>NW_010729093.1:4684051-4750134 GCF_000365185.1 Nelumbo nucifera | reverse complement strand
TTGAAAATATGATTTTCTAAATAGGGAATACGATTCCCAGTTGGAGGGAGAGAAAAATTTTTGAAATTCGCCCCTTATTCCGCAATCTTTGGGCGTCCATAGGATGGATCTCTCATCCCTTCAAGCGGGACATACAACACGCTTTAAAGCTAAGAATAGAGAAAGAGAACTCAAGAAAATGGAATTCTCCAAATGGGCTCACAATCAATGGTTTGTAGGGGGCATTCTTTTTTTGGATTTTGAGATGGGGGAAAGTTGGTCAATGGGATTTTGATTCCCATTGACTAAGAAATGCATGCTCATTTTTCAGATTTATGTGGAGACTAGTAAAAGTTTATTTTCTTGGGTTCCCGTGTAAGTGATATTCATCTCCTAGGTGGGCAAATTAACTTTCCCTTATAGAATAAAGTTGCCAATACTTGGATGGGACAAAAATGTCTATTTTAATAATGAAACTTTTATGGTTAAGATGGTCATTGCCTTATTTACATGAAAAATAAAAGAACATGGTTAAGTACACTTACCCCAAGTAAATGATTTATTGAAAAGCAAACGGGGCATTAGATCCTTACGTCAGGTTGTCTTGTCATTTATTATTTTGAGTAATGAGTAATTATAAGCCGTAGGGTTGAGAATTGTAGGTTGTATTATTGAAAGTTTAGATGAAATGGGAAAGATACTGTGTAAGTAGGTTGATTGTTGCAATAATATATGCATTATTTATAATACAACATTAAAACTAGTAGCTTAACAAAACAACAAAAAAAAGGGAGTCATATTTTTATCGGATCAAATACAACTCTGAATTCGATCCAATTTTTAATCAAATTCTGCTCATTCCATCCGAATTCAATCCGATAATGAATATCGCTCATCCGACTCTAAGATAATTAAATTGGATGTCAGATTGGTCTACGGAATTTCGGGTCTTATAGATGGACCTACAGAGGCAGAGATGTGAGTGCATTGGTTAAGTGGAAAACCCACCCTTGACCTGATCTGCTTTCTTTTCATAGAATCAGTAGGAGCTACACAATATGGGGGTAGCTCTGCCCCAAAAATCACTCCAACAAATTACAACTAACAAACAAGGAAGGAAGATCAACATTACAAAAGGAAAGAGGAGAAAGATGAGAGGAAAGAGTCTCTTCGGCTGCCCAATCTGCCGTCTGATTAGCTTCATGGAAGATATGATGGTACGTCACCCCATAGTCCAACCGCTCACCCAATCTCCAGCACTCCTCAATAATAGTATTTAGTATCTATGAAACTTCAGATTTCTTCTTCAAACACGATATGACCAGAAGAGAATTCCCTTCAATAGAAATTGGATGATCCCTGTAATTAAGAACAACATTATGGACATCACATGTAGCCTAAGATTCAGCTAGAGTGATGGAAGTAGAACCAATGGAGTAGGCTTTGACTTCTAAAACTTCCCCAAACTTGTTTCTAGCGATGCAACATATGGCAGCCTTCAAAGGATGTGAAACATCAAAATTAATTATAATCTCTTTACTTATTGGGTGTTTCCAATAAACCTGATTCCATATTTTTGCCTCTCATCATTTCTCCATCAAGATTGAGACTTTTTTGAGTATCCAAATACAAATTGAGAGCAAGATCGAGAATGACTGGGTGTGGAACAATTTTGTCATTCTATTTTCCTAGATAAATCAAAAGATGAAAATACATTTTTCTCTTATCTAGCATCAATTTTATCATCATCCAAACTATCCCACTAATCTCTAACACTATTATCTAAATCACTAGGGTCGGTCAAACCATTGTTAACATTCAACCAGACTTGTTTAGTAAATGAACACTTCTTAAAAATGTTATCCACATCTCATGATCACCACAAAAATCGGATTCTCGGGGGGGTTTGGTTGAGATTGACCCATGTCAGACTCTAACTCATTGTGATATTAGCATTTTTCGATAAACATGTAATAGCATTGAAACATTTGTAAATATTTCCTTCAGGGGCACCACATAATGGAATGGTATTGGATGAGAGAGAGAGAGAGGTCAAGTTGAATTAGAGTTGGAGTGGCATCTGGTTGAATAAAGAAATCAATCTTAGATTAGGTTTCTCTATTGCGACCTAGGTAATCAGGGTTCAAATATTGGAACAACCTTTCTGTATGTGCAAGGATAAGGCTGTGTACATCTATCCCTCCCCAAACCCCACATTGAGATGATTAGTTATCATCTCCCCAACACTAGAGGTGAGGGTTTGACATCCCCCCAAAGTTGGAGGGGAGGGATCAAACCCTCACAACCACATATTCAATGTGGCATGGGCGTATGGCCAACGGGCCTAACATGTATCACTTTGTCCTCACTCTGATTCCCTTGAAATGTAAACTATGTATTACCAAAAAACCCAACAAAACCCAATGACTCTCCACAGAATGAGCCCCACTCTTACACCCCCTGCATTTGGAACATCTGCCAGGAACTCGGGGTGGAGAGGGGTAAGAGATTTTGGGGCAGTTTGATCATTCATACTAAGCAATGGTTGGTTTTCAGGTCGTTAGATTTTTAGAGCATTGCTCTTCAATGTCCAACTTAACAATACCTATCCCACAATGATTGGTTAGTATAGAAAATGTAAAACTAAAAAAGAAAAGAAAAAAAAATGAAAAAGGAGGTATAAGGAAAGGGGGGGGGGGGAGAGAGAAAGAAAATAAAGAGAATATTCATAATGAACTCACAAATTAATGAATGGATGGTAAGTGCTTGTGATGGTCCAGGTTGGATCAATTGAATCATCACCTCTGTCCTATCTACTGGGCTGGCTTTATTATGTCACTTGGCAATGACAAATTTATTATCTCAAAACTCGTGGAGTATTTAAAATCATGAACGCTTGACATTCTTCATGGGCCTTTGGCTATCGTCCTGTGGGAATTGGGAAGTATCTAGAATGGCTCTTTACCAAACAGGGACTTGCTCTTGCTGAAAACTGTTGCAATAAAATCTAGGGGAACTCGACCAATACACGTGTTATTTAGATTCTAATCCGACAAAACACATAGCACCTTCACAAACGTGTTCTATCATTATTTTAAATGGGTTGCTTTTCATTTTACTTTTGGGCTTGGGTCCACTTCGCCTTGTATGGTGGTGACACAAAGGCCCACAGGTCCCTTTTCCTCTCGGTGAATATGTATGTGATGATGATAACATAGTGCCATATCCTTTTGATCTATCTTCTACAGCCATGAGCTATCATCTTGGGCATCACTTTTTAGTTTTTACTGCATTGATTTACGACAGTTACGCCAAAGAAGCAGCTTAAGAGCGCGACAAAGCGTGCCGTGGTTGGTTCGAATGGTTAGTGGTTGTTATCAATGGCCTAAACTCTAAAGCAAGCGGTCAAAGCGATTACAGGCAGCGCATCTCAAAGCGTGTCACTCTTCGATTAAAAAAAAAAAAACACAAAGCGACTTGTGTGGGAAGAATGGAAATAATTGCTACATCTCTCTGGTAAAAAGGCGAACACTTGAACATGGGTATGTATTACTTGCATTGTTGACGAGGCACAGTGGCAGTTTCAGACCATAACTTAGAGGAATTAGGACCACAGTCGAATGGACCGGGTTTGGATTGGACCTGTCAGAATCAACACTAACCCGAATGGATTGGATCGTCCAATAAGTCATTGACTTGGACCTGTTAAAGTATTTATTGGTTTGGGTTGGATTAGATTCCATTCATATGTAATGGATTTATATCGGACTGTATCGGGTTGGATCAATATTTAATTTATTGGCAGAGGATAAGAGTAAAACCAATATGAATTAATTGGACCAGGTTTAGTTTTCAACACAATATGAATTAAAACCAATTTAAGCAGTTTGGATGGTCTAATAAGACATCGAATTAGATATGTCTAATAAAAAATGTTTATCGGATTAGATTGGATCTGATCCATATATAATTGATTTATATTGAATTGGCCCATTAACAAGCCTGTACGTGAGGTCCACTGACCTTATCACGGATAGCCTGCGATAATACGGATTTGATCCCATGCCTCCACTTTAGGAGGGATGCTCAGTGATCATTCTTTGGATGTGCAGCATGTGACAAGTTATGAGGTTCCCTCTGCCAGTAAAACAACTTTTACATTTCAGGTAGAATTAGTTGGTATGTTTTGCCGACATGGTAGTTGTTTTTTGCTTCGGGAAGAAAAAAACAAAACAAACGAAATAAAACCGTACACATTGCCTAACACCCCCTTAGCCGATCCATCATCCATGCCAAAAAGGTATGGTACCTAACAAATTGATAAACCAATCAACCAAACGTAAAAGTTAAAAATCAATATGCATATGAAAGATCTAGCAAAGATAGAATTGTAAATGGGCCTGGTTTGTCCACTTAGTTTTAAGATCCATGCTCCTTAGGGAAGTCTTGGGCTTTAAACATATAACAACTTTGAGCCCAATTATTAATAAGGGTTGGTATGGGTTCAAGGGCAACCAAGGTCCAAGTGTAGAAAGAAATATTTTGCCGCTACAAGAACAAATCGAGAAGATGTTTTAATATGAAGGTGGGATAAAGATACCTTGAAAACTCACAAGATGAAAGTGTCACTTGGCTAAAAGTTGACATATGGAAGTAGTAAGGTTAGGATGAATCATTTTATGTATATCATCAGTTGTTTCCTGAGCTGGGGAAAGGTAAGATCCACCCATTTACAAATAGTCCTAATATAGTAAAAGACTTCAAGTCAAGGTGAGCTTAGTTGGACCATGCTAGGCTTCTTCAGCATCAGCCCAACTGGGTCTTAATGTGATCCGTAGTGGAAAGATCCAAGCAATGCATGGGCTCAAGGATGTAGTTTCAAATCTGGTCAGCCCACCTGATACCATATATTGAACTGGGGCCAGTGCAGCCCAACGTTAGGTAACAGGCTGGAATTCACATGTGCACGCCTCACAGCATATCCCAACAGTGTATTGGAAACATCTACCACTGATAAATTTGAGAGATATTCCCAATGCATGCTGAGACATGCACGTGGGGCGCCCTCTGTGGGGTGCAGATGTAAATTTAGTGCTGAAAGCAAGACAATAGCTAAAACCACCCGTATAACTAAGGGTGTCAATGGACCAGTCAAAATTAATTTGGATGGATTGGACGGATCAAAAAGACATAATGGATTGGATCAGTCTGGTCCAAATGTTTTATTAGATTGGACTGAACCTGGTCCATCCGTAATAAATTTATATTGGATTTGGTTGGATTAAGCCAATATCCGGTCTATTGATATAAGATAAGAATATAATGGACCATATCTGAGTTGAAACCAATCTAAATTTAAATGAATTTGAACAAATTAGATTATCCGAACATTGAATTGGACCAGTCCAAATTATTCATTGGATTGGATTGGACCTGATCTATTTGTAATAGACTCATTTTGGACTGGATCGGATTGGACCAAATCCAGTCCAATCGACACCACTATGTATAGCCACTCCGGACCTTCTGCAATAAGGTGTGTAAATGGACTACAAGATATCAAGTTATCAACATGTAAGGGCAAAATAGCCGACAAGACAATAAAGTTTGTCAAACCAATTCACAGTTCATGAATATTTCAACCAAGAAAGTTTGCTTGAGTAATATGGATTAGGCTGCATTTGGCATTCCTTAAATTTAAGGATTTATTTCTTTTTTACAATTAAAATGCTCTTATGAACATTGAGTTTTTTTTGTATAAAAATGAGATAAGTCCTTAACAAGAGGAATGCCAAATGCAGCCATAAACTCGTAGCCCCAGCTGTATTTCAAGGTTCATATTTCAAACACTTGATCTTATAGAGCCCTAGCTCTTTAAAAGGTTTGTTCTGGTTGGATGTTGCCTCAACCAATTTGGGCAAACTGAAAGCTGTGATATTAGTAAAAATTAAGGTGTTTAGTTCCATTGCACTTTTTTCGAACCATGGTATTGTGTGTGTATATTTTTTTTTGGTGATTTTTGAGAAAATGTTTATGCATGGTTCTGTTTGGCTCCATTAACATTTTCCGAGAAAACGGTGTCAAAAGGAGGCACATCATCCACCATGCCAGGAAATGCTTTGAGAAAAGAAAAAAAAAAAAAAGAACCCGTAAAAATGACATTTTTTGAGATGGACATCTTTTTTTTTTGAAAAAACAGCAAAATATTCTTTTTTTTTGTCGTTTTGAAAAAAACAGCTAACCAAACAGAATATGCTGACGTGTTTTTTTTTCTTTTTCCCACATGGCGCTGTTTTCTAAAAAAATGGCAATAGAATCAAATACTACCTAAACTCTGTGGGGATGCAAAGCACTAGGCTGCTTGGAGCTGATCTGGCCCATTAGGCCCGATAATTCTTTTTTTGGGCCTACAGATTGGATCCCTTTGGCTACTACTTTTTTTTTTTTTTTTGGCCAAGTTCAAATTCTCCTTGCTTAGAGTAGAGAAATGCAATTTTCACATTCTTGATAAGAAAGTCTGTTTGAGTTGAGTTGCTTTGTAAAACATTGAAACATAGAGAAGGAAAATAAAAGAGGAAGAACAAATGGGTGAGTGAGTAGTGAAAATCTTTTATTTCAACACTTTCACTGATTAGTTATTATCATAACGCATGTATATGTATCATGGGCCAGATTGGATTTTATGGGCGCTTTTACCGGGCCTCTCTCACATGATGTTTGGGCTTGATGCGGTTCTGGGCCAAACCGGACTTACATGGAAAAGTTTTGTCAAGCACGAGCAGTCGAGGCCCGAAAATTTCCAAACTGGACCGGCCGGGCGAAAACGGCCGCCTAGGCCTATCATCCTTATGTCGGTTTCCACTTTATATTAGGTTGAATTGCAGTGCGAGTCAGATGACATTCATACAATCTAGCCGCATATTAAAAATATTATCGGTATATATGATAAATTCAAGGGAGGATGTCCCGTCTCTGGTCATTTGTGGTATATTAAATATCGGAAATGCCCCTACAAGCCTACAAGGTCGGTAAGTAACAGTACATAAACCGGCGGTTCAGCCTAAGCTATATATATATATATATATCATCAAACCGTGTAGTCAAGTTCCTCGTTACCTCCCATTCGCGCACTCTCGCAGATAGAGGGAGAGGGAAAGAGAACGGCGGGCTTACGATCTTCACAGGTTGGTAATTAGTGTTCTCTTACTCGGGTCCATTTTCAAACCCTGATTTTATCTTTTCTTCTTCTCAATGCTTCTTTCTTTCTTTATTTTGCTCTTTTAGTTTCAGAGATCTAGGGTTTCAATTCGATCTCTTATACTGCTACAGACATCAAATTGAGCTTTCTTCCATCGTTCCTTACTGAGGTTTAATGCTTTGTATTCCGAATTTTTGTTGCTGTCTTTGTTATGGTTTTCTTACAATTTTTATGTTTTCTGCAGAGTTCGTTAAAGAAATTGAAGATTTAGGGTTTTCTTCTTTTTTGGGTGGCGGAAGAGGGGAGAGGCAAACATGGCATCAATAGATGCTGAGATAGGTAGGACTCAAGAAGAGAGGAAGAAGATGGAGCAACAGCTCGCATCCCTTACTTCGGTTACGTACGATGTTGATCTCTACGGTGGTGAAAACCGGTTTGAGGGGTATGAGCGCTCTATTCCTGTGAATGAAGATGAGGAGAATCAAGATTCCATGGATTCAGAAGTTGCTAGGAGGCTAGCTTCTTTTACAGCACCGAAGTCGGTTCTGAAGGATATCCCAAGAGGTGGCGAGGAAGATGACGGTATGGGCTTTAAGAAACCGCTGAGGATTATTGATAGGGAGGATGATTATAGGAAAAGGAGGCTTAATCGTGTTATTTCGCCCGATCGAAATGACGCATTCGCAATGGGTGATAAGACTCCAGATGTGTCAGTGAGGACTTATGCAGATATTATGAGGGAGGAGGCATTGAAGAGAGAAAAGGAGGAGACTTTGAGAGCTATTGCGAAGAAGAAGAAAGAGGAAGAAGAAAGCAAGGCTTCGGAAAGAGAAAGGGATGCTGGGTCTGCACCGGTGCAGCCAACTCAAAAGAGGAGGAATCGATGGGACCAATCTCAGGAGTCAGACACCAGTAGCAAGAAAGCAAAAACTGCATCGGCTTCTGATTGGGACATGCCGGATTCGACTCCAGGAATTGGTCGATGGGATGCAACTCCAACACCTGGGAGGGTAGCTGATGCTACACCTTCAGTTTCTAGAAGAAACCGGTGGGACGAAACACCAACGCCTGGTCGTTTGGCTGATTCTGATGCGACCCCTGCTGCTGGGGGGGCCACTCCTGGTGCAACTCCTGCTGGCATGACATGGGATGCTACTCCTAAGCTGGCTGGACTTGCCACGCCGACCCCCAAACGTCAGAGATCAAGATGGGATGAGACCCCTGCAAGTATGGGAAGTGCAACTCCATTGCCTGGGGCAACACCAGCTGCAGCGTACACACCGGGTGTGACTCCTGTAGGAGGAATCGACCTTGCAACACCAACTCCTGGAGCAATCAATCTTCGGGGTTCAATTACACCTGAGCAATATAATTTACTTCGATGGGAGAAGGACATTGAAGAGAGAAACCGCCCATTAACAGATGAAGAGCTGGATGCGATGTTCCCTCAGGAGGGATATAAGATCCTTGAGCCACCAGCATCATATGTTCCAATCAGAACCCCAGCCAGGAAGCTTCTTGCCACCCCAACTCCACTAGGTACTCCTCTTTATGCAATCCCAGAAGAGAACCGTGGGCAGCAGTTTGATGTTCCAAAAGAAGCACCTGGTGGTCTACCATTTATGAAACCAGAGGATTACCAATACTTTGGGGCATTGTTGAATGAAGAAGATGAAGAAGAGTTGTCCCCAGAAGAACAAAAAGAGAGGAAGATCATGAAGCTTTTGCTCAAGGTTAAGAACGGGACACCTCCTCAGAGGAAAACAGCACTGAGGCAGCTAACTGACAAAGCTCGGGAGTTTGGTGCAGGTCCACTTTTCAACAGAATCCTGCCATTGCTCATGCAGCCCACATTAGAAGATCAGGAAAGACACCTTCTGGTTAAGGTTATTGATAGGGTACTGTATAAGTTGGATGAGCTGGTTCGGCCTTTTGTTCACAAGATTCTAGTCGTTATTGAGCCTCTGTTGATTGATGAGGATTATTATGCTCGTGTAGAAGGAAGAGAGATCATTTCCAATCTCAGTAAAGCAGCTGGCTTGGCAACAATGATTGCTGCAATGCGACCTGATATTGACAATATTGATGAATACGTCAGGAATACGACTGCAAGGGCTTTCAGTGTGGTTGCTTCTGCACTAGGAATTCCTGCACTCCTGCCATTTTTAAAAGCTGTTTGTCAGAGTAAGAAATCTTGGCAAGCTAGACACACAGGAATTAAGATTGTCCAGCAGATTGCCATCTTGATTGGCTGTGCTGTTCTTCCACATCTCAGGTCGCTTGTTGAAATCATAGAACATGGTCTTAATGACGAGAATCAGAAGGTGAGAACAATTACTGCACTCTCTCTGGCTGCGCTTGCTGAGGCAGCTGCTCCATATGGTATTGAAAGTTTTGATTCAGTCTTGAAGCCTCTATGGAAGGGTATCAGATCACATCGTGGGAAAGTCTTGGCTGCTTTCTTGAAGGCTATTGGGTTTATCATTCCACTAATGGATGCGATTTATGCTAGTTACTATACTAAGGAAGTTATGTTCATTCTGATTAGAGAGTTCCAGTCACCAGATGAAGAAATGAAGAAAATTGTGCTTAAAGTGGTGAAGCAATGTGTGAGTACGGAAGGGGTGGAAGCTGATTATATTCGAAGTGATATTCTCCCTGAGTTTTTCCGTAATTTCTGGGTTAGAAGGATGGCATTGGATCGTAGAAATTACAGGCAGCTTGTGGACACAACTGTTGAGATAGCGAACAAGGTTGGTGTGGCTGACATAGTAGGGAGAATTGTTGAAGATCTGAAAGATGAAAGTGAACCCTATAGGCGGATGGTGATGGAGACAATTGAGAAGGTAGTTGCAAATTTGGGTGCGTCAGATATAGATGCCCGGCTGGAGGAGCTGTTGATTGATGGGATCCTGTATGCTTTCCAAGAACAAACAAGCGATGATGCTAATGTTATGCTGAATGGATTTGGTGCTGTGGTCAATGCTCTTGGGCAGAGGGTGAAGCCTTACCTTCCCCAGATCTGTGGTACCATAAAGTGGCGTTTGAACAATAAAAGTGCAAAGGTGAGACAGCAAGCTGCAGATCTCATTTCGAGGATTGCTGTTGTCATGAAGCAGTGCCAAGAGGAACAGCTAATGGGCCACCTTGGGGTGGTCTTGTATGAATACTTGGGTGAAGAGTATCCTGAAGTCCTGGGGTCCATACTGGGAGCTCTCAAGGCCATTGTCAATGTTATTGGTATGACAAAAATGACACCCCCAATAAAGGATTTGCTCCCTCGCCTGACACCAATTCTGAAGAACCGGCATGAGAAGGTTCAGGAGAACTGTATTGACCTTGTTGGTAGAATTGCTGATCGTGGAGCTGAATTTGTACCTGCTAGGGAGTGGATGAGGATCTGTTTTGAGCTTCTGGAGATGCTGAAAGCCCACAAGAAGGGAATCCGGAGAGCAACTGTGAACACATTTGGCTACATAGCAAAAGCCATTGGGCCACAGGATGTGTTGGCAACACTTTTGAACAACCTTAAGGTGCAGGAACGTCAGAACCGTGTTTGCACAACCGTGGCCATTGCAATAGTTGCAGAAACTTGTTCCCCTTTCACAGTTCTGCCAGCGTTGATGAATGAGTACCGTGTGCCAGAGCTTAATGTGCAGAATGGTGTTTTGAAATCCCTGTCTTTCTTGTTTGAATACATAGGTGAGATGGGGAAGGACTATATATATGCAGTTACTCCACTCCTTGAAGATGCTCTCATGGATAGAGACCTGGTTCACAGGCAGACTGCAGCTTCTGCTGTTAAACACATGGCATTGGGTGTGGCTGGACTGGGTTGTGAGGATGCTCTAGTGCACCTGTTGAACTATGTATGGCCAAATATATTTGAGACATCACCCCACGTTATAAATGCTGTTATGGAAGCCATAGAAGGGATGAGGGTAGCCCTGGGTGCAGCCGTTATCCTGAACTATTGTCTCCAGGGTCTATTCCATCCGGCCAGGAAGGTCAGGGAGGTTTACTGGAAGATCTATAACTCGCTGTACATTGGATCGCAGGATGCACTTGTGGCTGCTTATCCCACATTGGAGGACGAGGCTAGCAACATATTCAGCCGACCAGAATTGATGATGTTTGTTTGAGCTGCAGTTACCAAGCAAGGTAGCCCATCAGGATCAAAACCATAGTGTGGCATCATGTAATCTTCTTTGTCCTGCGGTTTTTTTTTGAGATGGGTTCTCTTGCTCGTCCAAGTTAATTGACTTGTTATTTTGCTAATTCTGTTATCGAGATTTAGCTCGTACACCTTTTAAGTTTTAATTTCTCGAAAGTGTTATGTAACCGCTTTTAATATGGAAGCTCCTTGGTGGAAAAGTTCAGGCATATATAATATGACATGTATTATGATCATTATTTATCTATTGTATGCTCACTTCACTTAAAATTATACATTTCTATATTTTTTCTTTGATAGGTAAGTATAAATCCAACACTACACAAACTGTTCCAGCCAAGGTGGGCAAGACCACCAGACCCTGGTCGGAAACAAAAAGATTTTGCCCTTTGCTTCATCGTATGGGCAATGCAGTTTGATCGTCCAGTGATTGCCAAAATTCAACACTTCAACATAAGACCACCCTCAACACTGATACCGGTCATTCATTTTCATTGTGTACTGTCCACCACAACTATGGCATCCAACAAAAGATGACCGTTGACCGGCTATGGGTCGACAAAACCACCAATGCAACGAGGACCGAACCTAATTCTGATTCCACTCGAACCTTGATACTGCCCAAAAAACCACCTTTAGCAACCAAAAATTTATATTATGGCCCTGTCCTTTTTTTGGTAAGTTATTTATCAGGGTAAATGTAATTACCTGGATAAATATTTTTTAGGAAACGCTTATTTAGGTAAATGGATTTACTATGTATTTCTATTTCTCAGATAAACAATATAATGATTGTTTTAACCATAAAAGTCATTATTAAAAAGAACAATTTTATCCCATCCTAGAAATTTCCTCCGCACATGGATTTCATTGGTCAATGATAATCAAAATCCCATTTATCAACTTTCCTCTCTCAAAATCCTAGAAACTAACAGACCCTATAAAACCACAAAAACCATAAGTTCCTTTATTTTGTAACCCTCACAGAGGAGGTAATGGAAAAAGCGAGTGGGTACCATTCTAAATATCAAACCTGGGCTCTTAAAAGATCCTGGAGTCATAGCACTTTGGCCAAGTTTGTTAATTAGAATTGTACCTTAATTAGTATAGGAAATGGCCCCAATAAGCATCTGATCGTTAGGATATGTTGCTGAGAGTGATGTCTACCTGTTTATGGGCATGTCTCAGGTTTGAATTTTGTCAAAATTTGAATGGACCTGGCGTAAAACCTGAGTCTGAAACAGTGTAAAGCCAAGCCTGAAGCCTGGCCCTTGTCACTAGGGGTGTCCATGGTTTGGTTAACTGAACCATGGGCAATTTTTGCAAACTTAATCGGTGTCATTGGTTTTTCCATTTCTCCAAATTGAAACAAATCAGTACCACCAGTTAACCGGTCTGCTGGTTTTGTTTTTTGACTAGTTCGATTCTTCAATTTTTTATATTTATAATATATATTATATAAATATATGTATTATATTATATTATAAATAATAAATAATATATAATATATTATAAATTTTATAAAAATATATAATATATGTATATTTATATATATAATGAATATATATTTATACAATATACAGATAATATGTGACATAAATTAAAAATATATATAAAATATACATATAAATATATACCGGTCGGTTCGGTTAATCACTGGTTTTTTTGTAGGTTAACAAAAAACCAAATCAGTTTCGATTTTTCAAAAATACCAAACCAAAACCGAACTGATCGATTCAGTTAACTGCATTTTCTGGTTTGGTTTTTCAGTTTGAGACAATTTTAAAAAGTATCAAAATACATTTTGGACATGACAAAAAGTTGGAATATACATGGATACATTAGAGGAACAAAAATAAATCCCAAATTATACAACAATAATATTAAACTTGAGTCCTAGAAGACCATAAATATGGTATACACATGAAAAAAACATACTTTAAACTTGTGTAAATATCGGAACACACTTTAAGAAATGTTGAAAATTATCAGACTTATATATCTAAATTATTAAGAACCAATATAATTCTTTTTTTTTTTTGCTCAGAAAGAACCAACATAGTTCTTTTTTAATATTTATAAGTTTATATATATTTTAACAAATTTGAAAGATTTATTTTTATGCTAAATATGAAAGTTTTTGACAGATATGCAATAGGAAGCACTTGAACTCTTGAAGAATGAATTTACAGTGTTGGGCTTGGGCCCTTGATCAGGTTCAACAAATGCTTGACCCAAACCTACAAAAGTTGCAAACTTACACGAAGAAACATCTGAAAGTTTAAATCTAGATTAGCTCACGGAATTATGACAAGTAGTTGAAACATGGTAAAGTGATAGGTTGGTTCTCTGCTAGAAATAAGAGGTATAACAAGGAATTTTATATAGTATGGGGTATTTATAAATTATAAAGGCAGTTTATACCATAGTTTTTGAACTGTCGTTGATTCAGATGGTTGGACTGTTTGGCTCGGGAATTGTTCAGGCAATCAGTTCTATTTTATTTCAAATCCGGTTCTTGGCTAAAAATCGTTGAATCAGTCAATGAACCATTGATTTGAGCGGTTAAACCATCGACCTGTTGATCCGCCCATTCAAACCGAACAGCAAACCATCAACCCAAACACTGATGGCCAGAACGATTCCTTTTCTGAATCATTTTTTAAAACCATGGTTTATAGTTTATACTCCTTATCACAATAACGATGTCATGTTGATTCTGACTGTAAAATCCCGGCCCCAGTAGAAGAACCGTAAAATAAATGTTTCAGTATTAGAAGAGGTGGAAAAGTTCGGTCAAACACCAATGCATGCAGCCTGGATGGTGTATAAATGCTCCATCAATGATGTGGATTCAATTCCCACAAACCACCGACTTTGGGGTAAAAGTAGATAAGGCTACATTTGGTTGTGGTACAAATTTCATTTGTGTTGGTATAAATGTGTGTGAGTGCAAAAAAGGGCTGAGTGTAAATTCCGATATACTTTTGCTTCAGATTTGACTTTGTCTCAAGAAGTGAAATAGGAATTAGAAAGTAAAATAAAGTGATTTCCACTTTAAATGAAAGAGATAGAGGAAGGAGAGTTATCTATCTAGGAATAAGGTAGGGTGCAAGATGATGTAGTCCCCACTTTATAGAAAGAATTGAGGTAGGAGGAAAGTCAAATTTTGCATCATTTTTTTTTTTAGATGCAAAATTTATACTACTAATGAGTGCAAAAGAGACAAAAGTACAATTTTTATTTCAGGTAGGAATACAAATCAGAACTACAAGTGAAACCAAAACTGAACTAGGTATAAATTTTACTTCCAGTCAAGATATGCGCTACAGCCAAACACAGCCTAAGGTTTGACCATTTTTCACATATAAATTGTTGATGAAATGGGAATACATGCTTGAGAAAATCTGAGGCATGGTTGGGATGGAAGTAGAACTGTAATGTGGGTCATGCTGTGCTGGATAGGGGTGTCAATGGTACTCGAAAATTCAATTTTGAATTTGAGATACAAAATAATCAAATCGAATTTGAATATTTAATCATTTGAATTCAGATATGACTTTATTCGATTTGATAAATATCCAAATTTGACAGATTATTTCATTCTTATATATAATATATAAAATATTTAAATATTTTATATATTGATAATTAAATTATATATTTTTTGTATTTTATATAAATAAAATATTTATTAATTATCTAAAATAATTAATTGATCGAATTCAAATTGAATCTAATATTCGAATATTTAATTGAATTCGGATATTGCCTGATTCGATTCAAATTTGATCCATTTACATCCCTAGTGCTGGCACAACACGGATTGAAGGTGGCTCAGATGCCACCCGTGCTATGCTGTGTTGGGCCTTGAGCCTTGGTGGGCCGTGCTTAGGCAGCACGGTCTTCCTCCTAGGTCAGGCCTAGCGTAACCTATGGCCCAATTCCTAGTCCTGCCAGACCTATATTTTTGTTTTTTTTCCTAAACTAAGAAAAATTACAAAATCATATAATAGTAGAAAATTAACATGAATGGTAGACAATAAGTTGGGAAAAATGTAAAAAATTTATTTCATGTCAAATTTAATGTGTACAAAAAAGTAAAAAATAATACAATGGCGTTGAATTAATAAAATGATAAAAATGAAGATAAAAATTACAACATGATTGAGCTATTGGAAAATATTACAAATAATTCTCAAATAAAATTGAAAACAAAAAAAAATAATGGATTCAACACTTTTTGAAGTTTCACATCCATCATATGCATCTAATGAACCATCAGTTAAGGTGTCATGTCCTGCTTTGTCTTGTAGCCTATGTTCTGTATTTGGCTAATCCTTCAAGTTGATGTACATTTCCAAAGATTGATCATTCAAGCTACTCTTCTTCTCATTTAGAACCCGATTACTTGTAGACTAACAAGACTTTGATGCAACAATTGACACCATAAGGGTTAGTATATCATGTGCAATGATTGAAAGAATTGGATTTTTTTTTTTCCATTTTCTCTCCACCAGGCTATAATTTAAACTTCGTTTGCTTCCTCTGAGCTTAGTCAAAAATACTTGATTATTGCAAATAAAATTGAAGTTCACCAAATGATGAACTTGATGAAGAGGTGGCCTTTGATTGTTGCCTTCCTCTATTTATTATTGACCAAATTTTATTTCCACCATCACTTTCACGTGCTGTGGTTGAACTTCTCCTAGTTCTACTGAATTTTGAGATCCATACCTTTCATACATTTGAAATAATAAGGAATTAATTTCATCTTTTTTTTTCCAATTTGAGTTATCATATTTTTATAATAAAGATCAAGTAAAAGATCTAAACTTGGTTTTTTTATGAAGTAGGATGATAAATTCTTGAAAATAAATTAGTTTCATCATAAAAAGTTTGTAAAAAAATCTTTCATCTAAATTGCAATTTTCCAATCTTCATTAGTTATGTAATCATTTGGCATTTTTTCATTATAGAAACATGTTAAACACCTTTATATGATAAACAATTTTCTAACATAGAATATGTTAAATTCCATCTATGTTTTACATATAATACAAATCTTTTATATTTTACAATACAATTTCTAACTTCATTAGTATGGGATGAAATAAATTCTAATGCATCTTGTACAAATTTAATATGCGACATGTACATCTAATATGAAAAAAATCTATTAAAAAATAGTTTTAATTGATTTTTTAACATATTTATTGCAAAAACATTATTACTAGCATTATCAACAGTAATAGAAAAAGCTTTATATTCATATAAAGTATTTAAAATACTCCCAGATATTGCATTTCTAGTATGTGGCCATTTTAGTTTAGTAAAACTTAAAATTCTTTTTTTGCAAATTTTAATCTTGATCAATAAAATGTGCAGTGACACAAATATAACTAATTTTATATTTGAATGTCCATATATTAGATGTATGAGAAATTTTAGAATCTAAATTAGAAAGAGTTGAAATTAAAAGGGCTGCTCAGCATGGACAATATATTTATAATTCTTTCTTCATTTTTTTTCTTGGAAGTATTGGAAATTACCAAATACCCCATGAGAAATCTGCATTTAGTTTGAATTGTCATCTCCCTGTCTCAAATGAGATGCCATGTGTCTGGAGAAATGGCTAGTGCCACCACGGCTGTTGCAACTGAAATCATATTTGCATTTCCTGTAAACTGCACTTCTTCTCTTTTTAGGGATTTTCTAAATCTCAAATATATTCCAGACATTGCTAGTCCTTCTCTTACCAGAGCTGGACTTGGCATTACTAGTTGTAGCATCAATTGGAGAAGTCATATTTAGAGTAGCATTATTGACACTGGTATTTTCGGTGCTGTATTGGGCTTCACAACAAAAGGAAAAGGATTTTAGGTAGAGTCGACCATTATAATGAAAATTAAAATTAAAAAAAAACATTTAAACTACTAGTTATTCAGTCCAACCACCGATATTCTTGATTTCAACCGATTAAGCTTTCTAAGTCTCTTAGGCTCTCAAATTGCCTCTCAAATTGTAGTATTTGGTTTGCAAACTTGAGATACTTGAAGCAAGTTCCTCTTTGTTGAAGCTTGGAAATTGGAATAAAAAATTGAGAAAATTAAAATAGTATGAGAGTATGTAGATTATAGACAGTAATAGAGTACAAGAGTATATAATGGAGTATTAGAGTTGTTGTGTTGATAATAAGGGAGGGTAGGGGCATTTATAGGAATTGGAGAAATTAATTTGACCAAAATACCCTCCAAATTGGTTGTTTGTGGTTGTTGGGTAAGTCATTTTTTGCCCTCCATGATCCAAAATACATAAATACCCCTAATGGCGATTTATAGTTGTTGGGGAGTAGTTTAGCCAAAATGCCCCCAAAAAAGCAAATATAACTATTAGCCCCCCTCCAAGTAGGAATGGCAATGGGGTAGGGCGGGACCGGATTTTGCTTGCCCCATCCCTGATCCAGAACTCAAATGCCTCACCCCAAACCCCAACGGAGCTAGAAATCCTAACCCCATCCCCATCCTAACGAGGAATGAGAATCTCCGAATTTGCCCTGCCCCACACCACCATTCCTACTTGTATACTTAAAATTTTATTTTTTATTTTTTGAAACATACCTAGAACTATTTTATAAATCTAATATAATATAGTATAATATAATATAACATATACTAGCAATTATATATATATATATATATATATTATGTTATATAATATAGTCAGGGTGGGTTTGGGGCTAAGGTTAGGGCAGGTGGATAAATACCACCCCTGCCCTGTCCTTGGTCCCTAGAGTTTTGAGCTTTCATGAACTTTCCCCAAACCCTGCTTAGTGGTACAAAAACCCGTCATGACTGGGGTGGGGCATGGTAGGGCCCCACGGGAATTGGTCAAATTGCCATCTCTACCTCTAACGACTATATTTTTGTGTGCCACACACGTGCTAATCTGGTGTGTTGTGCCTTGGTGGCCCGGTTCCCTCCACAACCTAGGCCTGCCATGGCACTGTAGCGACCTCACTGTGCGAAGCACAACCCCTGTTGTGCTGGATCACCACCAGCCCGACCCACGTTACAGCTCTAGGTGGAAGAACACAATGTTAGAGTAGGTTCGAACAAGAGATGAGAAGATATAGCAATGTACATGTGTGTCTAAGTGACCCTCACACCTAGAAATTAATATTTGTATTAAGGGGTAAAAGGATGAATTTGTCCTTAAGATACAAAGAGCATACATCAATCTATACTACTTTAAAAAGCGCCAATAACCTCAAGAATATTTCAGGAATTTTTTAAGGACAAAAGTTACTCTTCCATATTTAAATTTATTGATAAAAAATGAGGGCAAATAGGGTAATCAATTATCGATATTAAATGAGTTGAAAAGAGACAATTTTAAGACATTCAATGACTTCAATTCTCTCTCATTAAATCTAACATTTAAGGAATTAACTTACATTCACTTTCATTGAATCATATATTTAAAACATTTTTGTTTCTTTTCATCATTAAGTTCTATTAATTAAATCTATACATAATTAATAATTCCAATAACATAAAAACTTATACTTTTCAAATCTACAAGAAAAATAGTATTTTCATCTACGTGGTGGTAAGAAATTAAACCATTTTGGGCCAAATGGGCCAACTCATGCTGCCACAATTAAATAATAAAATTCAAAAATAGATAAAATGCAAAAATATAAAAATTAAAAAAAATGGGAACATTTTAGCATCACATATTCGACATATTAAACAATAATAAGTATGATAAATAAGAAATATTTTTTAATGATGGAAATGGAATGTAAAATTCAAAACCAATTAGATACATTCTCCCATTAAATCCTATATTTAAGATATATTTTTTTCATCATTAAATTTTACCGATTAAAGTCATAACATTAATTTTAATAGTATAAAAATAAATATATTGATAAGTAATTTGAAAACAAAACTATTTTATTCCCTCCTGGTGGTGGGTAAGCAATTCAACCATTTGAGATCAAATGGGTTAATAAATAATGACATAATTAAATAATAAGAAGTTAAAATAAATAAAATATATAATACAAAAAAAAAGAATTGGACATATATCTAATATTGTATATTCGTTATACTAAACAAAAATAAGTATGAAACATAAGAAGTATTTTTATTAATGTTGAAAATGAAATTCCAAATTTAAAATCAACCTAGAAACGAAATTATTTTATATTAAAATAATAAGATTTTAAAAATAGAAAATGTAAAGAATCACAAAAATAAAAAAAAATAGAGAAAATTTTGGGTACATATCTAATGTTATATATTTATAAAAAAATAAAATATTGGGTCCATCTCTAATATTATACATTCATTATATTGAACAAAAATAAGTATTATACATAACAAATAATTATACCAATTATGGAAATGTAATACAAAATTAAATGTCAACCTAGAAAACAAACTATTTTTCTTTTTGGGTGGTGGGTTAGTATTTGGGTCAAATGGATTAATCAACAATATGATAGTTAAATAATACAATATTTAAAAAATTTAAAAGTATAAGTAATAAAAAATAACTTAATTATGTCAAACAAAAATTAATTGTGATAAGTAAAAATTATTTATATAATGTAGATGAAATATATAATTTAAAACTGATACCAAAAAAAATCTATTTTCTTATTTAGATGGTGGGGTTGTGAATGGATTAACTTTTCAAAGGAACTCATGATGTCATAATTGAATAATAAATATAAAAAAAAGATAAAACAAAAAAAAAATAAAAAGTATAAAGTTTTATTAAAAATATTTGAGAACATTTCTAATGTTCTATATTCATCATATTAAATAAAATTAATTGTTAAAATAAAAATTCATGTTGTCACAACTAAATAATAAAATTCAAAAATACATAAAATGCAAATAATGTATGATTAAAAAATTGGGATCATTTTTAACATCATTTATTTGTCATGTTAAACAATAATAAGTATGATAAATAAGAAATGTTTTTCTTAACGATGAAAATGGAATGTAAAATTTAAAACCAATTGGAAATAAAACTATTTTCCTATACTCTCTCATTAAATCTCATATCTAAGGTATATTCTCTCATTAAATCCTATATTTAAGATATATTTTTGTTATCATTAAATTCTACTAATTAAATTTATACCATTAATTTTAGTAGTATAAGAATAAATATTTTGACAATTAATTTGAAAGCAAAACGATTCATACCCTTCTAGTGCTAGGTAAGCAATTCAACCATTTTGGGTCAAATGTTGTATATTCATGCAAAAAAATCAACTTAGAAAATAAATATGAAATGTAAGAAGTATTTTTATTAATGATGAAAATGGAATTCTAAATTTAAAATCAACCTAGAAATGAAATGACAATATAGTTAAATAATAAAAATTTTAAAAAATAAAAATACAAAAATAAAAAAATAGAAAAAAATTAGGGCACGTATCTCTAATGTTATATATTTATAAAAAATAAAAAAATACTGGGTAGATCTCTAACATTATGCATTCATTTTGAATAAAAGTAAGTATTATATAAGAAATAATTTTATTAATGATGGTACAAAATTTAATGTCGATCTAGAAATCAAACTATTTTCCTATTTGGGTGGTGGGCCAATGGTTTGGGTCAAATGGACTGATTGATGACATTATAGTTAAATAATAAATCTTTAAAAATAAAAAGGTACAAGTAATAAAAAAAATATATATAGAAAGTCATATATTAATTATGTGAAACAAAAATTAAGTGCGATAAGTCAAAATTATTTATATAATGTAGATGAAGTATATAATTTAAAACTGATCTAAAAGCAAAGCTACTTTCTTATCTGGATGGTGGGTCAATGATCCAATTTTTCAAAGAAATCTACAATGTGATAATTGAATAATAAATATTAGAAAAGATAGAACATAAAAAATGAAAAAGTATAGAATGCTATCAAAATTGTAAGTTGGTTCAGCATCTTACAATAATTGTTATTGTAACTTAAAATTTTCACGTGCAATGCACATGCATATTTAATACAAGCATTTAAATTTATTTTTAATCATAATATTACTTTTGCAAATTTTTGTTTTCTTTCTTAACTATGATATATCTAAAATTCAAGTAATTAATGTGAAGAAATTTTTCTTATGTACAACGCACGTGCTTAATTTACTAGTAATACTAAGTATATGTTTGGCATTGATGCTGCAAATGCAACACTGTTTTCTTGAAAACATAGCCTTTTTTGTTTGGAAACGTTACTGCCAGGTAGGATGTTTCCTAGAGCAACACCAACGTTTCCTGTTTGGTACCAATGCTCTTGGAAACGTTTTAAGCACTGATACCTATTATCCAATGCCATGTCATGTCATTGCCACTGCCACCTCATGTCCCCCCAGTTGGTAGCAACGAGCTGCAACTCCAAAAAATGCAAAATTCGGTGTTACTCCAAGCCATGCCTTCCCGAATTCCAAGGCATGGCTTGGAGCACCGTTTTTTATGGAAAAATGATTCCAAACAAAATGCTGATGTTTCGCCATTTTCTAGAGCAACGACATCGATGCCAAACAGATGCTAAGTGTACATCTAGCATACAAGATAAGAAAAAGACAAAACTAACCCTTCCCTTTTGTCTCTACAGACAAATCACCACATGAGTGGTAGAGGGTTTATCTTGTTATTTAGCAAAAAGACAGTAAGAAGATTTTATGTTTCACAGGACTTCTAGTAGCTATTTAACAAAGAGGGAGCCAAGGGGTGGCAGAGAGGAGCCATGGCCCCCATATGCCTTGAAAATCCTCATAATAGCTATTTAAATCCCACATATATTTTGCCCCTCTTACCCATATTTCTTATATTCTGGCTCCCCTATCCATCTTTACCCGTGTTCACGGTCGAGTGTAGTGAAGTGAACATCAAGAATGCATATGAGCTTTAAAAACAACAATGCACATGAATTTCCAATCCGAATCTCCTAGAATGGGCGGGTTATGCTAATTAAGTTTAACACCAACCAATGAGAATTCATCAAAATTCATCAGGTGGTTTTGATTGGTCAAACTCTAATGAGAATTCATCAAATCATTGTCTAGATAGATTTGCTCTATGATGAATTTTCTTTCATTATTAAAAGCGTATCCAGTTCCTTTTTGGTCCATAGTTTCAGTCCATGTCGTTTTTGCATGCTCCTATCTCTTCGGGCTCATTCAACTTGCAACACATCACATCACTTCTTTTTAATGGTGTTTGTAGATGACCTTCTTTAACTTTAACTGTGCCTAAATTAGATGCATCTATTCTACCTCATTTGATCATTTCTTAAAGTTATGATTTTTTTCGATCATTTCCTGTTTTTTTCCAATCCATCTCAACATTCAACATTTGAACATGTTTTTTTGATTGCCCAACACTGTTTTATACAGCATTGTCTAGAAGATCTTACAGTAACTTACATTTTGCTTTGAGCCATATTTTGTTGAATATGAATTCTTATTTATTCTGTTTATTTTTAATATGTAAATGTCATGCTTTTACAACAATGGAAGAAACAAGGCTGCTGCTATGCTGGTGAAAATTTCGTTCGAAATGCAAAATTAGTAGAACTATTTAGTTTCTTCCACCCCAACCACTCTTCCATCTGGCAAAAACCAAACACCCAGGTTATTATCAATTGAAATATGCACAAGAACACTGTAGAGAGGCTAATTTCGAGCCTGGAGGGTTCTCCACCAGTGATGTTCACTGCAAGATAGCTGTTGCGTTTTTTGGGTTCAAAAACTCATGTCATCAAATCACACTCAAGTAGATAGGCAAGAGGCAAGATGCCAATTTGCATTACTAGTCAGTTGGTAAGGTCTCTTGTTGGTTGTAGCAGAGACTTAGGATCGAATCTGTCTGTATTTGGGTTAGAGAGTTATGGGTTTAACCAAAAAAACAAAGATAGACAAAAGGGGTCCGAATCTCTTAAGCACAAGAATCCTACCCATACCTACCCACACGACACTACATTGGAAACATCACAATCCGAGCTCTAGGGTTAAACCCTTGATTTGAGGCAAAAGTGGGTTTTGGATTTTCTTAGGTTAGATTATGCGGTTACAATTCCAATCTTAAAATGGAAAGCACATCATAATTCATAAATGTGATAACCGCCACAGCCTTCAGCTTGAAAATGTTAGAGCCTTTAGGGGTGTCAACTGGGCTGGATTTGGTCTAATCCGATCTAGTCAAATGTGAGTCCATTATAAATGGGTCAGGTCCAATCCAGTCCAATGAATATTTTGGACCATTCTGGATTGGTCCAATTTAACGTCCGGACCATCCAATCTGTTCAAATTCGTTTTGATTTAGATTGGTTTCATTCCAAACCTGATCTAGTGACACTTATGTTCTTATCTTATATCAATGGGCCAGATATTGGCTTAATCCAACTCATTCCAATATAAATTTATTATGAATGGACCAGGTCCAATCCAATCAAATAAATATTTTGGACTGGATTGGTCCAATCCAATGTCTTATTGGTCCATCCAATCCGTCCAAATTAATTTTAGACCGGACGGGGTCCAAACCAAAACCGGTCCGTTGACACCCTTAGGAGCCTTAGAGGAAGCTTTGGATCATGGATCAACAAAGTCATCCTTGATTGACTATCAAATTAAACATGTCTTTAGTGATCGCCGCTTAGAACATGAGGGGCTTTCGGTTGAGGTCCATGAAGTTGGGATTTCTCAAGTTAAATGCTCTGTTTAAACCATTATAGATTCAAGTATTTCAATGGCAAGAACATTATTGGGTTGGGCCAATCTGAATCCAACCCAACACATGCATTTGAAAAAATTGGGTTGGATCCAACCCATTTAAAAAAAATGGTTGGATTGGACTGAAGATTGGTTAGAATCAGGGTTGGAAAATGCCAATCATTATATTGACCGAATTGGGTTAGAATTGATGCCTTCGGTAATCTAACCCAACCTGAACTGACCTAATCTAATGTGAACTGAATGTATATATATATATATTATGCTCTTGCATATTATATATAATACATGCACGGATTTGTGTAGCCGATTCCATATAATTGGGGAAGGGTTTAGTGATAATGATGATGAATTGATAATTGATTTATACATATAAGTATGTTTATATGGGAGGAGAGGAGAAAAGAATGGTGACAAAGGGTGGTTTGATTTACTATTGAAGAGTGGGTTGAATTGGAAAAGGGTTGACCTGAGCCTCATCCAACCCAGCCTGAGTTGCATTTGCATCCCTATTATGAACACACATTAGCTGCACTTGATGGCTGCATTAGGGACTGTTTAACTAATAATCATGCCCCATATCAACCATGCACGCAAAGTGCAGCTAGATTACACAAACCTTAATACAGTCATCAAGTGCAGCTAATCCGAGTGCAATACAGATTACAGCCTTCAGTGTTAATAACATTTTGTATCTAAAATCCCCAGACTTTCAGTGGAGGCCCATGGGTTGCCAACTGTTAAATACAGCCCTTAACTTGAATAAATGGCCATGCAACACTATCAGTGTTATACTGCCTACAGCCCTGAAATAAGGCCAAGTACTCAATAATACATCTGGCCAACTTTGCAGCTACCAAACAACAAAGTACCCACTTTTCTCCTCACTAAAGTTAGCTAATTCACTGTTTGATTTGATTCAACATAATTTACCAAACCCATTTGCTGTTCAATCAAAGCTATTTCAGGTGAGTAGGTAACTATGCTCCTCCACTCAATAAAGTCAGTGCAGTATCCAAAGCTGCAAAATCGTATAAGAAGATGAAAACCAGAAAAAGGTAGAGCTCTCCCAGACTTGCCTATTACCATTTCAACACTCAAGAAAAAGAAACCATCAGAAAAATCCAAGTTGAATCTTACTTTGGTAAATTGGAAAAGTGAAAAGGAAAGAGATTCAAACCATAAGTAGTCCAGATCTCAATGAATGGAAGAGCTTCTTTCATGTGCCTCCTTGCACTTCCCAAGTAACCACTTTCAGCTTTAAATTCAGTAACATGGAATGGAATCTTTAAGACCCTGCTTCTGCTTGGGCTGTGTTTCAGGCTTTCAGCTTTCCATATAAACTACTACTTTTATCC
The DNA here is from genome assembly GCF_000365185.1 of Nelumbo nucifera. Next base: position 4,724,656 of record NW_010729093.1, on the reverse strand, counting down.
TTTCGAGCTCCATCAGCTCTTTTTGGTTTCGAGCTCCATCTCTCACCAAACTCAAGGCTCAGCAATAAAAGCATCAAACAAGAAATATTTATAAACAATGAACACGAGTAGGTTTCTCAACAATCCTATCTTGTATCTTCTATCAAATCATTGGTCGCTTTCCTCTGAAGTCTCCGCCATTAAAACAAGCTTTATAATAAAAGCTTCCACTTACTCCTAATGCGATTACACCAACCCCTTAATCATGAACAAAGGAGTAGTTAAATGAATAAAATAAAAAGAAAATGGACATCTAAACAGAAATAATGGATTCGGGTCATTAGATTTTTCTATAAAATCTAGCGTTACGAGGGCTTAAACAAATAGTTGCAGATCCTCTACTGATTCTTGCTGTGTCGTTTGTTAGAGAGGCTTCAATTCATGCACCTCTCCCTCGGTAGGAAGTAGCATCGGTACATGAACAAAGACCGCGTTGAGGTCGAGGATTTTACTACTTTGGCCCATCGAGGCAAAAAAAAGAATTAAAGATAAGTTCTCTGGTTTCCAATTTCCCATTAAAGTTTGCTTCAAGTTGGAGTGCCCATTGGCCAATGTCGGGCCATCCGGGTCATGTGTGGGAAACACTCAAACTATACCCGACCCATCAACCCAATTGGAGGACCATTCACACTAAGCTTCTTAGCCTTAGGCGGGCAGTTTCTTTTCTGGTCGATCAGGCACCCAAAATCATGTCGGTCAGGTAATTCAAATCCAAAAAACATATCAGGTGGTTTTGGATTTTTGGGTGCGCTGAGGATTTGGGTCAAGACTTGCCACCCACTGGTACTAAGCTCCAAGCTTAGTTGGTAGAATGAGAATATTACTATTAAAACTTTGGGGCATCTTCAACTATTAATATAATGGGTCCAAACCCAATTTCCATTTGGAAGAAGTACAATAGTCCCCCTTCTCAACCATAACACAGTGGGCTGTTTGGGTGCCCAACCAATTTTTTTGTTTTTCTTTTAATTTTTCCCTCATTTGGGTACCCAACTTGAATATGGCAAATAACCCTTTTCCCTTGGTCAAAAGAATTTCCATTTTACTTTTTCAGTCAGAGAAAAGTTTTACTAATTACCACATAGAAACAACAATGTACGTAGGACAGCTTTGCAAGGAAGAAAGGTGGTTGATCAATCTCAGCTGCATTATAAACATATGAGCAGCAAAATTGATTAGCTAGGTTGTCTTTCTTGGTCTGCTACCTAAGCAGCAATATACGTGGCATACTTAATGGCTATTACCCAATGCTGGTTCCAGCTATTTGGGGTTTTTGGAGGGGTATATATGGTAATAAAATAAGTAAGACACACACTTTTACATTCTCAATAAGTTAAAATTAGATGGGTTATTAACTTATTATCTGTCTTTCTCTTAGACTTACCTTACTTTTCGATATCTCCGAGGCCCTTTTGTCATATATTTTCCATTTGAAAATTCATGACATTTGCAAGATTACAATGTTGCCCCTCTTTCAGGTTTCAGATCTATCCTTTGAGCTCAAATTTTGAAAATAGGTCCCATCCATATGCTTGAATTGAACTGTTGGTGGGTTGTGAGACGAGTGAACATTAGATTAAAATTATTTAAATCTGTTTGGGTTCTTTTGTAATCATCATCATCATAAAAGAGGAATGTAAATGTCTTTTACCTACTTCATCTTTTGACATATTTTTATGCTTGCTTGTCCTTTTTGTTTGTTGTGTTTGAGCTCCCTGAAGTCTAACCGGTTAAAGTTATTTGTTGTTGCCCTAGTTCTTACTAAAGCTGTTCATGTTTGTTGTTGCTTGATTTGATGGCTTAACAAATGCCCTTGACTCCATTAGAACAGGCTTTGCCTATTAAAACTTTGTATGTTGAGTTTATTTGTTAAGTCCTTCTTTATTAATTCTTAGATATGATCTAGGAAGAAAAGCAATTTATGAGTATTTCAGGCTTAGATATGATCTAGGAAGAAAAGCAATTTATGAGTATTTCAGGTTTATATTCTTCAACCCATGAATAATGGTTTAAATATAAATTCGTGGCATGAATATCTCACTTCAGCCATGGGAGGTTGATATAAATATGGTTTTTAATTACACCTTGTGATTTATCTTAGGTTCTTCTTTTGGGTCCTTCTGCTATGGCTTGACTTTGTCTTTGAGAGTCATTTTTATTATGGTGATGGCTTTACTTTAGGTTCACCTGTTCTCTTTAAACCACTTGAGCACAATTTGTTTGCACTGCAATTTTATTTGCACTGGTGAAAAAAATATGTGAGTGCAAATGATTGAACGCAAATTCTACTTTGTTTTAAAAATAAAACCAACCAAGTTGTGGAACACCCCATAAATAAATTAAGATAAAAGCCACAAAATCGGTTTTCGTTAGGGCAAGCCCATGCCCACACTGTTCCAACTGCCTTTTACAATCTTGCATTGGGAATATCTCCCCATGAAATAAAGCACGTAAGCAGGGAGATATTCTCAATGTAAGGCTGTAAAGGCTGTTCGAATGGGCTTTGCCCTGACCGAAACTGAACTCAAAAGTCACAGCAAAGTAAGGTAATAGACCAGAATTTATACTCTTCTGATTTGCATTACCAAACATTGTACTAGTGCAAATGAAATTTATGAAGCGGCAACATTTTTTTTTTTCCTTTTGGTATTGAACCACTTGCCTTTGTGTCCTGATAAGGGCCATATTTCATTTTTTTTTCTTAGCATAGTACCATACTTTCTTCAGTAACATTCTAATAACTCTTCTCCAAAGGTGGTGGAAGCTGATATATGGGCTCGAAACCACATCACTTCTGAGATTACCCAATTTACATACCAACTGATGGTGGGCGACCTGGTCACTCCTAGTTGGAAGTGGTTGTGCTCCAAGCTGGCGATAGACGAGAGACACCTGTAAGGAAGAAGATGAAGGATCTCGGGGGGCTCACTTGGCGGGAACACTCCAACGATTAAGTTAGTAAGCTAGGAGAGCAAAGGAGAGAGAGAGAGTTGCAGAGAAATTAAAGAGCTAAGAGTATTGATCACGCAATACCTTCGCCCCTGGGGGTCGGGTTCCTTATGTACTGGTATTCTGACTTGTCAAGTGTAACCGCCTCCGAATCTCTGATACGACGATATGCTGTTAGGTAGCGGCTTGGAGTGGCTGGCCGTTATTTGTCAGAGCTGAGCTGTCGGGCAGGGGTGATCGCTGCAGGGTACGAACTTGCCAGACAAGAGACAACTTCCAGGGTTGGCAGGCACGACGCCGCTAGGCGAGAGATGTGGGTGCAGTCTGGCAGGTACGGATGTCAGGCAGAAAATCTTCTACGATACGCTGAACTGCTTTGCAGCGAGCTACCTTACACCGAGTTGCTGGTGATGCACCGATGTGCTTCTCCGAGGCGGGTCCCTGAGGTAGCCTTAGGCAGGAGCGAGCTTATGTTAGGGAGCTGACGAGCTTAACCTGAAGTGTCTTCAGTTCGGGATTCTCCCTACTTGGGAGAATTTTAGCTCGGGGTGCTTCCTACTTGGGGGAGTCTTAGCTCGGGGCAACGAAGCATCATCTTGTAGCGAGTTACCACTTTAGGCAGGCTGTCAGACTGAGTCAACGAGCTTCATTACGCTGAGTTGTACCGAACTCGTTATGCTGAACTATCACTTATATAGTCATGTCCACGTGTCCCCTTATTATAAGGTCGGGCCAAACCACTCTCCATCACCAACCAAGCAACCACTCACTTGATAACAATTTAAGCTTGATTTTATTGTGACTGATTATTCAAGAAGTAACTTATTTAGCTATAATTTCTAGATTATCCATTGTGAAAAAGGAGCATTTCTTCCTTTCTAAAAGTAGCCAAAGTTTTTCCAAAGTATGACAGTAATAGCCCCTAACTAACAGTAACATGCTTAGGATTCCTCCATACCACAATTCTAATTAAATGTTGGTTTGAATGTGAAATCTGTTTGACCACATTTATCATGTTGACAAACCATTACATATATAAAAAGCACAAAAACGATTTTGTTGACAAAAGCTTTCTGTTTGGATATGGAAACATTTCTGCAGGTGGATAGGGGTTAAGACATTTCGTGGCCAATCCAACCTGGTCCTCCGTGTTTCTTTTGTTGTTGGGCTTCGGTTGGATGTTAATTTAATTTGTTGGACTGTAACTTGCCACGTGGAAAGTGGAAACACAATTGGATGAACATGTAGAATCATTTGGCCCCACCGGCTCCCCTACCGCCCTAAAAAGTTTTATGACTTCTTTTGCTCTCTGATTCGATTCAAATATAATGACAAATAAGAACATGAAAACAAACAAACAAAGGAAAGAAATCATTATTAGATTGAGCTGGGGTTGGTCATATCAGACATTATTTGTTAATATACAAGGATCACTTCGAATATTTTGCAGATAGTTGAAATTTACCTGATTAAAGTATTTATTTTGGTATAAAATCAATGTTTTAATTGATAAACGTTTTGTATGAAAATGTCTCAAAAAATAAGAAAATCACCTTTAAACATTTTCTTACAATTCACTATTACTAGGAGTTATATGCGCAAAACAATAAAAAATCATCAATAGATCTAAAAAAACGTTAATTTTAGTGTTTTTCTAATAAGCCATTCTCATGTTACCTAAAGCTGCATTTGACATTCCTTATTTTAAACACTTGTTTCCTTTTTGCAGTTAAAAACTCAATATTCATAGAGACATTTTAACTGCAAAAAAGAGATAAACCCTTAAAATAAACACCATATCAATATCCTTTACATCAAGCACCATTTCAATCGTTTCCTCTTTGGATTAATGTATTACAGTATTAGTAATAGATCACTTCATTTTCATTCTATTGTTTTTATCCTTTTTATTTTAATATTTTATACTAACTAATATAAATATTTAAAAAAAAATAATACAAAAATCCAATAACCTATATACTAGTATTCTTCAATTATTGATACACAACATATCGGCACCAATCTATTATTGAAAGTTTGAAATAGACTGCGACATATAGAGCGTGTCAATTCTTTGAATCTTGCCTACTGGATTTATAATTTACTACCTAGCGAGTTACAGGTTGAATCGAACTGAGATTGTGACCAGGTCACCGATTCCATCAAGCCGGGTCAATAAGAATTGTTATATATATATAATATTTATTTTGCTTCAGTCATGGAGATGAACATGATCACATGAATGCCAAAGTATGAATCAGAATCCAAGACGAATGGACAAAAGCTCTACCCTTTTACCATATCCATTGCCCAACTACCCACCCGCTTTTTTCCAAAACTAAAACTTTATGCACAGTGCATGTACGTCGTGACAACCCCTCTAAATTTTATGGAAAAAGAATATAAAGAAAGGTTTGTATTTACTTGTCTGGTCTCTGTGTGTGACCGGGTTGCCGGTTTTTTCTTTTCGTGGAAAATAAAAATGAATCATCAGTAGAGACTAGAGAGTACACTCAGCCCTTGTAAAGCAAAAGTAGTTTTTTTTTTTTTTTTTTTCTTATTTCCTGAGGCATCCTTAATCCTATTATCTCCGGCTCCCATCAACAAAAAGGAAAAAAGCGTGAAGAGTAAGAGCTTGAAAAGGGGGAAGATTCTCTCATTCCCACCAACAACCTGATGACTGCGATAGGTAAAGGCGATAAAACCTCCACAATCCACATGACCAAAGTTAATAGGACTCTCTTTGTTCACCTTCTGCTCGTTTGTGTTACGTGTCCTCCTCCTACGGTCTTCTTAGGTTACTTGAGTGATGGACCCGATGTTCCAACTTATCATCGCCAAGTGAGGGTGACTCGGGAGATTCATAGTTATCTTGTGTAACACCTAGTGACCTACCCTAGTAGTTGTTGGCTAACAATATTCTGAGTTCATCATCCCACACTTTTTAATCTGGTCCGGGTCAGGATTGACCAGGGGTGTCAATTAACAGGGTTTGGGTTGGAACCTATTTAAATCAAAATCGATTTGAATGAATGAGTTGGAGGACTAATGGTATTCATTCGATTTGATTGGACTTGATTCATCTATAATGGATTTATTTTGGATTGGATCAATATCCGATTTATTGACAAAAGATAAGTGAAAGGATGTCAATAGATCAGGTTTGGACTAGACGATCTAAAGTAAAATTAATTTGAATAGATTGAACACTCCAGACATTAAATTGGATTGGTCCAAAGTATTCATGGGATTGGATTGAACCTAATCTATCTGAAATAAAATCATATTGGCCCTAGAATAAATTTATTTGCAATGATGCAAAATTATGATAGTGCAAATGATTTAAGTGCAAGTTCTGATCTATTATTATTATTATTATTTTTTGTTTCAATATTTTATGTTATTTTGTTGGTTGTAATAAAAATAAGACCCAACTATTTTAATTAGGACTATCTGGTCTGACTCCATTATAATTGACAGTTAATTCAATGTCGTGACAACCAAAACCCGTCCGACTTAATTATAACCAAGACACGTCATGCAGGCCTAGACTATATACAATTGGGCCAGTTCTTTCGGTTCTGTAATGTAGGCTCTGCCCAATACATTAGAGCGGGCTATGAGGACCAAATCCGATTTCATGTCAGACAAGTTTCAATTCTATGGAGGTTCTGCTTGTAATGCTGGACCTGGGTCAACCATTATAGCATTGCATTGACACCTCACACCAGGAACGATAATTTTTCCCATTCTCGTTGGATACATGGCTTAACGTTTGTCAAAATATATTTAAAGTATTATTTATATTTAAAAAGTTAATAAAGTAAATCTATTTTTTTATAAAGAAACTTTTAATTTAAAAATTTTCAAGATTTGGGTTCTTGACAAAAAAAATTGTCTCCATAGGGGGGATCAGGAATGGAAGGCTACTTTTATCCCTAACCGGGATCAGAGTAAAAAACAGAAATTTGTTTCAAAGGGTTGAGATGAAATACGGCCCTCATTCTAAACTCGCCCCGTTGCCATTCCTAACCCACACGTGCGATTGACCTAGTGAATGTATCGTGATTGGCCCAATTTCACGAAGATTGGGATTCAAGTTGGGCGGGTAGCTCAAAAACATTGAAGATAAAGTATGTATTTGGTAGAACTTCCGTTTATTAACTAAACATTTGTACTTGATTTTTCTTCAAAGTCGAGACAAGTAATAATGTCAACTGTTTATGACAAATAGACGCCACTAAGTGCCATTAGGCACAACATCAGCATAATAGTGAATAAACGCCTAATCATTGGAAGAAACATTAAAATGAAATTTCCCCCAATGATAGGCACACACATAAATCAATGCTTGATTTTATAAGTATCTATGCGTATAGATCACCATGATAAACTAAATGCTGATTTGACATTCTATGCTCAGCTCAGCCCTCTTTTGCTCCTTTCATGTTAGACACTAGAGAATGACCCCCATACTAAGTTCGGGGTAACTAAATGTGTGTAGAATTTAGTTTGAAGTTTACTATTTAGTTATCAAAAATTAAACTAAAAAAACTAATATGGGTCTTGCATCTTTGTAATTGACAATCTATTCTAACCTATTTTATTTGAAATCCACTATTAATTTATGTTTTTTTTTTTTTAATTTGATTTAAGATATTGGATGAGATCTTATTGGTCAACAATAACCCACTTTATTTGGTATTACAATTTATCTAATAAATATATTTTGAGTTATTTATTTTTAAAAGTTAAATTAGGTTGCTTCCTAAAAGTTAAATCAAGTTTGTAATTAATAAAGTATTTTCTTTTTGAAAAAAAATATTTAAAAACAAATATGGGTTTATGATAATCTTTTAATGGGTCCCACCATTTGTATTTAATAGACTATGAATAAATATGTGTTAAGCTAATAAATAAGTGTTTATTGAGAATGTTTAGGAGTGAAACTACTCACTTCTTGAATCATATTTTTTGAATTAATAGAATGCCCATATGTCTAAATGGTGGTAGTGGATTATGAGCTTTAATAGTAATTCATTAAAAAATATCACATGTCTAGTTTTTCAAGAAATGAGAAGGCCACATGTTTGAATGGTGAGGGGCTGGTAGTGGGTAATGAGTTTTAGTAGGAATTTCTCAAAAATTACGTGTCTACCTTTCCAAAAAATGAGAAGCCACTTGTCTTAGTCTTAATGGTGATAATGGGTTGTGGACTTTAATATAAATTTATCAAAAAATACCATATATCTAAATTTAAAAAATATAAAAATACCACGTGTCTCAATATCCTATTAAGCCACTATCTATTAGAGGCTTTTGGTGCCGCTAATTTTTCAAATGGTCAGATTGTTTAATCTCAATTCAACGTTGCAACAAATGAACTCATTTCGCTTTCTTTTCTTCTTGGTTGATTGTCAATCCACATTTGACTAAAAACTTACTGGATTATCAATTATTTACTTCAAAACCTAAAAACATAAATTTATTTATTTATTTTATTTTAGATGATGGAATGAAAATTAGGCCCCCAAAAAAGCATATTTTATTTTTTGTTAATAAAAATATCAAATTAACAAAAAATCCACGTGCCGATATTTCATTCTGCATATCGGTACTAACAATTACATCAGTTCTGGCCTTCTGGGCTTCTGCCTCTGTAGCAACAATTCTGGGTCCAACCCAAGGAATTTTTTCATAAAACATAACTAAAATTTATAATAGCTAAATAATCCGGATTTTTGTAATATAAGATTTGGATGGTAAAAGTAATAGTTATAGTACGGTAAAAAGTCCGGTTAAAGTGATTTGATCAGGTTGGGAAAAATCAACTCCCTATTTTTCACATACCGTATTTTATCGACGTAACGGGGATTTTGAGTAAAATGAAAAGCATTTTGGTCATTTTGTCCAGCCAGTTCATTCTGATTTTGACGTAATAAAATACAGCTATTAATTAATTAATTAATTATAATGGTGAGGGGAAAAACTGCATTCATTCGTTTCTGAAGTCCAACCCGGGCACCCGGGTTGACTCGTCTTATCACGAAACGTTCATAAAAAACCAGAGAACAGAGAGCAGACGACATATTGGTGGACTTTTGTCTCTGCATTTGTGAAATGTGAACCATTGGATTTGAATTGCCTTTGCATGATCTGTGTATCCCACTCCTTCGACCTCATGAAGCTTACGTGTAAACATATGACTTCTGGATCAAACTCTGCACATGCCAACCTTTCCATCAATCAAAACCATTCGATTAATGAGTGAACTTTAAGGTTTTTCATTGATTTATTGTATCCTTGAAATTATTATTTTAAGAAAATAAAAATTAGGTTATTAACATCTTATTAATAAATTGAGCGAAATTAAGAAAAATCTTAAGGATATTATGAAAAATTCAAAAAGCTTTATTTTCCAAAACTCACGTTTCCTTAAATTTGTGGAAATCGGCATCGACTTCCGTATGGAGATATTCTCAAAGCTGTAAAAACTGTTCAAACGGGTTTTAACTTTACCCTGATCGGAGCTGAATTCTTCTGTTAGGACATCGTTAATGTTCATTAGTATAAAGTATTTAATTATTTTAATTATCTACCTAAGTATTTAATTATTTTACACGATCAAATTACTAAATGTCCATGTAACACATACTTTTATTAGGGGTGAAAGTTAGGAGGATTGAGTCGGGTTTATGGTTAATCCAGGCCTAATCTTAAAAATTTGAACTTAAGGCTTAAACCTAGGTAAAATTAGAGGTCAAGTCTGATTTTCTCAATCGGATCCCAGCCTGTACTGTAATTTGATACTCTTGAATTAGGCTCTCGTTCAGGCTGACCTCGATTGGTTAATAAATTCGTTCTAATTTTGGACTCGAGCTACCTAAGGAGTAAGCTCGGGCTCAGCCCGAAACTCGATATCTTGGGTCCGAGGAAAAAAAATCAAGTACAGCCCGTATAAAATTTCGGGCTGAATCGATTCCGATCGGACCGGACCCGCCTAAGTTACACACCTATGCGGCTATGCCTACAAAATACGGGTCTGGAACGACGAACGAATTGAGAACACGATTCACGATATTTGAGACGATGGACCAATAAAATAATTAACAAAAAAAAGAAAATAAAGAATTGTTTAAATGAGGGAGGATGACACGTGGCAATAAGAGGAGAGGTGGAGCTCGTCTTGGCCCGCGAAATCTCGGGGGGGAAAACAAGAAGGAAGCAGGAGAATGCACAGAATAAAAAGGGAGGGTGGTAGGATAGAGAATTGAGTCCGACGACGACGGACTGCTCTGATTTTTTTCTCCGTCTCTCTCAATCTGGTTTGAATTGGCAGCAGTTCTGGTTATTGTCGGCGTTCGTTATTGTCGTTGTCATTGCTGTTTTTATTGTTGTTGTTGCAGAAGGGGGAAGACCATCTTCGACCCATCTCTTCTGCAACAACGGCTACTTGCTCTTCATCCCTGCTGGAACTGGACCCTTGTCTCCCTCGCTTCAGGTCTCTTTTCTCTCTCTCTCATTTTTTTTGGTTTTGTTCTTTTTATGGGTTTCTTTCGATAGATTCAAATATTCTTATAATGGCATTCACGTCTCTGTACGTTTGCTGGATTTACCGTTCAAGATTGCTACTCATTGTCAGATCCTTTTCAACTCCCTCTCTCTATATTTCTGTGCATTTGCGGCTTGGTGATATAATTTTTGTTTATTTGTTTTAGCTATTTTTATTTCATTTAATCTGTTTATAGATTCATCGGTTATACCGTTTATTTTCATGTTTTATTTGTAATTTGAAAATCGTTTGCAAGCGCTTCCTCATTCTATCCCTCTGTTTAATCAGTGCTTTCTTACACTTCTGATTTGCAAGCTTTAATTTTGTTTGGCTTGCATTACTAAATAATCGTCGTTTTTCAATTAAATTCCCAGAACTTCGTCTGCGTTCGGGAATTCCAAAGAATCAAATTTCTCGTTCTTTCTCTGCGCGCGCTTCTTTGTTTTTTTAATTCTAATATATATTTGTTTTCTTTTTTTATTTGGATTTGAAGTGGACCATTTGCCGTCTCTTCTTGTAGTCCCCTCCAGATATTTCATGTTCTATTTGATTTTATGTGAATGAGAATAACAGTCATCTTATTCTCGTTTCTACTTTCTACATATTCATTTTCAGTTGTGTTAAGAAAATTTCTTTTTTTTTTTTAATTTCTGAAATTTTTGATCTGTTTCACTAAAATTATACAGGTACGTCTTCTTTAGATCATAGCTACAGGATTCATGTTAAACTGCAAACCGCATTTTGAATTTGATATGTCCATATCAACATCTAATTTGGTAGCTTTTCCTTATCTATAGGGTTCTTCCGGAGGTGAAATACTCGTTTCTTCTCCAAATTGCATTTCTCTTTCCACTCTAACATGTCAACCGTATTCTCTGCCACGGTTTTGATGATTATGGTAAATTCCAAATTGCAATATCAATATCTTTTTTTATTTCATTCATCTTCCTCCATTGTTTTTCTATTTTCTTTATATTTTCCTGACGAGTCATTAATTGCTAATGTAAAAAACAAATGACAAGGACTCACAATCGCACTTGCGTTGGTGAAGAACCCGACACAGAGAAATGGGAACCTATTCATTTGAGTTTGACCTTACAATCCCCTAGTCACTTCAAGTGGGGGCAAACATCCAAGTGGGTATCTGTCTCCTTGACTCGTTGAATGGAGAGGTACTCTCTCAATAAAAGACCCACTCTGGATCATCTGAACCTTCAGGATCTGAGTTCAGAAAGTTTGTTTGACCAACAAAAGGATTTCTTTTTCCTTTTTTCATTTCGGACTTCTGGTTTGGCACACAAGGTGTTTTGGTCTTGCCAACACAACGTCGTTTTGTACTGTGTGTATCTGCGTTGAGTAGAACTTGTATGGGCTGCAAAATGGATTAGCAAAGCTGTAGTAAAATAGAACCGAAGGTGAATTAAAATAAGTGAACTTTCTTTCTTACATGCCCATGTTTTTTGGCTACTACTTGCCAGGTTCCTTGCGTTTCTGGAGTTCATGCACTTTCTACCAGCTCTTGTCCTGAGGGTTTCATCGCCTATGAAGAAAATTTCCCTTGTTACTGGGATTTAGTGAAGTCATAAATGGGTGCATGTGTATCAGCGCCAGACAGAAGAATTGTACCGCGGAGGAAGTATTCTTACAGATCCAGCAAACGCCGGGGAAATGCGCCAAAGAACCGGATTTGTGATGCAGAAAGTCGTGTAACGGATTTTGCTCTAAGTGAGTTTGTTCATGTTGATTTTGAAAAGGGTGCAACAACTACATGCACGAGATCAGAGGTTTCCAATTTGACATTCCATCTAACCCAGTTGCAATGGCATCACCAAGTCGATACGAATGGTACCTTCTCTCTCCTTATAACAATTTCTCAATTTGGAAACATTCCAATGTCAAAAAACAATCAGATCAGGTGACAGAAGACATCTACAGTGTGCATCTTCATGGTACTCAAAATGGGAAAAAAAGGAACAATAAAGAAGAAAATTATTCTGGCCATATGTGGAAATTATTCACTTAAGTTGATTTTTGACGGAAATGATATATTTATGTGGGGCATGTTGAACTGTCTGTCACTAACCTTTTCCATGGATCTATATTATATTCTGATATTCTGTTTAAGACTGGTGATTGGGTTTGATGGTTTTTTGAAAGTGTACTCATTTTAGAACCAGATTTCATTGTTTAGCCTGTTTAATAAACTTTGTACATTTTCATATGAGCACCGCAAACTAGAAAGGACAACTTGATCAACTTGGAGAAGCTTTGTTTAAAAAAAAAATGAATTTCTTTGAATCATGGGATGTTTCTATATGCTGCGTACTTTCATATAAATAGGAAATTTCCAAATTTTCATTCCATTATACCTTCTACCTATCGGCATGATATAAAAATTCCCATTACTAGTTTCCTACTTACTTGTCCCAGGACAGGAACATGTAAACAGTATAGATTACAGAATGTTATTAATGGGCTCTTAGAAATCTTTTAGATTTCCATTATAGGAATTGAAAGAAAAATTCTGATCATAGATGATATGGCTTGTTGGGTTTGTAAAATTGAGTTTCATCTGTATAAATTTTCTGGTTGGGAAATGAAATATAACCTTTCTCCTCAATCTGCTTCTGTATCATGCATACTGAACTCACATATAAAATATGAAAATTGTTCATTTGTACCTCATCAATTTAGATAACATTTCATGGAAGCCATTATCTTAAAAAAATTCTTGCCCGGGTGAATTACCTTCTTGTGCCAGACGACATGGGTTCCTTCATTAGATGATCTGAGAATTCACTATAGAGGTTTATTTGTTTGCAGCAAAATGCCAAGAGGAAGCATGGTTTGATTCTGCCAGTATTCTTGACTCTGACTCTGATGATGATGACTTTAGTAGTGTTCATGAAGGTAAGCCCAATCACCTTTTACCACAACCAGTTTAATTGAATGATTTGAATGCAAGACATTCTTACCGTATTTGAAGAGTTCCCAGCAATGAAAGGAACAAAAATTAACTCCATTGTTGATTCTAACCACCTTATTTTCTGCATCTCTGAAGTCAGTAAACTTTCCAGAATTCTATAAGGGCGCACTCGTTTTTCGGTAAATGTAGAGGGGAAGTTGGTCAATGGGAAAATGGTTCCCATTGACCATCAATCCCACGTTCTTTTTGCGGATTCACGTGGGTCCCACAGATAAGTCACTTACCATAGGTATCACTTATCTCCCAGGTGTAACTTTCCCACCTGGGGGGAAGTTGCCAGCACATGATGGGATAATATTGTCCCTTCTAATTCTGTTTTTTAAGGGTAAAATGGTTATTATCTCACTCACCTGGGAAATTAAAGAAATACCTGGGTAAATGGCCAAAAGAAAAATGAATGGGGCCTAAGAGTTTGTTATGTTCACTCTATTACTCGGGAGGTCCCCTAGATGTGATCCATAGAATGCACACTTATCCATTTTTACTTTCTATCCAACTGGTCGACTGGACTGATTTTGCCATTTATGATTAATACTTGCCAACCTACCTGTTGCAGACTGTTTTCCTTCTATAAGCAATGCAATTGGGAATATCTCAGGTGCCCAATTACTTCAGTATGAAGCTGCTACATTTGTTGATTCTGGGTGCAAGTATGAGGAATTCTATGAAAGTTACTTGAAAATAGATGGAAGTAAAACCGAGAAGTTCTTGATCAAAGATGAATGCAAGAATGCAGATGGATTTTCACTTTTAAGCACCCAAGGTTATGAGCTTTCTTGCCTGGGGAAGGCTGATGAAACTTGTACGAAGATGAAAAAAGTATTAGATAATCCTTATGGAAGCTACTTTAAAATAGATGGAAGTAAAACTGAGAAGTTCTTGATCAAAGATGAATGCAAGAATGCAGATGGATTTTCACTTTTAAGTACCCAAGGTTATGAGCTTTCTTGCCTGGGGAAGGCTGATGAAGCTTGTACCAAGATGAAAAAAGTATTAGATAAGCCCTATGCAAGTTTTAATGGTCTAAAAGAGGATAGGCATGATTCTGAAGAGAAAACTCAAGAAAGTACCCTGAAGTCTTGTTTACCTCGGTTAGGTCCTTCTGTCAATTTTAATGACATGAATCAACCTCCATCAAGTCCATTGCCTCAATGGAAGAAGTCAACAGTTATCAGGCTTTCTTTCAAGCAGAAGTCCTATGATGGAGAGGAAATTTCTGGAATTTGTAAGTATACACATCCATTAAAACTTTATTATGCATTATTTCCTGAAAATGTGGACTACAAATAAAGTGGATACAGTGAAGGAAATAAGACATCAAATAAGCCTTGACCATCTTGTGGAATTCTACAACCGATTGGGATGTGTTTTGAGTTTCACAATTGCCCCTGCGAATCTGACACCATGCCAAGATTTGATCTGGTTTCATCAATCTAATAGTCATTTGTTCTTCAATTGAAAATTTCTCATTTACTACAAGAAATTGTTCTTTATTGTGATTAAGTCACAAATTTCTCCCATTTGTTCTTCCTTTCTTAATTCCATCACCTTCTATACAAAAAGAACAAAATTGATTCAGGTTACTAACCATGCTACTACAGAGCCTTATTTTTCAACCCTGTTGTCTCTTCAGGGTGATTCAATTTCAATCTTAATGCCCTTGTATGTCATCTTATGATATTGTGCACAGTTCTAATTTTATTACATTCAACAATTTCCATGATACAAATGTAATTAAAATCATGCAGGTGCCTCAAAGAAATTCCTATATCGTCCAAGAGCAGGACTACTGATTCCATGTTCAACCGTAGAGAAGCCAACCCCAGGATGCTGGTCTGCAATTTCACCTTCAGTCTTTAAGCTTCGTGCGGAGAGCTATTTCAGGCATGCTATTTATCTGTTTCATTCAATCATGTATCAAAATTTTAGACATTTTCCATTACTGCTGATAGTTCTGTTTTGATCAATGGATTATATTTGTGCATGCAAGGACTTAACCAACCTAACCTTGAAAATCAATCATGCAGAGACAAGCAGAAGTCCCCTGCTCCAAATTACAGTCCATATGCCCCTATTGGTGTTGATTTATTTGTCTGCTCAAGAAAGATAAACCACATTGCCCAGCATCTTGAGCTTCCATCTGTGACACCATATGACAAAGCACCCTCACTCCTAATTGTTAATATTCAGGTATGAATTATTTCTTCTCTTTACTTGAAACCCTTCCCCCCACCCCCACCCAATGTGGTATGTATCAATACTGAATCATCTCATAATGCATTTTTTTTTTTCTGCAGCTGCCCACTTATCCTTCTCCCATGTTCCTTGGTGACTGTGATGGAGAAGGCATGAGCCTTGTATTATATTTTAAGGTCTCAGAAAACTTTGAGAAAGAGATCTCCCCTCATTTTCAGCATAGCATTAAGGTAAATTTTTTATTTTTTTGTGCTTGTTTCTTGGGAGTTACAAATTATATCTTACAGATGCACTGCAGATGCTTTTGTTAAAGTGTTTTTTCTAGTTCTCATTTTATCTTATACTTTCAGCTTAAAGAATGTTTAATACAAGAAACTAATCTCCATTGACATTCCTCATAAATGAGTTTTATTTTATTTTATATTCATGAAGTCTATAATTCCCTAAAACGTCCAACCTCTCTTTTATAAGAAATGCTTAGTTTCAACTCATGTTATTGATTAATTCACATCCCAGTATACTATGCCTTAAATTCACTCCCATGATACTAACCTCTTCCTATGATGTGGATATGTATAATTTATTATTCTGCAGCGTCATTTTCTTCCCATTTAACTGCAAGTCGAAGTTTTTTGGCATTATTGTATATTGTAAACTCACTCCCATGTTAACAAACCTTTTCCCATGATGTGGATGTGGAGTATTGGTTACTCTGCAGTGCCTTTTTCTTCCCATTTTATTGATAAAAAGGAGATGAATTCTGTTTACACAGGGTAGACAATTTTCTGACTACAAGTATGAAGACGGCTTGTATGAGTTGGTGATAGATTTTCTAAGGAAAATTTCCAAAGTCGAGTTTTAGCACTATTGGTTGCCTAATGTTTTCCTTTGTTGTTACGATTTATTTCAAATGTTCCTTCTTTTACTGCTATTACATTTTATCTTATTTTAGGCTTTTATTATTTACTTTGTATGGTATTTCTTCTGGCTAATAATGTCCTTTGCTACAGAAACTGGTTGAGGATGAAATGGAAAAGGTTAAAGGATTTACAGGGGACTCAACAGTCCCTTTTAGAGAAAGATTAAAGATCCTGGGTGGTGTTGTCAATCCAGACGATCTTCACCTGAGCTCTGCTGAAAGAAAACTCTTACACACCTACAATGAAAAGCCTGTGCTTTCACGTCCCCAACACAATTTCTATAGGGTAAATAACAAATTCCCTTTGTTGTTTCCTGTTTCTGCCAGTGCAAGTTATAAAGGGAAAATCATTCCACTTTTTGAAGTTTCTAGTATTTGTGGAAATTCTCATGTTGGCATTATGAAAATGAAGAACTCAGATATAGAGTATCTGAGTCATCTGACTTGGTTCATGGAATTGTCCGAAGAGTGGCACTGGTACAAGACATTAGCTCTGCATGCTTTACAAGGAAAAATCCTTTTACCACAGGGTTTGTAGTCTGTTTTCCTTAATTGAGAGAATAGCAATTATGCACAAAATTTCAAAATTTGAATTTCAAGCTTGTAAAGTAGTTCTCTATAAGAAATCTTGAAGTTTCTTATGAAAATATTTTTAGTCGTGGAAAACTTGAAACTGCCCAGTCCTTTTTATCTTGGCATCTGAAGTTCGATGAAAGGTTATAATTCAGCTTCTGCCATAAGATTATTCCTTAATGCTTGCCATTTTTCATGCAGGGTACAAATTACTTTGAGATAGACCTGGATATACACCGCTTCAGTTACATAGCAAGGAAGGGACTTGAATCATTTAGAGAACGTTTGAAAAATGGGATAATTGATTTCTGCTTAATTATCCAAGTACAGATCTTTATCTTATCAAAATTGCTCCTTCTTTCCCTTTTGATTACTATTTTCCTGTAATATTTAACAAAGTGGTAGTATTGTCAGACTCCGATGGAGTGGAAAACCTGAAAGCTCACTGGGCAACAGTTTTACTGGTTGACTGCATTTTTAGATTGTTCAACCTGTAAGAATCATAAAATAACCACGCCCAAAAAGCTCATTGGCTCACCAGTCACTGGTTCAAACACATAGTTCAGTCGAAGTCTGACAACACTGCAAAGTAGTTTAGCTGATCTTTATATATATATATACGCACACACACATCTGTACATTATGTAATGGGATAGCCCAAGCAAACTCCAGTTAACCAGAGTTCTAGATTTCAAATGTAATTTACTTTCCTTTTCTCTTTTCATTTTTCTTGTTGCTTTCTCCAAGTAAGTTTTATTACAAATAACTTAGTCCGTGCATGTCTTCTAGTTTGACATTTGTTGCATGAGGTACTGGACCAAATTTCACTTCCACGTCACTATCTTCTTGTATCTCAGTTCCCATTCTTGAAGAATCCGTAAACTTGATAAACTGAACTAGGTTTTTATTGTCTACTAACTGTTATTAAATGCCATGACAGGCACAGAAACCTGAGGAACTGCCAGAGAAAGTCTTGTGCTGTGTGAGATTGAACAAGATTGATTTTGTAAATAACGGTCAAATACCAACCATTATGACGGTTGATGAGAGTTGATTTGTATAACAAGATGTGGAGTCATGTGCCATAAGTTATGATAGCCACAGGTGGACAGCTCAAGAAGTCCATATTGTAACGCTTCCATGGATGTTTCCGGCTTGATTGACGAAGAGGGCGGAAAAATCAATTTATTAATTTAAGAGATGTTTTTTTAATTTTTTTTTTATTTTTAATTCAATAATGGTATCAGTCCTCAACCCATATCTGCTTCAGTACTGAGTCTTCCTTAGCATGATGCACCCTCTCTAGATAAACAATTCCACAGAGTGGGAAAGGAGAAGGTCAGCAATCAGCATGAGGTTAATTCCATGAAGATTTTCCTATCCTGAGAAGTTTCATTTTTTTTTTTTTTTTTCTGTTTGGCGGAGTGACAGAACTGAGCCACCTCTCCTCTTTTTCCTTGTTTTCTATTGTATATTTGATTTGTATTTAAAGTAGATGGAACCAGTCCAGTCTGTAAATAAGATCCAGGTTAGATCTGTTTCATGGGCATCCAAACAAACATGCCACCTCAACTCAACTCAGTTCAACTGAGAGATTATACTCCACTATCATATTCATCCCTTTGCTTTTGTGTTTCTCTATTCATTTTGAAATGGGTTAAAAGTTGCTATAAGTTCCTTTCACAATTTCCCTCAAGCTTCGGACTCAGTTTGGGAAGAATACAAATACAAAGTTTAGAAATACAGAGACATATTTTCAAATACGTTCAGACGCCTTACAGCATTGTAAGCTTTGCAGCCCAATATCATTAGTCTAGGATACAAGGAATCTGCTGCTATGTTTGGGCTTATTGTGGGTGATATATATATATATAAGGACATCGGGGTCAATTAGGCAAAATAAAAGTTGAAGTAAGATAGAGCAGTCAATGGGTCGGGTTTATCAGAAAGAATTTGAACCGACTGAACTGATTATGTTAAGTTTGGTTCGATCTGTGCGGGTTTGTATCCCAATTATTGGGTCGGGTCCCTTTCCTGTTCCAAATCAATTATATAGTTAAAAGGTTAAACTTCATATGAGATCATTTTGGTTAAAAATACTTGCATTTTTTATCAATATATAACTACTTTATTATTTACTGTCATTTTTATTAACGTTATATTATAAAAAAGTTCCAACTATTATTATTATTATTATAGGTAATTATAGATAATTGAACCTACTCTGTTCAGACCCAATTATCCCAATTAATAATCGATTTGGAACTGGTCTATCCTGTCCCGAGCAAGCCCCCATCCATTGACACAACTCTAAAATAAGGGAAGTATAATTAGGGTTACGATGAAAATATCCCCTTTTCTCAATCAGGTTTCGATTTTTTAATTTACGCAACTCCCTATGAGATCGGGTTTGGATTTCTCAGATCTATAGGTGATTATTATTTTATTTGTTTATTTATTTTTCTTGTTTATATAAAATACCCAAAGGTATTCTGGTGGCTGATTTTGACACATCCCGTTTTTATGAAAGGAACACACCATGTTTTACTACTGAGAGGCTCCGTTGGTAAGTGTTCTGGTTGGTTGTGGCAGAGACGTGCCATTAGAACCTGCTGTCACCAAAATGGGTGTAAACGGATCCGGTAATATCCGAATTTGAATTCTATTAGAAAATTCGATATCCGAATTCGATTCGATATCTGACGGATATTGAAAATTAATATCCGAATTTGAATCTGATTCAATTCGAATTCGATTAATTAATTATTTTAGATAATTAATAAATATATAAAATAAATATTTTATTGATATAAAGTATATAAATATATAAATTATTTATATAACTTAATTATTATATATTATATAAAATATTTTATATATTATATATAAAAATTAAATAATCGGTCGAATTTGAATATTTATTGAATCGAATCAGGTTATATCCGAATTCAACCGATTAGATATTCGAATTATCCGAATTCGATTCGATTATGTTGAATATCAAATTTGAAATCGGATTTTCGAAAACCGTTGACACCCCTAATCACCAAGGTTGGAGAATTCTGGGTGTAGAGTTGGGATCACCTGACAATGAAACATGTTCCAACACCCTACCAACTTGATCTGACACTGCACATTTCACTATGAAATTGGGGCCCACCATAAAAGTTGGCTTCGTCATGTATGAGATGTGCGGTGTCAGATGATGTTGCTAAGGTATTGGCAAATGATCCGGATTCTTATGGGTATGGCCGTATGGGAGATGGGCTAGCCGACAACCTATGATAACACACACACACACACGCGCGCACACCATGTTTTGAATTTTGATATATTTGGTGATTAGGATATTCCCATTTTTCAAGAAACTAGTAAGTGTACATATGTTTTGCATGTGACAATTCTAGATGATGATAATGATAGTAATAATGTATCCAAAAGTTTCAATAAAATTCATGTATTTTTTATTTTTGTTTTCATATTTTTTATTATTAATTAGATGCATATTGCAAAATTTGAATCCGATTACGTAAACACCTCATATTAGGTTGCAAAGTTTCGAGTATCATTGGTAGACCTAAATGACTCGCTGAACTCTTCTTTTTGTAATATTTTATCTTCTTAATGCATCTATTTTTTGTTTATTTATAAAAAAATGTAAAGAAAAGGAATTGAATGAGGTTAAAATTAGTAGTTCAAATTACATTTTAAACCTCATGAGTAAATAGGGATTAAATTAAAAAATGAGTATTTTAGTCAAAAGAAAGTTTCACAATCTTATTCATATTTTAATAGTAGTGTAAGTATAGAATTATAGATGTGCTCATTTTTTTTTTTTATTTCTATGTGTGTACAAATAATTCTGATATGTCACACTTATTTTTGTTTAATGTGATAAATATATGATATTATCATTGTTCCCAAATGTTATTTTTTTTTGTAAAATTTATGCATTTTTTCTTTCATTTTGTTTTTTTCTATATTTTATTAATTTTTATTATTTAATTATGACATTAGAGGTTGAGACATTTGGCCCAAAAGATGAACTATTGATTTTTGCCGAATAGGAACATAATTTCATTTTTTGTTAGTTTTAAATTATGTATTTCTTTTTCACTACCAATAAAAATAATTGTTGTTTATTACAATTATTTTTAATTTGATTAATAAAAATATCATAAATGTGTCTAATGTTTTTTCTACATTTTTGTAATTTTCTATATTTAATTATATTTAAACCTCCTTTCACCAAGGTTGGAGAATTCTGGGTGTAGAGTTGGGATCACCTGACAATGAAACATGTTCCAACACCCTACCAACTTGATCTGACACTGCACATCTCACTATGAAACTGGGACCACCCTAAAAGTTGGCTTCATCATGTATCAGATGGGCATGCGAGATGATGTTGCTAGGGTATTGGCATGTGATCCGGATTCTCCGTCTGGGCTAGCCGACAACCTATGATAATCACACACACAACACACACACACACACACCACGTTTTGAATTTTGGTATTTTTGGTGGCTAGGATATTCCCATTTTTCAAGAAACTAGTAAGTGTACATATGTTTTGCATGTGACAATATGATGATAATGATAGTAATAATGTATCCAAAATGTATTTTTTATTTTTTGTTATTAATCAGATGTAAATTGCAAAATTTGAATCCATTTGTGTAAACACCTCATATTAGGTTGCAAAGTTTGGAGTATCATTGACATACCCAAATGCCTGGCCGAACTCTTCCTTTTGTAATATTTTATCTTCTTAATGCATTTATTTTTTGTTCATTTATAAAAAAAAAATGTAAAGAGAAGGAATTAAATGACATTAAAAGTAGTAGTTCAAATTACATTTTAAACCTCATAAGTAAATAGGGATTAAATTAAAACAATGAGTATTTTAGTCAAAAAAAGTTTCACAATCTTATTCATATTTTAATAGTAGTGTAAGTATAGAATTACAGATGCGTTCATTTTTTTTTTTATTTCTCTGTGTGTAAAAATAATTCTGATATGTCACACTTATTTTTGTTTAATATGATAAACATATGATATTATCATTGTTCCCAAATGTTTTTTTGTAAAATTTATGCATTTTTTTCATTTTGTGTTTTTATATTTTATTATTTTTTATTATTTAATTATGACATTAGAGGTTGAGACATTTGACCCAAAAGTTGAACTATTGATTTCTGCCGAATAGGAACATAATTTAATTTTTTGTTAGTTTTAGATTATGTATTTCTTTTTCACCACCAATAAAAATAATTATTGTTTATTACAATTATTTTTTAATTTGATTAATAAAAATATCATAAATGTGTCTAATGTTTTTTATACATTTTTGTAACTTTCTATATTTAATTCTATTTAAAAATTTTATTATCTCACTATGACTACTTCATGGTTGACCAATTTGATTCAGATGGTTGAATTGCTTATTTGTCACTTAATAAAGAATAGTTTTGTTTTTGAGTAATTAATTAGTTCCAAAGGGAAAATCTATGATACGGGAAATATATGGAATGGAAAGAGTTTTGACCAAAAGCACTTATAAAGTTGCTCAGGGGTAGAAGTAGGGATGTAAACAGATTGGATCATATTCAAATCAGGGTATATTCAAATCCGATCTGACATTGTTCATGTCAGATCCAACCCGATCTAAAGATCCAATCGGATCTTATAGGACTCAATTTGAATTCGAATCCTATCGATAAGTCGGATCTTTGGATTTGATCCAATCTGATTTTTTTTCTTTAAAAGTTAATAAATTGTTAAAAGAAAAAAATAAAATATACTAATTTAAATAAAGTAAAAACAAAAAATACAAGTATTTTTTAAATTGTTTTCATCATATATATACATGTTTTTATAAAAAATAAATAATATAACAAATTTATAAAATATATGTATTATTTATATTTATAAGTATATAATATATATCGGATTGGATCTTCTCGATCTGATCCGATTTCTGATCGGGGTGATCCAAATTTGACCAAATAGATTGGATCATGATATGATCCATTTGCACCCCTAGGTAGAAGCTATCACCCGTTAAACCTTTTGACCAAACATTTTTAATGCTTATAGTGTGACTTGAACCTGAATCCATTAATGATAACACTAAATCTCTTAGCACTACTTTAAGCCACTAAGCCATTTTGCCTTTTGTGTTATTTAATGAAATAAAATATATTTATTAACTTTTGTGTTCATCAAAACAATCAATACATACATATGATTAACAATTCCAACTAAAAATTAAAAGAAATAATATTTAAAATTAGTATTTTATAACTAAATGAAATAAACAATCTATTAAATCCAAATTTATATTAAATGATGATTTTAATCCCAAGAAATTTATACAAATAAAATACTAATAATAGAATAATTATCTTATTACTTAAACTTTATAAATTTGTGCATGATATATAATATAATAGTTTCACATTTATACATCTCATGTATCGGGTATCGGATACCTTAAAGTTAAAACCTAAACCCGTCCCAAACTCTATAGGATTTTGATAAACAGATCCTATTAGGGTTAGAACGAATCAGATACCCGAAAATTCCCTCTATACTACTTTAAAAAGCACGAATGGACACAAGAATATTTCTGGAATTTTCTAAGGATAAAATTTACCCCTCTATATTTAAATTTATTGATAAAAAATGAGGGCAAATAGGGCATTTGGTTCTTCATATTAAATGAGTTGAAAGGAGGTAATTTAAATATATTCAATTCATTCAATTCCCTCTCATTAAATCTAACATTTAAGTTATTAACTTGCATTCATGTTCATTGAATCATATATTTAAGTCATTTTTGTTTCTTCTCATCATTAAGTTCTATTAGTTAAATCATACTTAATAAATTAATAATTTCAATAACATAAAGGTTATACTTTTAAAATCTACCTAGCAAAAATAGTATTTTCATCTAGGTGGTGGTAAGAAATTAAATCATTTTGAATCAAATGGGTTAATCCATGTTGTCACGATTAAATAATAAAATTAAAAATAGATAAAATGAAAAAAATAGAAATTAAAAAAATTGGGAACATTTTTAACATACATATTAAACAATAATAAAGTATTATAAATAAGAAATGTTTTTATTAATGATGAAAATGGAATATAAAATTTAAAACCAATTGGAAATAAAAATATTTTCCTATTCTCTCTCATTAAATCCTATATTTAAGATATAATTTTTCTCATCATTAAATTCTTATAATTAAATCCACAATATTAATTTTAATAGTATAAAAATAAATATTTTGAAAAGTAATTTGAAAACAAAACCATTTTCTTCCCTCCCAGTGGTGGGCAAGCAATTCAACCATTTGGGTCAAATGAATTAATAAATAATGCCATAATTAAATAATAAAAAATTAAAATAAATAACTATGAAATACAAGAAGTATTTTTATTAATGATAAAAATGGAATGTCAACTTCAAAATCTACCTAGAAATTAAATGATGTCATAGTCAAATAATAAAGTTTTTAATAATAGAAAATACAAAGAATCACAAAAATAAAAAAAGATAGAGAAAATTTTGGGCACATATCTAATGTTATATATTTATAAAAAATAAAATATTGGGTACATCTCTAATATTGTGCATTCATTATATTAAACAAAAATAAGTTTTATACATAAGAAATAATTTTATCAATGATGGAAATGTAATACAAAATTTAATGTCAACCTAGAAATCAAACAATTTTTATTTTTATATGGTGGGTTAGTGGTTGAGCCAAATGATACCATAGACAAACAACAATTAAGTGTGAAAAATAAAAAATATTTTATATAATGTAAATAAAATATATAATTTAAAGGGAAAATTATAATCAAAGTTGGTTGTACATTTAAAATTAGGATACAAGTTGGTCCAAAAACCAACAAAACTCTGACAATTGGCTCTACATTTCAAATTATAAAAACCCCCGCCATGTCATCGAAGGCTTATGTGGTTGTTGCCAACATGGGACTTTTAATCCATGCTGGACACAACAAAAAACCTATACTGAAAATAGGTTTTCAGTTTCTCTCCCACGCCCTTTGTGTCTCGATCTCCCTCCCTTCTCTCTCACTCTCATAATCATCTCTCGATCTCCCGCTCCCTCTATCTCTCCCACTCTCTCAGCTTCGGTTTGTAGCCAAATCAAAACCTCTCTCTCTCTCTCTCTCTCTCTTGTTCTCCCTTAATCTTTCTCATTCTTCTCCCTCTCGATCGATATCTTCTTCTCCCTCAATCTCTATCGTTCTCCAATTGGTGTAAATTTTATAGCTAAGAGTTTCTTGTGAATTTTTATCAAATTGATATAGTGATTTTTTAATCTTGCCAAATTGGTCTCATGTTCTTTTATATGATTTGATTGATACCATATAAGTGTGTAAGAAAATAAAACAAACGAGAAAGGGAGCAAGAGAGAAACTAAAGCAGAACGATAGAAATTAAGGGAAAATGAGAGATCGACCAAAAAAGAGAATGAGAGAGATTAAGGGAGAATGATAGGTAGAGGGAGAGAGAATGAGAGAAATTGATATAGAGAATGTAAATACAGAAACCAATAACCATTTTTATTTATTTTCAAATCACATAGTTATTGAGCAGATAAAGATGATTGTGAGTGAGATGGTGTGAGGGAGAGGGAGAGAAAAACTAAAAACCTTTTTTTTTTTTTTTTATTTTCCAATCACCCAACATTAAAGGGCAATTTCAATATAAGCTTTTTGTTGTATCTAACATAGATTAGAGTCTCATGTTGGAAACAACCACATAAGCCTCCGATGGCATGGCGAGGGTTTTTAATTTGAAATGTAGAGCCGGTTGTCAGAATTATGTTGGTTTATGGACCAACTTGTAGCTTAATTTTAAATGTACAACCGGTTATGGCTATAATTTTCCCTAATTTAAAACTAATCAAAAAACAATGCTATTTTCTTATCTAGATGGTGGGTCAACGATCCAACTTTTCCAAGAAACCCATGATGTCATAATTGAATAACAAATATTTAAGTTTATTTTTAATCATATTATTACTTTTGTTAATTTTCAATTTCTATCTTAACTATGATATATCTAAAATTCAAATAATTAATATAAAAAAAATTCTCAAGTACAACACGTGCTTAATTACTAGTAATATAATAGTTTCACATTTATACATCTCAGGTATCAAATATCGAATACCTTAAAGTTAAAACCTAAATCCGTCCCAAACTCTATAGGAGTTTGATAAACAGATCCTATTAGGGTCAGATCGAATCAGATACCCAAAATTACCAATCCCTAATCACAAGTTACAATTTACAAGAGTGCACGTGCCTAAAAAAACAAACCACATTGGCCGTGTCGTAGCCCTCGCTGAAACGACAGAATCAACGTCTTTGATGTTTTGCTATGGCCCTCCTACCTTGAATTAGGAAAAGTGACGTCTTAGTGGGGCTACTGCAATACATCAAAAGCCTTGATTCTCAATTTTAGTCCTGCGCTACCAGAGTGAGACTTCTTAGAAGAAATGAAAGAATGGCCACGAATCTTGTAGTTTGCAAGGGAGATCATGTTGGCGTCCCATGGATGCCTCATGCCTGTCAAAACACATCCCAGCCGTGTATTGGGATAATCTGTTCCCAATGCATGCTCTCTGGGGCGCAAATGTGAACTGCTGCAAGCTGGCATAAATTCAAGAAAATTGAAGTGGAAAGGAGCTTTTGTCCAAATCTTCAGTGATAGTGAGGCCCTCAATGAAGATATGAATTACCCTTAAAATCAACAACCAAATAGCAATGCTATATAAAAAAGCAAAAAACAAAAATACCAATGCTATGCTCAGAGGGTAAACAAAGAGGGAAAAGGAAACACTTGCGGGCCTTAAACAACCTTTCTATTCATTGATGTTGGATGAAACTATTGACTAGAAATCTAGAAAACTAGATCCTTAAAAAGTAACCGTGAACAAGGACCTAGTTAACTGTTAGATATACACATTATACAATTCTGGGACTTCCAGGAATTACAAAATTAATGTAGTTACAATCTACACAAATTGAATTCTTTGATCAAACGAAGCTCAGCTTCTGTTAAAAATGGACTTGGAAGAGCATTCGCCGACACTATTCAAGTTAACTAGTAAAGCAAGCTAGCTCCATCGCCTTCATTTTGGCTACCCCAGCTCAATTGCCATCATCTAAGATCCCCTGG
Organism: Nelumbo nucifera; assembly: GCF_000365185.1. The sequence continues at coordinate 4,697,210 of NW_010729093.1, read as the reverse complement.
CAGGTGGCAAATTCAGAACCGAGAACATGGCAATTACCCTTCTCATTGCTTGTGTACCAAGACTTTTGGGGTCGGCATACCCTGGTAATAGATTCATCTCCTTATTTAGGGACAAGATTTGCATTTCTTGAATTACCTTCTTCATCAACAGGAGACTTCTGTTTGAACTGGAAGGCATACCTCAGACAACTATTTTCCATGCCTTTTCCCTGCCACGGTAGATCCACCATATCAGTATCAACAAAACTAAATGAAGCCAAGCAGTCAAGACAACCTAGGCCACTAGCCACATCCATCCTAGAACAAGCAGTCAAGACATTGAATTGATAAAAGATGCTTGATACCTCTAGAATATTTCAGTACCAGTATCTAAGTTCTGGGGAAGTTTAAGAGACTGGTAATTTTCTTGTGACGTAAATATTATAACAAGGTCAAGATAAATTTTGTTAAGCATATTGCTAATTAGGTAATTTGGTATGCACAAAAAAACCAAGGAATCTTCCACATGGCAACTTAATTTGGGGCTCAAAAGGAGTGCCTGTATTCCTCTCGCCACTCCATATTCATGGAAAAGATTTTGGCCCAAAATTCCATGCCAAGGGCCATTACCCAATATGATGGGCCAAGCTCTCTGGGGTCTTGGAAGGGTTAGAATGGAAATAGATCAAATTTTTGGCTTTTCTTTTGGACAAAGCAGCCGCTCTGATATTTAAACCAACATCCTTTGCCATGTGCCCAAATAAATGATCTTTTATGGGCTTCTATATTGAAAAATTAGAAGCTTGAGTGATTGTAATTGGTTAATCAAAATTTCAATTTGGTACAGCACTGACATGAACTGTGGAATCATACTCATGGCAGACCATAATGGTCCCAACCTGATGGACAGTCCAAATTGGCCACATGGTTCCTCCACGTGGCAGAAATAGGTGGGGTTGTGTAGGGACATCCTTACATGACCGGCCATATTTTTACCACATGGAATGATGATGATGTGGGATATCCATGCCGTTCATGAGGTAGGGGACCCCATATTCAATCCTTAGTCCATATCAGCCCTCTGCCCCATGTTTTATTACTCTTTTTCACAGATAATATTGGTTATTGAAAGTTTCAATGTTTAACGTCTGATATACCAGAAACTAAGCATGCAGAAATTTTAGAAATTCAAAATGGAAATTTTCCTACCTCTTTGAAACCATGACCTGCGGACTGCTTGACGGATGTGACGCTCATGCCTCTCTAAGAGCTCATCAACTCTATGTGATTGAGACAATAATGGTCCTGAAAATTCAACCATGTCTCCTTGATCCTGATAACCCTGTGAGAGTTTTATATTTAATAAGAATTTAAACTCAAAGGGAAGAAGTCTCAGAAAGGACATTCAGCCTATTGATAGGAATGTCACTCAACTAAGTGACTGAGTCAATCAACCTTCAGCCACTCTGCTAGAATTTTCAAAAGAAGCATTGGCTTTTTTATATAAATTTGGGTTTGAACTCAGTCACTCAATCCTGACTTAGTTGACACCCCAAGTTCAAAAAGGATAAATAAATCTTCATCATTGATCTATCATTATTTGTATCCTTACCAGATTGCTTCTCTTAGCTGCCATTTCCTCCCTTTGATACAGTGCCACTGATAGTTCTTGAGAATGGTATATATCAGATGCATCAAAAGAATCTGGATGGTCTAAATGGCTCCATTGTTTCAGCATTGCACGCTTAGCAATATCATGTGAATCATGATCTCTAGAATCAATGCGAGCCCCATATAAAGCTTCCCCATTTTCTATTTTTAGGTCTGAATTATTTCTTGTTTGCAGGAGACTTGATGGATCTACTGCATTAGAAACTTGACCTCTTGAACTAGACCTACTATGTGATCTTCTGGTTGGTGCATCCTCCTTTCTCCTTTTTGCCCAAGCAAAACCACTTGATGCTGTGACATGTAATGGGCCAGAGAAAGGAATTTCCCCTTGAGATGCATATTTCATGTGGAAAGCTTCTTGCATGGTATTATTTGATGGTTTTGGCATTTCACATAATGTAGTGTCTTTATCTTCCTTGGAAGTAAGTGAATCACAACCATTGATCTTATGGGCACCTTTGGTACTTTCTTGCAATTCCTGAAGAAAAAATAGAAATAATCAATGAGAACAAGGTTTTATCTTTTGTTTGCGGTGTGTGGAGAGAGAGAGAGAGAGAGAGAGAGAGACCGGTTTGGATGCCAGTTTACTGATTGATTCCCGTGAAGCTCTACAAACTCTTGTTGGCCTCCTAGTTGCTTCAGGTCCACGCACTCTCCCACCAGCCCTTCTCCTAAAAGCATTGCAGTAATGCAAATTACGCAGTTAGTATTGGAGACATACTGAACTTTCCGAGCGATCCTTTTTAGCTAGATAACATGGTTCTAGAGATTAAAGCTTGATTTGGCCTTGATAAACTCCTGATTCAGTTAACATATAGTTCATGGACGCAATACTGGCTTTGAATTGCCACTTGTCCAACAATGATTCAAAAGACTTCAATACAACAGTATGGAGTCTTACACTTATAAGTTCAAAAACTAAAAAAGTTTAGCATAAACAAATTCTGAAACAACTAATAGATATTAGGCCCAAAACAGGTGGAACCAGTCCTGATGAGTGGCAATTTGACTTGGTTATTCAACCTTTGTTTTAAACTTTATCCAGGGTTACAACCACAGATTCAGTTATTTAAGAGAGGATATGAAACCATAAACTTGCAGTGAACAGTTGACAAAGAGCTTACCTTCGTTCCTCCTCACGACATTTTGCATCTATCTCTTTGTTAGGTGGGTACTTTGGTAAAGTTGATGGGTCACATGCATAGGGCTTTGTTGTGAAATACTGAGATTGAACACAAGAAACTGAATCAGAAGAATATTTTTACTCTGGAAAGTAAGCCAGATACACCAAATACAGGAGAAGGTTTTACCAAAACCGTGAATAATTTCAGTTTCATATAAGATGAACAAAAGTAAAATAATTGCATTCCACTTTGAAGAATTTTGAAAGGAAAGTGTTTTATAAAATTACACATCAATATAGATATATGAAAATGGGCTTGCTAGTCCAAGTCATTTAGTGCACAAGGCTGAATGGCTAAGAAATCTTTCAGGTGGAAAGTTCGTTAGCAGTTCAAAATGGCCTCATAGTTTCCTCTCATTATCCTCTACTAGTGGGACAAATTTGAGCTAGAAGATCATACCATATATCTGAAATAAAGCATCTTCTGACACAAATTCAATTCAATGTTAAAATAAAAGGTGGGGCATAGGGTTGATATGGACTGGAGGATTGAATAGATGGTCAGTTGGTCATATATTTGGTGGACATTGGATTTGACACATCATTCCTCCATGTGGCAAAAATATGGCAGGTGATGTAGGGACGCTCCTTATTTGACCCGATTAGGTAACCTTTTTCCTATGCACACACAAACACATACATAGTGCATTATGTATTTTCAATAAAAAATTGATGCATTTTTATTTCAAGGAAATTTAGGAAATTACATTTTTTTAGAAATGCCACAAGTTTTCAGCCATCTATCCAAAGAAGACATTGGGGATAAGCTTGGGGAAGTGTTGGGATTTCAAAAGTGTAATCTGGCTTTGTTTTGTTTGATTTATAATTGAGTTTGTTGGCCAGATTTCCTGGCAGTTGCTGTCAAAAAAAAAAAAAAAAAAAGATCAGCTTATGTCCAAAATGTGAATACAGTGTGGTGTCAAATACAACCTTCAGAAGAGGGAGTTTCCTTGCCACACAGGACCAAGGGAAAATGTGAGATATGGATGATCAGTCACAATTTGGTTGATAATAGTCGATAAATAGACTGTCTTCCCTCTGAAATATTTTAGTTGGTCACCCACAAGTTATGGCTTAAATTTGGTTTATATGGATTGAGGCAATGTGCCAGGTAAAAAGTCAAGAAAATGGTGAGGGAAATTTTTTCTATGATTATTAAAGACAACATGCAAAAATCACATGGCATACAACCACTTGTGCAATAAAATAGCAATCTTTGTAGGGTGGGTTTGTATTTGAACATGCTGAAACAGATTGATTCTTTTTTTTTTTTCCAACATAATTTGTACATTAGGAATTTATGGGTGATGAAAGTTCTGCATGAGTTACCTCAGATGCAAGAGCAGAAGAAGCAGTACCACGCTTGTATGGTTCTACAGAAAGAAGCATTTCTATCAGATTCACAGCAGTTGCAGGAAAATCTTTACATGTCTCCCGAAGACAACTCTCATATGGATGCTTGGGTCTAAAAATAGTTGCATGAGGAAGTTTGGACTTATTCCAATATTCATCAGGTGGGGAGCCACAGAGCTTGAAAATTTTGTGCAATTGTTCAACCTGTACATGGGATATGAATTCTCCCTTTAGAACTTAAACTGGAAAAGGTAATGATGTAGCCACCTAGAATTTATTTCCTGATATAAATATATGTGCCTTTCACTTCCACAAGAAAAAAAACTAAAGAAGAGAAATAAGAAGAAATAAGAATAAGCACAAAATAAAAATAAAAACAAAACAAAGAAATCAGAACTGTACATGTATATTAAGACAACAGATATTGGTAAGAGGCATCCCATACAACAATATATTTCATGCTACTTCCACATTGATCTTTTGATATGTTTTAAAGGGAACAAGAATAAGAAAGATCAAATCTTACTGTGCTTTATTTTCTTACTGTGCCAATGTTACAATGTTTGGTTGGTCAAGCCAGTGGAGAATAAATATATCCCAAATCCCATGCCATAAACCTAATGCTCTTGGGCTCATTGGGCTCAAATTTGTCGAACTGCACCTTTTTCAGGCAACTATCCTCCCAGTGCCTAACTCGTGCTCAGAAAATGCAGATATATGTATCTTGCCCAATCTAGAATTCCTGGCTACTTATGAAAGGTTATACACTTAAGTAGATCAAAGATGGTTATCTTTTTCTGTTTGGGGGGGGGGGTACAATGAGTTATCTCTATAAAGGAAGAACATAAGTTCCTCCAGAAAGGAGTACGAGGGTATTCAACAAATAGGAGTGATGTAAATATTAAATAGTGGGGTAGCAATTTGATGGGAATCATGTCCAACTACTTCCATAAGATTATATTCTAAAAATAAATTCGATCATATACATTTTATCCATAGCATTACATAATGCACCGGAAAAAGTCAGACCATAGTTGTCAAGGCGCCACCTAGGCACCCATTGACTGGGCACCTCACCTAAACTCCTGACTTAAAGAAACAAGGTGCCCATATAGGCAACAAAAATGACAAGGCGAGCGCCTTCTTGTAATTTCAAAATGCCTCATCTTACTGATAAGTGTGTTAATATACCATATATATCATTAATACTTTGTTTTAAAGTTTTACTATTGAAATTTAAAAGATCAAAGGTTTTTGAAAAGAGAAAAGAAAAGAATAGAAGTATAAAAAGGTTTCTTTTTTGTTTTTCCTATTCTCTCTCTCTCTCCCCATCTCTCTCACACACATTAAATAAATTTGCAGCTCCATCCTTATTCTTTTTCTCTTCAAATTTCAATCTTTAATTTTTTTTTATATAAAGTTATAGCCTCCTCTTCTAGTTGCTAATTGATATGAAATTGCTCTATTAAATATTCTATTAGTATTATTTGTGAAAACATTGAAATTAATATATTTAAAATATTATTTGTCATCTAGATAAGATGATTTGCCATGTTCTAAGAGGAAATTTAATGTTCTAATAAAGAGAATAGATATTTTTTTTTTCAATAAATATGCATGCTGAATGAAATATAAAACTTGGAAACTAGCTAAATGATAGTTCTTTATTTTATACGCAACTATGTATGATTTCTTCCTGTGGAGATCACTTCCTTCTAACAATGTTTTATTATTTGACCTCTACCATTCGCCAAATTGTCTTCTTATTCCCAAATTCTCTCCTTTCATTGGCATAACTAAATACTGCTGAATAATATAACACTATTAGGATTTTCATGCAAAAAACAAACAAGAGATACTTTAAGAAAATGTCATATAATGATCACCTCAGTTTTTCCCTGAAGGATTGGCTTCCCAAGGAGAAGTTCTGCGAATACACAACCAACACTCCATAGATCCACAGATGCTCCATATTCTGTGGAACCCAGCAAGAGTTCTGGAGGACGGTACCACAGAGTTACAACCCGACTTGTTAACAGTTGTCTATGCCCAGGATTATAGAAATTTGCTAGGCCAAAATCAGCCACTTTGAGAATTCCTTCATTATTAACTAACAGATTGGATCCCTTGATGTCCCTATGCATGATACCGCGAGAGTGACAATGCTCAAGTCCAGACAATAATTGGCGCATATAGCACTTAACCTGAACAGTATCGGCCATTAAAGCTTTGATACAAAATAATAAATAACAAGAAAGAATATGATACTCCAGGTTCAATAAACCAAACAATCCCAATATTGAAAAGCATACATAACGTTGACATAGTTTTCAATCAAACCAAAATATTGGAAACTCTGATGATTTTGGATACTCTATGATGATCTTAACCATCCAATAAAATACAATTTAGTCTAAAAATTTGGGAATGACTCTATAAGCTACTCAAAATTTCAACAATCAACCTCAGTGGTATGAGAGAAACAAAGTTGAAATTACTTGGATAGAACTATGGCTGTTAAGTTGGATGTTCAAGCCCTTCTTCTAGTATTACATTAACAATTATCTTTGTAAATCAGGAAAAAAAACTTGATTACTGTGCCATTCCTTTCCAGTGCTAATATTCCTGTATTTCTATTGTGCTAATGCATAACAAAGAAATCAACAAACCTGTGGCTCACTGAACTTGATGTCTGGACAAGATGATAGTCCGGCAAGATCATGTTCCATATACTCAAAAACAAGGTATATACTGCATGACAATCGAGAGGTAATTAACCCCTCCAATTTTACAATGTTTGGATGGTCAAGCCTGCGGAGAATCAATATTTCTCGTGCCATAAACCTAACGCTCTCAGGCTCAAAATTGTCAAACCGCACCTTTTTCAGGGCAACTATCTTCCCAGTGTCTAATTCACATGCTCGGAAAACGCTGCTATATGTACCTTGTCCAATCTACAAATATCAATGTAGAACAATAAGATTCTGGTCTGAAAATACTTAGATTTATTAGGCAAAAAGGGTGGGGATTTTAATAAAACTAGTTTCTGTTATCGGACACTTGGAAAACATGATTAGAAAGAAAAAAATGAAGCCAAGTGCCGGAATTTCATTAATACAATAAGGCTAATATCATGTTTGAGGCACAATGTCCTTAATGAGAACACCTCTCTCACTAACAGTAGCCGCATGCATAAAACTGAATCACAGTGCTAACGGAGGGTTGTAATGCTAAATCATAACCAATATATACTCTGGCTCTAAGCCAAACAGGAAATCTTAAAGTCTTTGTATCCCAAAATTACTTTTTCGAATCACTTCACCAATTTTATTCAATTAACCTGGGAAAGTCCCTGAAATAGGTAAGCAAGCATCTAACTAAAAGGTGGTCCAAACCGTTAGGACCACAAAAGGAAATATACATGGATTAACAAGAATAACCATATCTGGAGCTATTATGCTGTGGTGGAGTTTTACAGCAGTTGGTGAAGAAAAAATGTAGCACATATAAATAAGGATACTTATATATAGAAATATTATAAAATCGTACTAATAGTCTTGTAATTGATACATAATATGAAGTCCAGTTTATTAAATTCACAGAAGATAAATGTCAGAAATGGAATGTCTTCTTGCACTATACAATATACACGAATTCAACACAGGGAAGCAATTTCAGAAGGAAGCAAAAGACTATGATTGTGGCAAACCTATACAACTTTATTAATTTCGAAAGAAGCAACAAATTTTGTTTTCTTTTTTTTTTTTTCGGGGGGGGGGGATGGTAAGAGAGAATTTTAGGATGGCGAAAAAAACGAAGAAAAACAATTGATAAATTTCTTGCAGGAAGAAGAAACAAATTGAAATCATCATCGAATAAAAGGACAAATAAGTGAAAGAGGTGAAATGGGTAATCTTTATTTTTGTTAAATTTTCAAAAAAAAAAAGAGGCATTGTCTCTTCATAAAATTTCATTTTTATTTTATTTTTTCTTTCTATTTTTATATGGAAATGCTGCCATAATAAGAAAAGGGGAAGAAGAAGAAAAAAATGAAAAAGAAAAGGTTTAATGAATCCAACCGCATGAAAAAAAAAGAAAAAAAAAACCATCAAAGTTCCAAGTAAAAAAAAATTAAATACCGGGTAGGATGGTTTACGTAAGATTCTACCCTACCTTCTCCAGTTTCTCAAAAGAATCGGCTTTGAGGGGCACCCATCCTTGAATAGCTTCGCCCGCGACGGCGCTCAGCCAAGCAGGCCACCCGGCTGCAACTTGCTCCCCTTCCACATATTTAGGCAGATTTCCCAATCTCAAGCTAAAGGAATCCCCGCCATTAGAGCTCCCCCTCTTTGACTCCCCCAATTCGCTAGCAGCATCTCCTGACTCGGCCTTCTTTTTCTTCTTCTTCTTGTTCTCCAATTCGACCAACCCGGATCGGTTTCGCAGTGAAGAAGCCGAAACCCCGGATCCGTTGTCCCGGAACGCCCCAGAATGATCAAAAGCAGGGGTTACAGAAACCGCCTGCTTCGACGTAATGCAACCCATTACTGAGCGAAACCTGAGGACATCGACCGAATTGGAGAAACCCCAGAACGACCCAGATCAGGAAATGGGTCGAAGATGGGGAATTATCACAGATTAGCTCAAATGGGGATTGCAGAACAAGGAGAGATCGGGGGAACCGGCTAAAACCCTATAAGTAACAGGTTCTTTTGATGTGGAGAGGGTGAGAGCTGTTGTTGTTGTATCCTACTATCCTTCCCCGGCTTGGTTCCACTCTGCGGGAATTGCGGAGGATGGAAGGTAGATGGCTTTAATGAGCTGAGAGATTTGTAACAAACAGACCGAAATCAACGCGAGGCAAATTCGTGGGGTCCGAATGCCGAATCCCCCCTACCCAAAAAACAAAAAGTAAGAGGGTGTGAAATGTAGCCGTTGGACCTTATTTCTGTTCCCTTTCTGTTTTTGTTTTCGTTTTCCTCTTTTCTTTACGTTGTTTCCTTCCTCTAGTCTGTCTCTATTGTTGTAACTTGCAAGCTAATTCGATTGATTGCAATTTCAAGAAAAACTCATAAAGAGACCAGAAAGTATTCTAATATTTTCCTTTCTTTTAATTATGTATCTGATTTTACTTTTCAAATATATTAATATTATATATTTCTTGAGAGTTGTTGGATTGCTGCATGGTCTACAATTGTTTTTTTTTTCATTTTTACTTTGCTCCCACCGAGTTTTTTCTGTAATATGTTCCCACTGTATTTGTTTCTTAATTTGTTCCCACTGACCGCACTGAGAGAATGGTGGAAAAGAACAAGACAAGCCCGAGTCAAAAAAGAGACGAAGGATTGATTAAAGAAGTCTGCCAAAAGACTATAGGGGGAACTGAGCAAGAGAAAGAGAGGGAAAAGCCATCCAATTCCTTTATTTTTTTTCCCTTTCCACGCCTCTAGATCCTCTACTTCATTACCCATCATGGCCTACAACTTGAGCTGTGCAGGGACCCACACGGCCACACTAAAGGAATCTCTCTCTCTCTGATCTCCTACCTTTTTGCCTGATCTAATTTTGTTTCTCTGTGTTACATGCATGATTACATGTTTCCATTATTAAAGCTTTCTTTGAGGACATTTTACCCATTACTTTTTTACTTGATTAAAGCTAAGTTTTTTGTTTTTTTTTTTTTTTTGTGGGGATACCAAGATCTTTGCTCCAAATATGTTATTTGTCATAGATTTTCAGTTTTCTTTTTAGGGTTCTTAACAGTTTTGATGTTACACCTTCCCAAGTCTCTGTCTGTGAGTCTGAGGTCTCTTCATGGGCAAATGCAGTCAATTCACCCGTGCACACGCACAAATGCACAATGGAATTGAATACATACGAGTCTTTTACACTTGGCCGGTAGTTATGACTTACGACTCACGACGTTCGCTAAGATTGAAGACGAATCAAAAGCAAATTCGGCCGGGGATTTGAAGCCAGAGCTAATAGCTATAGTGGGGTCTTTTTTGTTAGATGCACAACCCAAAACCAACTTTGGTTTATTAGGGTGAGGAGGCGATTGGGATTGGACCTTTAACTAGACTGTCCAATGTGAACCTATCAAACCCATTTGAAATTTTAAACTGAGCTAGGATTAGCTGAACCAAACAACTAGAAAACAGATTAAAGACACATCAAAAGGCAGATTGGACTAATAAGTAGTAAATGCCACCCTTAGACAAAGTATGTCTCATGGCATACAAGAGAATGACATGGGGGAAGAAAGAAGAAAATATACAATATTTTCATGAAAAGTTGACAATATAAGAGAATGACCTACCACGTTGTTTATAGATAAAGAAAGCCATAGCTTTTGGGTTTCAAGGTTGAAGACCTTGTGGGGGAACTCTTAGCCACAAAGTGGTCATAAAGCCTTGATAAAAGAAATTAATTAGTGGATATTATCCTCTCTACCTAGCACCGATAATACCAAATTAGAGACAAACCAGAGAGAGAGAAAGCATCAGAGGTAGAGGTAGGTAGGTGCAGTGGTGGAGACGTCCAATCATTTTCCAACAACTTTCCTATTGGGGTGGGTCCAACAAATTCACTTCAGACCTCATAAGTCCTAACCGAGCAATATTGAGGTTTGAGACTACCAAATATCTTTGTTTTTTTTTGTAGGAAACTATGCATTCGTGACTGAACACAAGAGAAGAGAGAAGACAAGTGACAAAGAAGCAAAGCTGGATCCATCACTCTATCTCGAGTGGTAGTAGAGATAATGACAGTCAGATTGCTTGATGGTTCTCATCATCAAATCGATTCTGCATTCACAATGGTACATTAAAGGGAAGTGATTAGGCATGCATCCACTCTGTAGAAGAAGAAAATGTGAAAGAATCTTTCTAGAGTTGCACTTTTCCAAACTACATGTGAAAAGGATAATACACCAAAGACCATTTGGTAAATGAAAGGGCCTAGTATTTTGTCCCTTCTTTTTCTATTATATTGGTCTCTAGTATTAAAAAAAAAACGTTCATTGAATGGTGGATCTAAATTGAAATATAAAATGCTTGGTTCTAATTGATCTCTCTAGGTCTTTGGGTCAGTGGTCAAGTCAGAGGAATTGAGGATTGAAGTTATTATAAAAGCAACTTAGAGGACGGGATCAACAGAAAGTAGTTTTGCCCAATTGGGTTTTATAATTCTTCTTCCAACTGAGCTTTGAGCTTTGAAAGGGATGACTTCTCTCAAAGCAACTTGCAGACTAAAGAATAATAAGGTCTTTGAAAGGTTAACTTTAAGTTATCACAAAGGAATCATCATCCCACAATTCAAGGGTTTATTTACAATAATATTACACGAGAATTGGAATACCATAAACCTAAAGTTCACTATATATAGTACGTCAATGGTTTATCTTTTTTTATTTTATTTATTTTTGAATTTTGCGTCTCTTGGTAAGCTGGATTCAAACACATGATCTCATGGTATAGTCAATGATCCACATTTAACTAACCCACATCACTCCAATCCATGAAGGGATCGTTTGGTTCCAAAATTTGTTCTACATGCCGTTACATATGAGCTTTGTCATGGTGAGCTAAATATCTACATCAATATGTGCTAAAACCCAATGATGCCACCAGGCCAGGGGCTAAGACTGATTTAATTTGGATTATGGAATTGGACATATGAGCTTTGGGTGTATCTCTTTTTGTAATTGCGTTTGAGTGCCATCCGATCTTTTGATTTAGGCTTTATGGTTTGCATGGTTTTAGAGACATTAATCCCGATGAATTGTGTGATTTTAAGAATCATTTTCAAGTTCGGATATCTGAAAGTTGTTGGAACTGATTTGTTTTTTTTTTCTAGGCCCAAACTCATTATAATAATAATCATTTTTGTTTTTAGGCTGTGCATTGATGCTCTGACATATTCTTGTTTTAAGTTTTAATTAGCTTATTTTGTTTGGTTACAATACAAATGAATTAAATTAATACATAAAACAGAATAAAGTAGAATTCAAAACAAAATTAAACAAGAATTTTGCATTTTTTACATTTGTACTAGTACAAATAGCATTGGACTGCAACCAAACACAGCCTAGGCTCAAAATTCGTTCTTTGTATAATGATTCTTTGATTTAGAACTTTAACCAAACATACCTACCAGCAGACGGATATTTATTCCACAGAAATGGGTAAGAAGAATTGTTGCCACGTGATTTCCTAAATAAACAATACATCTTGAAGAACAAAAACTGATGTAACCATTTCTGGTCACGTACCATTTTTTGTGATGTATAATTTTTTTTTGGCTAAGTACCTCATTATTTGACCCGGTAGTGACGTGCCTTGGTGATGAGCTACTTGGTGGCGAACTCCCTGGTGGAGAACTGCCTGGTGGCAAGCTCCCTAGTGGAGAGCTACTTGGTGACGAACTGCTTGGTGGCAAACTCCCTAGTGGAGAACTGCTCGGTGGCGAGCTGCCTGGTGGCGAACTGCCTAGTGGCGAGCTCCCTGGTGGAAAGCTACTTGGTGACGAACTGCCTAGTGGCGAGCTCCCTGGTGGAGAGCTACTTGGTGACGAACTACTTGGTGGCAAACTCCCTGGTGGAGAACTGCCCGGTGGCGAGCTCCCTGGTGGCGAACTGCCTGGTGGCGAGCTCCCTGGTGGAAAGCTACTTGGTGACGAACTGCCTAGTGGCGAGCTCCCTGGTGGAGAGATACTTGGTGACGAACTGCTTGGTGGCAAACTCCCTGGTGGAGAACTGCCCGGTGGCGAGCTGCCTAGTGGCGAATTGCCTGGTGGCGAGTTGCCTGGTGGCGAACTGCCTGGTGGACTTGTCATTTGACCTGCTCCTAGGCGGCCTGCAACTCAGAGGATGGTGGAGCTCCCTGGTGCAACACAACTCAACTACCCTCTGCATGAGGTGGTTTCCTCTCCTTTGTAGGCGGCGGGTGCTGAGGGACCTGCGAGAACTGAATC
>NW_010729093.1:4600235-4681241 GCF_000365185.1 Nelumbo nucifera | reverse complement strand
TGGCGAGCTGCCTGTGGCGAGCTGCCTTGCCATGGCGAGCTGTATATGGCGAGCTGCCTGTGGCAAGCTGCTTATGGCGAGTTGCCTATGGCGAGCTGTCTAGTTGTCAAGAGGCTAGACTTAGTTGGCATGAGGTGCCAGGTGTCACAATTTCACTGGAGGGCCAAATCTGCCCTCATCAAAAACTATGCTTCAAGAAGCTCTTTCTTGACGAGGAATCCAATCCCGCAATCAGCACTTTGGGGAGAAAAGGGGGTAAAGGGGAAAAGTTATAAAAAGAAGCTCTTTCTTGAGACCTTGATGGGCTCAACATAAGGCTGTATTTGGTTTGAAGAAAAAGGTAGGTTTATACTTTATATAGTTCTCCATACCATTTTATTCAATCCAAATACGGCATAAGGGTATCAACGGAGGATAATATATGGTTGTCAATGGACTGGATATTGGTCCAATTTGATCCTGTCCAATGAGTCCATTGCAGATGGACCAGGTCCAATTTAATCCAATGAATACTTTGGACCATTTTAGCTAGACTGGTCTAATTTTATGTCTAGACTGTCCAAATTGTTCAAATTGGTTTAAATTTAGATTGGGTCCATCCTAAACATGGTCTAATGACACCTGTGCTCTTATCTTATATCAATGGACTAGATATTGGTTCAATCCGATCAAGTCCAATATAAATTCATTACAAATGGACTAGGTCCAATCCAATCCAATAAATACTTTAGACCATTAAGTCTAGACTAATCCAATTCATTATGTCTTATTGGTCCATCCAATCCATTAAAAGTTTTGGATTAGACCCCATCCAGTCCAAAATCAATTTCGACGAATTGGATGAACCAACAAAACATATTGGATTGGACCAATCTAATCCAAAATATTTATTAGATTGGATTGGACCTGGTCCGTCCATAACAAATTTACATTAGATTGGGTTGGATTAAGCCAATATCCATTGATATAAGATAAGAATATATGTTTCAATGGATTGGATTTGGATTGAAACCAATCTAAATCAAAATGAATTTGAACATATTAGATAGTCCAAACATTGAATTTGACCGATCCAAAGTGGCCTAAAATATTCATTAAATTGAGTTGGACCTGGTCCATTTATAATAAACCTACATTAACACCCCTACCTAAGACAGTAGGGACAACATGATGATTTATATATAGCCATGGCATATTTATTTAATGCATAAAAAGAACTTATGTGGGAAATAAGAAGAAAAGGGAAGAAATTATTGTTTTTATCACCTTTAAACAATACTGCATTATTGTTAAAGTAAAGCAAATTTAAGTAATTATTACTTCAAATAGAAAACTTGGAGATTATCCTACATTCAATGTGATGTTGAAATAAAAGATTATAAAAATCATAATGAAGTTTCAAAGAATAACTCACAGGTCACTTCAAAGAAAATAATTGAATAATAATTTGGAATGAACCTAAACAGTGCTTGCATCTGCTACCCACTGCCTGTTCCCACATTCCTACCCATGGGACGTAACATGTCGATTATAGTTTTTAAAATCGGATCGGACTGAAAAAATCGGGAACCAGTCAAGTGACTATTTTCGGTTTTCTTCAAAATTGGAAATTTGTCTAAAACAGTTGATTTTGGTCAGTAAATCATTGATTTGGGCAATTAACCGTTCGAATGATTTTGATATTTTTTTATTTTTTATATTTTTGTTAAAATGGTCGGACCATTCGACCTGGTAACCGGACCCCTGACCGATTTAGTTTATGGGTCATTTTTAAAAACCATGATTAAAATGACTGGGAGTAAGTTAAGGTTGTCAATGGACCGGTTATGGATTGGACCCTGTCCAGTCCAAAATCAATTCGAACAGATTGGACGAATCAACAAGGCATATTGGATTAAACCAATTTGGTCTAAAATATTTATTAGATTGGATTGGACCTGGTCCGTCTGTAACAAATTTTAAGTCAATATCCGGTCCATTAATATGATATAAGAATATATGTGTCAATGGACCGGGCTTGGGTTGAAACCAATCTAAATCAAAAATGAATTTGAATAGATCTGACGATCCAGACATTGAATTGGACCAATCCAAATTGGTCCAAAACATTCATGGATTGGATTGGACCTGGTCCATTTATAATGGATTTATATTGGATTGGATCAGATTGAACCAAATTCAATCCAATTGACACCCCTAACCGGGAGAGCCTTCTAAACCTCACTCCTCTTAAACGCAACGATATGCATAAGGAGTTGCATCCCAAACTTTTCAACACTGGCATCCATGCACCAGGCCAACCTTAACATTTGGATACTGATCGGGGACAGCTCTCGATCAAGAATTCGGAATTTCTTTGCAAATTCAAGACGGTGTTCCGTGGGTATAGATACGGGAACAACTAGTGGGTGGCAGATCCGAAGGCTAAAAGAGGGCCATAACTCAATGTTGGTCCTAACGACTTAGAAAAAAAAAAAACTCAATGTTGGTCCTAACTACCAATATATTGGGAGCGGTGGACTGGATACGTTTTAACCTTTAGCATTTTGTACGCAAAGTGACTGCTTTCACTCCCAAATCGGTATTCTCATGTTTGTCAATCTGAAATTTTTCCATTATAACGGATAATGGCTCATAGAGAAAAACATAAGGATTATAGTGGATAAAGACAACTTTTGGGCCCTAATATCAATAAAAGCATTATTTTTAATATAATTTCTAAAATACGTTAATTAAAAAAAAAAAACAAAAATACCATTCATCTTCTTCTTCTTACAAACTATTCATTGGCGCCACCGCCCACCACTGTCAACCTCTAACAATGCCTCTGCCCACCTCCGGCAACGCCTCCGCCTCTGCCCAAGGCCGCTACCTCTACCCTCCTTCCATCGAAGGGTCATAGAAACTCCTCCAGATCTCTCTCTTTCTCTCCATCTCTCCCTCTCTCTAAGATCTCAAATCTCAAAGGAAAACCCTCTCTCTCTTTCTCTCTGAACCTATAGAGAAGATGGAATCGAGTCCACCGGACATAGCCAACAGACTGTGGAACATCGTACGTATAGAGACATCTCGAAGCGGAAACTGATGATGGATCTTCACCTGATGATGAAACACGGCAAGAACGCAGGGAAGGCGCTGGGCAACCTGATGTTTCATCACCACTCCAACTTCAGTCGCAGCAACCATTAATGCGCAACAGCCCAGCCTACCCCTCTTACTTTCCGTTTCACGTCAACAAGCGCAAGAACCACCATTCCTACACCTCCCATTCAGCACCATCAAGACGACGCAGCAACCATTAATGCGGTGCAGAAGATGTTAGAGGTGTTGAGCAATGACGTTATTTCAGAGCCGTCTCCGTTGGTAAATCTGCCGGGGTTCGGGAAGAGCCCCATGGTACGGCAGTTGCGGATAACGGACTCGCCGTTCCCGTTAAGATCCATTGACGAGGACATCCATGTTGACAAGTTAGCTGAAGAGTTTATCGAAAAGTTTTACAAGGATTTAAAGCTGCAGAACAGGATGGCTGCCCTCGAAGCATGCTACCAAGGAATGTGGTCCCCAAGTTCCGGTTGAGGTTCCGGCAGGGAATCGTTGTCAGGTTCCAGCTCTGTACGTAGATTGCCGGCAATAATCGAATTCAGCTTCATTCAGCGCTCATTTTCTCTTTTTTCTTTTCTTTCCTATTTTCTTTTTCTCCTCGATGTTACTGTTGAACCAATCCGGCTTTTAGAAAGCTTGTATTTTGAGTATATTGTCCGGCTATGGAGATATAGTCATGATCTTTATGAATTCCTGGCTTTTGAGTGTATTGCCGGAGGTGGGTGGAGGCGATAGCGATAGGCGGAGGTATTACCGGAGGGCATGGGAGGCGGCGGCATTGATGAATAATTTGTAAGAAAAAGAAGATAAACAGTATTTTTGTCCTTCATATTTTTTTTTAAATTAACCTATTTTAAAAATTATATTAAAAATATTATTTTTATTGATATTAAGACCCAAAAATTGTCATCATGGACTATAATCTCAATAACATATTCCAAAATTGAATAAACAACCATAAAATACATATATAACACCTCATATTCAGGGGTAGAACCAATGGGATTAGGGCCTAGGGAGCAACCTTAAATAAGGCTATTAGTGGTCGTATAATATAAGCAACATGACTTTAGTTAAGATTCTAAGTATCAATACACATTAGTGTGTATCATATAATTTATACTGGTTTTTGTACCCACCCATACTATAAATACTAGGAATTAGGACATGTGGCCACTTCTGAAGTTTTTAGAGATGTCTTGGTTCGATTCATGTAAGAGTATCACCCCTGTGAAACACATGATAGGCAATTTTTGCATATCAGATTAGTGTTGATTTGTGTTTGGGGGCAGAATTAGAATTGTCAATTCCTATTAACTCACGTTTTGGTACCATGGAAATCACTAAAACAGGAATTTTTATGCTTTGAATTTAGTAGAATTCAAAATGATAGGAAGAGGGAGTCTCTCCATTCCATGGATATAAGGCATGAAAGGAATTCAAATCTAATTATGCTCCCACAATCCAAACAGAGCCTTATTCTTGCATTAAAATGTGTGCACCATCAGATGGATTCCTTCTCAAGGATCAATTGGAGTTTTGATCTCCTCACAAAGTGCACCTCACAGCACATTAATTTTAGCTGTGCATCTGGAACACCTCTATAATTGTAAATTTTTGTTTATGCCGAGATGTTCTAGATAACGGCTGAATCGTGCTGTAACGTCAGTGTGAGGCACGTTTTGTGAGGAGTAAATCTGAATCCCATCAATTGTACATGAAACCTTATCTCCTTTTTATCAAATAAAATTGTACTTGAAATCCAGCCAAAATTATCACTTTCCACCTGTATTTTCTATGTACATATTTTAGATTTTTTGGACGTTCAATATGTGATATAGGAAAAAAGTTACATAATTGGGTCAGGTTTTTTTTTTTTTTTCTGTTAAAGATAATTGGGTCAAGTTAAGAGCTTTCTTACATGACCTAACCAATGGGGAGATGATGTAGCTAATCAAAACTATACATCAGATATGGATCCTCTGGATTGGCCGTGTTCAATTGCACTGTCCACGTCAACCTTGTATCCACCTTATATTGATGCTCTCTCTCTCTCTCTCTCTGTTTGGTAAGAAGGATTACTAACAAAGCAACAAACAACAAGCAAGATAGAAGAGAACCAAGCAAAGGAAAGAAAAGAAAAGCATTCTTTTCCTATTCTTTTCTTAAGAACTGTTGGTCATTTAATTCACTTTTTTTTTTAATTCTAAGAACTCCCAACATTTTTTTATCCCTAAACTTTACTTCAAGTGGAGGAACAGCCACCTTAAATTTTATTAACTATTTTCAAAAGAAAAACTTGTAATAACAAGGGAAGACTTAGCCAGCCTTGCCCTATAACCCAAGCATACATAGCTCTCCCACACCATCTCAAGTGCAATCAAAAAAAGAAAAAANCTCTCCCACACCATCTCAAGTGCAATCAAAAAAAAAAAAAAAAAAAAAAAAAAAAAAACAAAGCAAAGAAGCCTAACAAAAACCTAATTAATTTTAAGAACAGGCAAACCTAAATTATCTTCATGAATAAGACGAGCCAAATCTCTAGAAATTTGGGAATTACCATTGATCACCTTAAACGAGCATCTTTCATCAATTTCTTTGATAACTAAGAGATCAACACAGTTGATTTCCCTCTCATAAGATATGAGTCCACCTAATATTCATTCTTTGCACTAAATTCTTAATCCTACGCTTCAAGGATAATCTGATTTATACATCAAAATGTCAATAATTATCCTGTTATCACTTTTAGCCTCAACCTCTTTATAGCCTCTTTGAAAACAAAGACTTGGACCATCATACAAAGCTTAAAATTTTGCTTGAATAAAGGTAGACTAACCATAGTTAAAGTGAAAAGCAAATATCAGAGCAAAAGTACATGTTTTAGCACATGGCTAGGACTTTTGAGCTGATGATTTCCCCACATATGGTAAAGAGGTGAACAAAATCAAGATCTGCTGCACTTTTACTTGCACTTTACCTGAATTAATCACAGATTAAATGGAAAAAAGTGCAAAGTTCAAAATTTCAATACACCTCAATGCACAAGGGGTGTATCTATACTTTGAACCTTACATCAACCCACTTTTTTAGTTTTTTTTTTCAAAAATAGGTCAGGGGGTAGTAGGGCTGTTCATAAGAAGGCCCATCCCGACCAAACCGACCAACCCAGACCGACCCATCCCGAGTCGGTCGGGTTTTCATCAGCACGGGTCGGTTTCGGGTTGT
The DNA here is from genome assembly GCF_000365185.1 of Nelumbo nucifera. The sequence continues at coordinate 4,674,911 of NW_010729093.1, read as the reverse complement.
GCAAATTCCTAAACCGAATTGACTTAGTTCTAAGTTCAAACATGAAATTCCAAAGCCCATTAGGCCACCTAGTTTTGAACGGTTGCAAGAAACTTTGGATTAGTGAATAGTGATTAATGAACAACTTTTGTGATTAACTTTTCATTTAAATTTTATCATAGGAGATGGCTGAAATGATGTTCAGTTTATGACTATTTTTAAAATTAGCAAGATTTTATCACAGGGATGAACTTAGAACCGAAACCGATCGAAACTGACCCAACCCGACTCAAACCGACCAGGTCGATTTTGCTTAACACTGGGTCAGTTTCGGTTTCTATGTCAAGTAACCTGACCAGGTCGGGTCGGTTGGAAAACTACAGTAAACCGACCCAACCCAACCCGTGAACAGCCCTAGGGGTAGGTCTAAGGTATTTCTATCCCTGAAATATGTCAAAACCCAAGAACACATGTATCTTGTGTATCTATGATTCAGTTATTCGATTGATTTATATGTAACAAAATTTTGAACCTTAGTTATACATAATTATGGAGACCGCATGGACCAAAAAGTGGAGACAAAATCATGTACAACAATTTAGGCAACTTATCATGAGTGGATATGTCAATATTCCCTAAACATGGGACCGATGTAGAAATAACATCTTATGCATGCAAAACACTGGTGTGTTCACTCGTGATCCCATATGATTTTGTGACCAGCCAATCTAAACTCCAATCTTTGTATAGATTCCTTAGATGTGAAAAAATACAAGAATAGAAAAGAGACAACAAACTAAGACAAAATAGTAAAGTAGACTATAAATCTATCCTTCTTTATTTTCTTTCTCAAAAGGTTGACAAAGCAAAGAAATACAAAAGAGGGTGAATGAGTATAAATTTATTTTATGTGATTTTTATTGTTCAGTTCACTACAACAAATTTATTTTATGTGCCACATCAGAATTGATGCCAAATTGCCAATACATAAGTGAGTATTGGCAATCAATCTCTGTAAGTGTGCAGAAAAACATAATATCCGTTGAAGTGACACATCTAATGCATCTTGACAATCAATCAAGATCTGTACGTGTACTAACCCAAATGTCCCAGAAATGTTTCATTGTCCAATCAGTCAATCACAAATGCTTAAGCAGATTCCTCTCTCTCTCTCAAAATTTGTTTCATTTACCAGAAAAAAAATCTTGTACCTCATAGGACCAAACATTTATCTCATCTCAGTAAAACAGCCATCTTCATATTTTTTTATTTCAGGCAGATTACAATGACCGTATACTTGATCATAGTTTTTAGTCATCTATACGTAGCCGTCTATGTCAGTCTATTCTCACTCTTTTCTATGTTCTCCAATCCCTTTAGAGTTTTGTGGGTTATTTTTCAATTTTTTAAAAATTAAAAAAAGATTTGGACATTGAATTATTTGAACTCATCTACAACCAATTCAATTTCCTTTTTATTAGAAAACTGAATTTAATTAACACCATTCCATGCATCATGGGTCTCTTCTAGTTTATATTGTAAATGTATCAAAATTTCATATTCGTTCTTCTAAGACTACAAAGTACCAAAGTTTTATTCAACTACATTGGGCTCAGATTTGGTGTTCCGATTTATTAGGAGATCCGAACTGTCAGGTTTGAATTGGGCCAATTCTCAAAATTTAATAAATGCTTAGTCCAACCTAACTCAACCAAAGTTGCGTTCTTGTTTTTTTTTTTTTTTTTTTGTTTACGCCAGTTGCACTCTTGATGCAAGGATTCTTATCTTAGGCAAATTTCAGCATTATATGGTAAAGATCAATGTTTAGAGAATTGAACTGGACCAATTGGTTCAACCTATAAAATCATGAACTGGTTCATTGGCTGGTTCAGTCAGGCTCGACCATTCCAATCAGCTGGGAACTGATGAACCAGTCTCAGCTTCATAGAACCGGCTGATTTTTATTCATCTTTTTTTTTTTAATTTCCAGATGTTATAATTTTGCACTCATTTGTCTGATTGGAGTGATTTTTTTATAACTCTTTACGATCAAGGAGACAAAGGTGCCTTACCCCTCTATTTTTTTACAAAAAAAAACACCTTTTTTAGCTTTAAATCTTAACTTTTAATATAAAAAATTACAATATACATATATATATATATATATCATATACAAAATATAATTATATTTTGAATTTTTTTGAAGACAATATATATCATAAGTTGATCTACTCACCAATCCAACCCAAACAATTGAACCATTGACCCGCAACCTGAGGAAGTGAGAAAGATATCAAAATTAATTTGTCTACTAGTTAATTATGCTATTTATCTATTAACTCCTTTTAAAAAGCAAGAGTTCTATCAAAATGTGAAAAGAATATTAAAATCATCTAACTACCTAGGTGGCGTAAAAACAGATCCAAAGGAGCCTCTATCAATGATGTAAGATAACTATAGGCACTACATCAGTTGAGAATTGCTTTATACTTTATATTAACTAATCTGCGCCAAAAGCCTATATTTGGAATTGGTCTTTATGCAATTTAATTTGCACGACGAGTACGTCTGTTCAAAAACAAGGTCATTGCCGCAATGTTTGTGACAATTACTTTGCCCAAAAGTCATTTGCGCTAGAGTTGTTTAACCGTCAGAACTGCTTGAAGTGACTGGTGTTATTTTATAGTTGAGCACTTGCAATTGTACATTGGGAATATCTCTTATATATACTTGTATATTGTCATTTATGGGAATATATTCCTAATGTATAGCTGTAATATGCTGTGAGATTGGTGTGAAGCGTGCTCTATGAAGAATAAATTTGAGTTTCAGGGAAAGGTATAATATCAGAAGATCCTTGACCAATCAAAGTCCCTTTGAATTTCAATGAATACCACTTGATTGGTTACCACTTTTATAATGGTGGTTGATTGGTTATTAATTTTTCTAGTATCATAGTTGAATCCTTACACGTTAGACTAAACAAATGAATTTTCTGTTTGGAAAAATCTATGATAACAGAAAGACATGATATTGGAATTAAAGACTTTGATAATCAAAACCCTATGTGAATTTTGATAAAAACCCACCAAATTTGTGACTATTTTTTTTTAATGCAAGTTGATTTGATTATAAGTTTCTTTCTGGTATATATGTCTTTCCGGCATCATAGTCGAATTATTTTTGTTTGTGCAAGTGCTCTTTTGCAATGTCTCCCAGTATCACAGGCTGTCATGGTTTTTGATAACCAAATAAACATGAATTCTTATTGGGCCTGGGGGCCGGGTCTGATAATGGCTGAAGTGGCTGGATTGAACCCTCTAAAGTGTTGTATCAATAAGAGAAGACATGGGTTTTTTTTAGCTCCACCTACTGTGTCACAATCCGATCGGTTAGGGAAGTCAAAAGTGGGCATTGATAAATGGAGAACAGAGAGGGAACATATTACCATGTTTTGATTGTTTTCACTTTTCATAGCCAGCATTCTTGTAGTGGCTGGGTGACCTTTTTTGATCCGTTTGAGAGTGATTTTTAAAAAGCCATTTAAAAAGTAGTTTTTTCAAATGCACATTTAGGCAAAAAAAAAAAAACTCGACCATGGCTTTAATGTTGGATCTGACCCTGACCCTGATAGCAAGTAGCAGCCCTTTTCTATTGGAATATCTCTTAATAGAAAAAAGCATGCAAGGGACTGTATGAACGGTGTGAGTATGGTCTTGTGAGGACCAAATCTGATTTCATTTTTTTTAATGGCTCTCACTCTAGACCAGATAACCATTCTCTTAACAGTTTTCACCGTGTGTAGTCCTTTTTGTTATTCAAATCCAAAACATCCAAAAAAAAGTACAAAACTCTGATTACCAATTGTTACATGTTCGAACAGAAATTGGATTTGATCTCACAAGACTGTGCTCCGTTGCAATGGATCAAACTGAGCAGGGCTCTTCATTGGATGACCTACATTTTCACAACAGCAATGGAGCAAAGGAGATTGTTTCATTCTATTTAGCGAAGGAGAAATTGAAACAGTGCTTCCCAGCTTTGTCTCAGTTTAAGCAATTGTTATCGTCTCAGTGAGTTCAAAGACCATCTTTATCTGAACCATCAGGTTACTGATGAACCCCATCAAGTTATATGGACCTTATGGTTGATGAAGGATCTCTCAGAAGGGAGTTCATGATCAATGAGCAGTAGAGGTGAAATTCAGGTCAATCCGAATTAGTATTTTACAAAATTTAATGTCAACCTAGAAATCAAAGTTTTTTTGAGTCGTGGTTTAGGTCAAATGGATTAATCGATGATATGTCAATTAAATAATAAATAATTAAAAAGTAACGTACAAATAATCAAAAGAATATATAAAAAAATATGTATTAATTATGTCAAACAAAATTTAAGTGTGATAAGTAAAACTTATTTATATAACGTAGATGAAATATATAGTTTAAAATTGATCCAAAAGTGAAACTATTTTTTTATCTAAATAGTGGGTCAATGAACCAACTTTTAAAAAAAGAAATTCATGATGTCATAATTGAATAATAAATATTTAAAAAAAAGATCAAACACAAAAAATAAAAAAGTATAGAGTTTTGTCAAAGACATTTCAGAGCCTTTCTAATGTTATATAATCATCATATTAAATAAAAAAAATTGTTAAAATTATTATTATTATTATTGTAATTTAAAATTTCTGCATATGTACTTTTAGTACAAATATTTAATTTATTTTTAGTCATATTGTTACTTTTATTAATTTTCAATTTATATCTTAACTATGATATATCTAAAATTCAAGTAATTAATAAGGAAAAAAATTCATGTATGCAAGACATGTGCTTATTTACTAGTACATATATATATATATATAATAAATAATAAAATATTTTTATTTTTTATGTATAATAGTAAATAATTTTTATAATTATTTTTTGTATGTATAATAATAAATATTTTTTATAATTCTTTACTTTTTTTGTATGTAAAATAAAAAAATATATTTCTATATGTATAATTTATACTTTTTAGAAAAAGCTTGGCTTGCAATCGAGCTCGAATCGAACTGAGCTCAAACTTGTGAGCTTTTGAATTGAGCCAAGCTTGAGCCTAACACTATTTCTATGAACCAAGCTTGAATAGCCAAGTATTCGGCTTGCCTCGGCTCAGCTCAAATCCACACCTAGATGCCAACAATTGAACTTGCTCCAAAGCCTTTGTTTCTCCTCCTTCCTCCGCTCAATGATTAGCATCCTCTGGATTGAGGAGTAGATGATGTTGGCAAGTGAGACAAGACCATCTAATCCGAGAAGATCATCGTGGCCAATTTTTTTTTGTATAGTTTATGCAATTATTGTGTTTTAGTTTTTTTGATAAAACATTTATAGTTAAAATGTATAATGAGGAGCACATGATTATTATTTTATCATTTTTTGTGATTATTTTCTGCAATTTTCATTTTATTATAATTATAATTTTTGCCTAAAATATATATTTTTTGATAATTTTCATAATTTTATGCATTGTCTATAATTTTTTCTATTTTACCTGAGGTATATAATTTCTGAAAATTCTTGTTACCATTTTATGTGTTTTTCCTGTTATTATTATTTTTAGTTGAAATATATAAAATTTTTAATTTATTATATTTTATTTATTATTCTGAAATTTCTGATTTTTTTGCCTGAAAAATATATTTTAGGAAAATTTTTATCATTTATATGTTTTCAGTAATTTCTATCAACTTGCGCATTTGTTGCAATTTTGGCATTTCATTGCAAATTGTTTGTAATTTGTTTGCATTTCCTAAAAATTTTATACTTCAATGCAATTTTTTTTTTGTATTTTTTCAATTTTCTATGTTTTTATAATTTATCTTTACACATTTATTTAATTTTTTATTAGTTTCTAATTTTTTGTACATTTTTTGTTGTTTTACAGGAAATATATATGTTTTGTCATTTGTTGTCTTTTTATGCATTTTATTTTTATTTTCAAAATTAATTTTTTATGTTTTTCAGATTTTGTAGTTGACATAATCATATGCTTTTATGCAAATAGAATAGAGAAAAAAATTAAAAAAAAATGTCTAATTAGAATAATTGAATTAGAGGGTCAAATGTGTGGGTAGGGTGGGTCAAGGTCAACCCACTCTGATCCACTAACATGGGTCGAAAAAGGGATAGGTGGTCAATATGGGTGGGTTGGTATTTAGTCCACAGCCAACCCAACCCAACCCGCCTATTTGTTACCCTAAAATTAGGTCTATTTTATCATACTTATTTTTTAATATGATAGATATATAATAATAGAAATGTGTCCAATTTTTTCATAATTTCTTTATCTTCTATTTTTTTGTATTTTTTATATTTATAAATTTTTATTATTTATTTATGACATCATGGAATCATCTATTTGACCCCAATGGTTGAACTACTTACCCACCACCTATATGGAAAATATGATTTCATTTCTATGTTTATTTTAAAAATATAAAATTTTATTATATTAATAATTATTGTGTGGATTTATTAGTGTAATTTAACGGTGAAAAATAAAAATTTAAATGATGGATTCAATGAAAAAGAGAGTGTGATTTATTTAATGACTTAAATGTGAGACTTAATGAAAGGTAATTGAATGTACCCAATAGTATTATTTTAATTACATTTTCTACCTTTTCAATAGAGATGAACCAAATTGAAGAAGATGGGTATTTTAGTAAAGAAAATTTCCAAAAACCAATACCTCATTCACACTTTTATAAGTAGTATAGATATAGATATAGATTAAGCCTCACATAAGCTGAATAGTGAAAAAAAAAAAGCTTAAACATTGGGGGAAACATCAAAAAGACATTTCCTTCCATGGATAACTCTCACTCAAGTCGAGAAAATAATTTCTTTAATAAACATTTTAACCAAACAACATTTCAAATTCCATTGAGAAAAATGCCTACTGGTGCTGAGCTGACACTACTTTTAGATAAACGACAAAGGAACCAAACACCATCCTAATAAGGCATGTTAAAAATGGGTGTTTTTGTATCTTACATGCCAAAACTCAAAAGGACAACATATTAGAAAAGATTCTTGATTATTGGCAAGTGGCAAAATTGACTTAAATGATTGCAAGTAGTAAGGCATGTCAGGGGGTCGGGGTTATCCAATTTGAAGAATTTATACAACATTGATCGAGTCCATTCAAATTCTAGCAAATCTTCAATATAAGCCCACTTGCCGGGGACTCAAAAAGGGTAAATAAAGTGGCAGCTCTAGGAAGTGGGGAAAAAAAATCAAAATCCGATACATGCAAAACAAATGTTATACACCACCAATCGGTTATGTCTTGTTTGAAAATTAAATTAAAAATTTGTTGCGTAATTAATTAAGGTTTTAGTCTTGTTTTATTTTATTTTTACTTATTAGTTTTAACTTTTTTACTACATGATCTGATTGTGTTACTTATTAGTTTTAACTTTTTAACTTCTAGAAGAAATCTCGTCAAAAAAAGAATTGTAGAATATGATAGATTTGCCAGTCCATGTTTAATTTGGAAACGAAACTTAGCACTATCGCCCACATTCCGAGAGACCCAGATAAGGAAACCATCCAAATCCAAATGTAATTTTAATTTTAAATGAATTTCTTTGAAAGTTTCAATCGATCATGTTAAATATGGCATATATTTATATTGATGGGGTAATTTGAGTTCTGTCCACCTCAGAATTCATAATGCCATTGTACAGTTCAGGTGAGGGGTGAGGATAAATACATTTGGAGAATTAATTTCTGAATTCTGAAGTAGAATGAACAATAAAAAGGCCTATATTGATTTATTATGAAAGACTTTTTTTTTTGAAATGCAAAATTGCATTAAATGAGAGATAACTTAGTTTCAGTCCTACATATCAGAGGAAATAAAAGGCTCTAAAAAAATTGGGCAAGAAGACCAAGTCGTGAGATTAGTAAGAGATACAGCATGTTTTGCTATAGGTTTGTTTCAGTCATACATATCAGAGGAAATAAAAGGATCTAAAGAAGTTGGGCATGAAGACCAAGTCGTGAGATTAGTAAGAGATAGAGCATGTTTTGCTAACTTTATGGGTAGGTATGTTTGCATGTCGTCTGAGTGTCGCCTTCAATTTGTAAGGAGCTAATGGAGATGCTCTTGCGAAGATGAACTTGACCCCAGGAGTCGCAGAGAATGATCCCAATTCCAGCCTTGGAGTTTGAAGGTGTCACCATCAACATTCACTTAATCCTAGAGACGAAGGTGACCACATAGGAATAAAATCAGTATCATCAGCGCTTGAAACATTTAACTGTTATTTATTATCATAAGTATTATGAAAGACTAGCAAAGTTAATGTTAAGTTTTCGGGGGTATAGTTCATGCAATATAAAGCTGTTTCATTTTCAGCTTTCTTCACTCTTTACGGCTCGCGCAAACGAAGGAAAGAGAAAGATAGCGACATGGACATGGACATGGAAGAGAAGGGGCTATCTATTTCTATGACATTTGAGGAAAAGAATCAAGCAAAAAGGACTAAAAAAAAGCACTAAGAATCTATCTCTAGAGATAATGTTTGGCATACGTCTCTTCAAAACCTACCTACGTCGTTGGCAGATGGGAGGACAAGGGAAAAACAGCTCAATCACCCGAGTTTCCAACCATTGGATGCATGGTGCTTGCAAGTTGTAAACGGAGCTCTTCACCGGATGAGTGATATTTTTGGTGACAAACGGATCAAAGGAGATTGTTTTCTTCGGTTATCCACATTCCCCAAATATAAGGACCATCCAAGTAAAGACACAGTCACACAACAGGAACAATTGAATTGACATATCAGGACACGACAGCAGAGGGCCGTCCAAAATATGATACCACACCTAAACAAAAGCACCTATTTTCACATCAATATAGTAGTTGTGCAGCCTTCAGCATTGAATTACCTTAGATAGCAGATGAATTAAGTAGGTATGAAAGAAACAACACCCAAAAACATCACCTTTGAATTCTCATGTACAAAAGAATGTACAGAAGAACAGAACGACCACTGATGTTGGAAACACATATAAGATCATAAAATACAACAATATGACCCAATAAATTAGTTTACAGGCTGCAACATTTAATGCTCAATCATCAGCAATGTCCAACTAAATAGTCTACAGGCTGCAGCAATTAGAGCCTAATCCTCAAAGATTTATTCAACCAGCTTAAAGTGACTTCTTTCTTTTTCTTTGTTTCGTGTTTCTTCCTTCCCTATTTTTTTCCCTTTAGCAGGCACACAAGTTTGTAAGTTGTAACCTTGTGTTCATGATGCTCAGGTTTCAACAAAGAAAAGTTACAGCTTGCACCTGGTTTGCTACAAATTTTCAGTCGTCTATGGCATGACACAAAGAAATTAAGTTATTTTCTCTTCTTTTAACCGTAGAAGTGCTACAAGCTGTTGATCTTGATTCCTGATATCAGAATTTGCAAGTAAGCTGTTCTTTTCAGCTACTGCAGCCTGAGGTTTTATCTGTGCCATATTACTGTTGGCTGTGTTATGACTGTTGTTCCTAGCTGTTGGTACATCATGATTGTGTTTACCCTCATATGTAGTTATGACTGCTTTTGGGTCCGTTGAAGCCCTCTCCACATGCTTGCGAACATTACATCCAGCATTTGTGCATTTATAGTAGCTCCTGTTGATAGTAGTGACATGAATCAGTATCTTGATTTATGGAAAAGAAATAAATTTCACACAACATACTACTGTCACTTCAATTCAAATAAGCAAAATGAACCTCTGAAAAGTACAACGGATGGGAAAGAAAACCTCCACCCAATGAAATAACCAGCACTTTTAATGAAGTCTTTCTTGAGGTACTGAGAAATTACAACAAGCTCAGAGTTGTCACACATTTTATAGATTAGTCGTATTATATATAATATTAAAAATATAATGCCTTTGTCATCACATACAGGAAAACTACTCTAAAATAAAAGTTGATACTTCACCAAGTGAAAGAAGAAATAAATAAATAAGAAAAGAAGAACCTGACGTAATCATGAAATTGAAGCATAGGCAATCAACCTTGGCTATTATTACCAACAAATCACCAAGGGAAAGATGATGGAAGAAAATATCAAAGACAACAGATAGATTAAATCTAGGCATATACACATACAGACATTGAACACAGATACCAGATAACAAGTATTGTGCCCAGGAAGACCTGACACATATTCCCACTCTAAATGAAAATATGAGGATACATGTAGGGCAACTAATATATAACTGGCTATGCCTGAATCGAAACAGATAGAGAAGGCAAATTAAAGATTTTTCCCAAGCATGTGACTGGACCACTGGATGTGCATCCACATTTATTTGCAATTTCCACACCCACCACATCAAATTTAGGACAGAGCCCTCATCACATAGAAGGGAATAATGGGGGAAGAGAGAAATTTATGCAGATACTAACAGGTTTATATAATGCAAAAATTGGAAAAATGATCAAAAAACACGAATTTTGAGATTCACAAGAACAGAGAGGAGAATGGAGATTTGAATAATACATTAACCTAACACAATTGTGAGGTTGCTCTATACCATATGGGAGAAATCACCATAAACCAAAGTTAACACTTTGTGGAAAAGCTGTCAAAATCTTACTATTACAATATGATTCACAATTTGAATCATGAATTCCAAGGGTTTTTTGGTTAGAGATGCAACTTGGGCCAGGTTACACAAGTAATGGCCCCCTTTTGCCCTTGTACATATAATAATGCTAAAATCAAAGAACCTTTATCCATTAATCTAAGTTAAATAAGAATATTTTAGCAAGATGAAGTGAAGAAACCAGGCCAACACGATTCCAATCCAACCCAAAAAAAAGTCAGGGTTGGCATGGGTTTAGGGCTAGGGTTGAGGGTTCAACAACTTGGGTTGGGTCAGGATTGACGTCAACCCAACACAACTTGCATCCCTAATTTCAATTCAAACCTTATATCTAAGTCCTTTACATAGAAAAATCTTATGATCATTATTTGAATCTTACAATTTAATTCATGAGTCTTACCATTTACATGATTCAATGATTTGAACCAATTAACTTGAGACCTAGTTCTCTACTTTTTTGTTCATTTGCTTATTTTAGGTTTTTTTTTTTTTTTGATAAATAACAGGAAACTTTCAAAGGGGCTTGTTTTAAAAACCTCACTAGAATAAGACTTATTTAGATAGGTTAAAGAGCCATTATTTGTGGGTTAATTGACTTTCCAGTCAAACTTATTTAATCATCTCATGCTTCTACTGTACATGTAGTGAACTCTTTTGTATTAAGTACATATATGATATGGTAGATATGGATTAAAATGGCTTCAAATCATCTTTCTATATACAACTCAACTAAGCCTTGTCCCAACCATATGGGATTGGCATTATTTTTCTATATATACTCAATTATTTAATTTTTTTTTATAGATTTCTAAACAAACAGAAAATGTTCTTATTATTTTTCTATGATTTTCAGAACATTGCTTTACAGAACAAAGTCATGGTCGAAAAGGTTGGTGAGGGAAGTGAGATTTACAGAATCAGAACAAGGAAATGATTCTCATGGTAAACCTCCATGTGTCAGTAACATATATTCAGAGCTCCAACACGTGGTTAAAATGTGAAGATGCAAAGGTATCAGAACTGGGCATGAGAAGACATTTGACGCAACCAAGAGGGAATAGTAGGTGAGGCAGAAAATAATTGTTAAGAGAGGTTGAAGACTCTTGGCAGTTGCTTCCACTTGGGTTCATTATACTGCTCTTAGACTTGAACCAACATTCTCAATCTCTCATGATTACCAGCCAAACATTTTACCATTGCACCAAAGAGTGGCCCCTCCCCAGAAGCAACTGAAGTAAAACCCAAACTGTCCTTGGGCCAGCATAGAGAGAATATGAGAGCTCTCGCAAGAAACCTTGTAGCATTAAATAACAATTGAAAATTCCCTTTAACCTTAATTCCCAACATTTTAATTTCTTAAGTTCAAGATAGAAATGATGGCTTGGTCTCACAGAACCAAAGTAATCAGAGGATCTAAATCAACACAAGTATCTAAATAGCATTCAATAAAACTAAGAGAAGAAGAAAAAAACATGACTAGCACATACCTTTTTATCAAAAACAAATTAAATAACTCTTGATTAGTCAGAGAGGATTTTTTAGCTACATCAGTGAAATCAATTAGCTACTTATAAAAGAACAAAATCAGTGAAATGAATTAGTTAAAAATCACCAATGTACTTGAATTATCTTAACCTGGGTTCAATTTACTACCATGTTGTACCAGGAGAAAGTATAAGAAGACATCTACAATCAACTTGGATGACACAACCGCTAGTGTGCACATGTATCACAGAATAAATTTAAACCACTGTGTCACAGTAAATGTATACCATTAGCATGAATTGGAACAAAGTTACAACCTTGGATAAGGATTCCCTTTGACCACTTTCTGACCATATTTGCGCCACCTATATCCATCATCCAAAAGGTCAACTTCACTTGTTGTCTGCACAATGATCCTAGGTTCTGTGACTGTTCTATGTGAAGAAGCAGGTTCAGAAACTTTGGCTTCTATGTGCCTGATCATTAAGAACAAGGCCATGTTAGGACACAAAAAAAGCTAAAGAACCTCTAAGTCTGGAGAGGTTATTAAGTGTAAAACATGCCTTCTCTTTGAATCAGGTTCGTCATCATCTCCTTCATCCACTCTTGTTTCAGCATCACCCACTTCCTCACCATCACTTGAACCAGATAGTTGCTCAGGCGTTGCTTGGCTAGATTCCTGTTCCTTCCTATAAAGTGAAGAGGAGGTAATATTTTCATTTGGCCCATTCAAATTCCCAGACTGAACCCGTGAACCAAATTCAGGTTTCCCTTGCAAACTTAAGCTTGCATTAGAATTCCCACTTTCTTTTGCACGCTTATTGGGTTGAGGTTGTGGATGGTTGTGCTGGCCCTTATAGATGATCTCAGTAACCTGACCATCAGGAGAACGCTCAACCTTTTTCTTGACAGGACAATTGGAGTGGGTGCATTTGTAATAGCTTCGAGGAAACTCACTTCCTTTCACCTGCTTCTGCCCATATTTCCGCCAATTGTAGCCATCATCAGCAGGCTTTTCAACAGCACTGGAGGCAGGTTGTGACCTCTGTTCAGAATTGGAGAACTCTGATGATTCCACGATGGTGCCTTTAGAGTCTGATGTTGATGGTGGGATATGTTGGTGTGAAGGTCCATTGATACTAAAGGGCACATGTTGCACTAGTGAAGTTGTAGGAGGTACTAAGACCGAAGAAGGATATTCACCTTGGATAGGCATATAAGACTGGGATTGAGCAGCCTGTGCAGTGACTTGTGCCAGGGCCTGCTGGTGAGACATTCCAAAGGGACCCTGCACACAATCAACAAACCATAGAAATAAATGCCTGATACAAGTCACCAAATATTGCTTTCCATAAAGTATTTTGGTATTAAGGGAATATGAAGGGTCCCTAGAAGCATCAAAACATGGGACGGATTTCGTGTAGTAATTTGGTGTTAATAAAGGAGGAACTACAATATGGTGCCAGCAACAATCATGATGAAAGTTGCCTTCACCCATACAGTACATTTGATGCCTCCGTGCATAAATTTAGACTGTTCAATCAAAAGACTACCTCTTTCTTGAGCCAAATATAGCCATTTCAATTAAAGTTTACAATGACAAACTAAAGCTTAATGTGGGTTCAGAAGGAAGAAAAAACAGAAGTAAATGTAACAATCAGAAAGAAGGTCAATGCATCGAGTGATAAGCATTTTCAAATGACATTTCCCCTAAACATAGCCCATCCAAGATGGAACACACTGAATTGCTAGTCCAGATCAATGAATTGGTGGCAGGACAGTGCAAAAGAGTTCCCATCATTATCATATGCTTTCAGGGGTTTTTTTTAGATAAATAGGGAAAAGTATTGACATACAAAACTCAGTCCAGGAAAAGAAACTTCAAAAGTCAAGTTAAAAGTGATCAAATATACATGACTCCAACAAGTTAACTGTATAGATAATGAGAATAATGACTCTCACCACTTTACATCAATTCCCCAACCAACAGGTCAAGCTACCAGGTAAGACCATTGAACAGGGTAAATTTTCCTTTAATGAATGCAAATGAAAGCAATTACTTGGTTTTGTTCACAATCTTCACTCTGCTGCAACAGCAGAACAAAGCTCCACACCACCGATAACAGAGAAGCTAATTTATCCCTTACCCATTGGAGAAACGCTGGACAGAACCAAAACTAGGTTCTAAAGAAAACTCTTGCCCAGACAAATGTTCAAGCATTAAAATAAAATTCATTCCAAGTTTTGGCATAGGCATGTCATCCGACTTGAAACCCAACCTCCGAAGTCGGACCCATGTTATCCACGACATCAAATACAAACGAAGTAAACATATTGACTATTCCAAAGCAGGATTTAATCCTAGAACAGTTCTATATTCCCTCAAATAAAGAGTAAGAGGATGTTGCTGTTGGTCTCAGCCTCCGTTTACTGTGGCCCGACAACATCGGTCAAATAAAGCACATCCGACATCTAAAGTTTCGCATTTCAAAGCCAATAAACGTCAAAGTCTCCTTCAGTAGCAACAGACTTACACGAACGCTCTGAAGAACGGGAAACAGAAATAACAACATGCTTAGTATGACATCATATTCATGTCAATTACCTGACCAGGTGAAAAGAATCCCGGTGAATCAAGCAAGGTAGCAGGGCTTAAACCAGGCGGAATCGTAAACATAGGCAGAGGGGATTGGGCAATCACCAAATTCAACGGTCGTTGGGGCTTAAGACAGAAATCCTTTTCACCTCCATCCCCTGAATCCTTCTGCTTGGAGGACTCCTGGGTTGAATTATCCGTGAAAAAGTTGGGTCTCATACCGGCAACAGAAACTGGCGAAGCCATGGCCCCAGCGAGAAGCTGCGAGAAAGACCGACAGTCAGACTCAGGATCGTTTTCAGAGAAGAAATTATTGACGAGCGTCATAGGACCGGGGCTGGTGCCAGCTCCGCCAGTGAAGAGACTCTCGACCGAGGAGCGAGAAGGGAGAGCAATCGTGGGGCGAGGGGGAGCAGCTGGTCTTTGAGACCTATCATTTTCAGCCATCGATGATGATTGTATGGAGTCTGCACCGCGCAGTTATACGAGATTTACCATTATTAATGGGAGGCTTCTCTTCTTTTCGTGAAGTTGTTTTATCCTTTTCTTCTCAGAAGAGTTGCAGAGAAAATCTTCTTAGGTTTTCCCTCTCTGTTCTCTTTTTCTTCGTTTAACTCCTCTGCTGTGGATCTAGAAATCTGTGAAAAGTCCACGCACGGAGACGACGAAGACATTCATTTCTCATTCTTATTTTCTACTTAAATCCAACTTAAATTCCCTCCAAATTAAACTCAAATGAAATGCGGCCAAAACAAACTCATGAATTTCTGTCATCCATAGGCTGTCACTTTATTGACTTACATGCCCCCGACGACTTCTGAAAATGACGAAATTATTCTTTAATTAACCTTAAGCCATTCACATGAAATGACAAATATAGACTTCAAAACGTGGGAAAATAACACAGCAAAATTGGGAAAAATAGATACAGATGTATATTTCGGAAAAGATGTCCACTTGTGGTAATTGGAGGAATAAATTGAGTCGTATACAATCACAATGTATGAACGGCACCATCGTTTTACCGTATTGAAGTAGCTAACCTATAACCATGCCTTTTATGGGTCCCACATGCGAGAACTCCCACTCTACATATTTGGTTTGACCCTGATTCCTGAATTAGCGCCATCAAAACTGAGTTTCTGACTGACTGACTGACCGAGAAAGAGCGATCCATACATTTATGATTTATAGAGGACAACCAAGATTCCAATCAAATGGTTTTGGGCTGGTCACAACATCCAAATGCACAGAAACAGGATTAGATGTATAAAGAAGCTCGTATTAATTCATGAGCCAACTAAGATTATCATTATTTGTTTAATTTATTAGCATAATATCATAGTTAATTGGCGTATTAGAAAGGATAATGTTTTTTTAGTGGACCGAATTCATTTAGCTTTTGAGAGAAGGATCATTTATAATCTAACGAGGTGCCCGTCACAAAATTGTCCCTCACAGTATCTCACAGCACATCTCCGTCGTGTATTAAGAACATCTCAATTATAATATTCACAATATACGAGAGGGATGAGGAATGTATTGTGGGACATTGTGGGGCTGATTTGAACTCTCTCATCTATCATTCCGCTTTTGACCTTCTACCTTAACTAAATTACCCAACCCGACAGGAGTACGTCTCCATCAGTCCACCCGATGATGCATGTCGTGTCGGCCCGTGTCCAAGGAGATTTTACGAGCTGTGGATATGACACGTATGTTTGTTCTCCGCCATCGGTTTATTGGATAGCCAGCTGCAAACCAACGTAAGCCCATATCGGATGTCTCCGTGCATCAGCGCCTCACAGGTGCCTCACACAGTGAAACAGGGACACTTATCGTCTAGCACGAGCTCCATCTTTATGCGTGCGGAGCTAACGGTAACGGGACCCCATTCTTGAACCTTTTTTTTATTCGAATACGGGGGAGAACCCCGGATTACTGTCCTTCTGTGATCGAAATCTATTGATTTTTTCGACGTCGGCATTCATTCCGGCGGTCCACCATCGGAAGGTAGTTACTCCTGTATTTTTATTATTATTTTTTTTTTCTTTTCACTGCAAAACAGATGAGGGAGGGTTTTTTTCACCACCGGCAAGGTGGAAAGAACTCAACCCCTGTGCTGAAGCATCGCTGCTGTAATCGAGCAAAGTGAGGATAAATTAAAGAGCTCAACCCCCTGTATCCAGCTATGAATTCGGATCCGCGTGTTTCGATTGCAATTGCGAAATTCAATCTCAAGGTCTTCAAGTCAACTGTGTTCTTGGATTATTAGAGACCGGTTAACGGGTCGAAGTCCAACGAGTGTGACATGGTTTAAAGGTTACGGAACAAGGAGAAATCTTGGCAAAGTACAGGAATTTTACGAGGTTTAAAATCGGCGTTAAAGAGGATTGTAGCTATGTGGTTGCCGGCACAAGCCGATGGCATTCGAGGATTGTAGCTATCTGTCGATTCGCAACGACGAGATTAATGACACGATCCCAATAGTCTGAAGTGAAAAATGTTGCTGGTGGTCGTTGGTGATGGCCGGTGGTGTAAAAAACTCTCCCTCATCTATTTTGCAGTCGAAAAAAAAATAAGAATACAGGAGTGAAAGTGTGAAAAAGATGAGAGATATGGAGAGTTGATTACCTTTCGACGGTGTGACTGCCGGCGTCGGAAAAAATAGCAGATTTCGATCAAAGACGAAAAGACGGTAAATAGGGGATCTCCTCCGAAGTCCAGTCAAAACAGAGGATCGAGCGGGAGCTGGCAGCCTAGCACGCGTTAGCTCCGCACGCATAAAGATAGAACTCGTGCGGGAGGACAAGTGTTCCTGTTTCATTGTGCGGGGCACCTGTGGAGCGCTGATGCGAACTCAGGAGATGGGGTGACGATGGCCGATGGCCGGGTTTGACCAGGAATTGTCGAATAGTGCAGAAAGTGGGGACAGAGCGACAGGTATGGAAAATGGAAGAGAGAGGAGGAACGACTGCTTATAGGTTTATTTTTGGGGATTCGAGAGTTGAGAAGTTCACGACGTAATCCTAGCTTTCCAACCGGGATTTCTTTCATCCTTTTTATCGGTATGATTAGGATTTCGGATTTGGAAGGGTGGAAAATGGAAAACGCCAGCACGATTCACATCCGATGCGCGTTGAAATGACGCACCTAAAAGGTCAAGGCACGGCATAGACGAAAGTCATGAAACGTACAAGCTAGCCTTTATTTGGTAATTTGGCATTTGGCATTTGGCAATTGGCATCGATGCGTTACGTTTAGCGTAAACGGGTAAAAGTTGATGGTTCGTTGAGGTTCGTTTCTGTGAAAACTAAAAACGCCAACATAACATAAATGTGCGAGATTTCTATATAACAATCTGTTTTTAGAACCACACCATTCTCACGTTTTTGTAATGGTCTTATCTACAGTGGCATATAAAAAAAGAGGTAAATTACAGATAGATATGTACTATGGTTCAAGGTATAGATACATCTCTATGTATGGCATTGGTGTATTGTTACTTTAACCAATACAGTCTTTTATTTTTTTTTAGTTTTTTCTTTTCTAAATTTTGTTTTTAAGTATAATTATATATTATTTAATAAAAATAAATTTATTAAAACACCTGTAAACATATACAAATGTATCAGGAGGGCCCAATATGATACGATACGTATCGTGAAGATACTTTTAACCTTAATAGGTACTTGGGATAATGACAGAGTTTGATTCAAGTGTGATATATAATACTCTGAACTTTTAAAAATATACACTTGAGTCCAATACTTCGGGTGATTTTGGATCAGGATGAATTTTCGGGTTGGGTTGTTAAATGCTAGACCCCTAACCTAAATATATGTGATGTGTTAGGGTTGACCCATGGGTCAATTCGGATCATCCTAAAAAATAATTGAAATTAGAAAATAAAGAAAAAGTACATGAAAAATGTCAAAACTAAAGAAATTAACCTTAAAGTTTCAAATATATTTAAAAAAATGAATATTTAACAATTCAGCAAGTTGACCCATGACCCAACCCAATTTTTCCGGGGTGGGTCATTCTTAAATTCAAGTAGCTAAATAATGAGTCCATAACCCCTATTTTTTCGGTTTGGGTTGAATTGGGTTTACGGGTTGGGTCATTTTTTGCCAGGTCTAACTTAAAATTAACATTACAGTGAGGGTAAAATTAAAAAAAAGGCTTATTTAGATTTTCCTTTTTCACTATTTTTCGTTGTTCCATTCAAATGCTGTTATTCTTTGTTGA
Source organism: Nelumbo nucifera (assembly GCF_000365185.1). Next base: position 4,655,925 of record NW_010729093.1, on the reverse strand, counting down.
AATGAAGTATAGAGACGGTTCATATGAAAAAAAAGGAAATAAAATAAAAGTTCAGTGAGTAAAAAAGAATCTAAACATGGGCATTTTTGTAAGTTTGCCCTCATTGTAACATCAATTTTAATAGAGCTGGACTTCAGTGTGTATTTCTAAAAGTGCAGAGCACTCAAATGTCCAACTCAAAAGTTCAGGCCCTTAAATGTCATTATCTCCAAATTACAAAGTATCTATTTGTAATTTATTCAAAATAAAAATGAGAATAAAATATTTTCCTGTGTTGTCATAAACACATTTTAATTATAATAAAATAAATTATTTTAAATGCTAATCAACACATGCCCCTAAACCTCCTTATCAAACTTAACATTCTACATAGCGATGCCGATATGAAGGGATTCTGGGCTTTATTGAGCTTTTTGTCTTTTGGACCTGGGCGCTGTTTTGCCTGCACGCCTCCACGGTGAAAACTCAAATGACCAAGGAATGTAAGCCTAAGCCGAGTTTGACAGTAGAGCCCATTGGCCCACCGAGAAAAGGAGAATCTTTTGAGGTAGGATTAAAATCTTTTTGATCCATGTATTCTTTGGCCAACCAACCCAACCTGAATCAAAATATGCAGACATTTACGTAAGGTAAGTTGGTAGGAGGAGGAAGGCTCACGTTGGGGAGGCATGGATACCATTCCTTTCTAAAAATGTTTTAATTTATTATCAAGTGAAAACATGGAAAGGATTTGAGTCTATTAAATCCTCCATTTCTTAGGTTATACTTGGTATCATTGCTGTTTTTTCATGAAATGTTTAAGGTTGATTGAGAGTGCAAAACCTTACATTTTGTATTATTTCGTATGTATTTGTACTGTACATATTTATATTTGTACTCCTTCAAACTGAATCTTAATATAACAACAGCAATTTGTGTTGATCAACCCAAAGCTTTTCTGATTATGTGACATGACAATTTATATTTCACACTAATTTCTACTGACCAATCTCAAATGTTTTCCTGGTACCAAATACAACCTTAAAAGAAACTAAATTTAGTTAGAGTCGAGCATGTTTGAGGTGCAGATTGGACCGGTTTATGATTAGGCACGAGGGCCACGAGGGCCACGAGGCCTCATTTTCCATGGGTTGGGCGTGGGCCAAGGTGAACCTGGACAGTCTCTCATCTACAACGGTACAACCCTTGTATCCCTCATGCAATGTTGCAATGTTTGCTTGCTTTGATTCGTTGACACATAGTTGGGTTTCATGTAAACTTAAACAGATAAAAGTGAGAGAAATTAGAAGAGAAACGTACTATAGTAACAAAATCACTGTGCCAATTGCTTAATTTGAAACCATTTATTCTGTAACTCCCATTGCAAGAGAGATCAGAGTATAGTTTATATTAATAATTAAATAGGTCCACTGACATGCATTTGTTAGTGAGTAGCCCCAACTTCCTAGACCGAACTCCGAACAAACTGTGTATTCACATTAGGAGCCTGGTGTCTGGAAGTTACACCCACTTCTAGCTTTTGAAACTGCATCAATTCAAAAGACAATATTAACAACCTAGCTCACCCACCTTTGGGGTGTCCAGAGAAGCAAAATCGTACATATTGACGAAGACGCAAGTTAATAAAAACTCTTTAATTGGTAATACGTAGCATTCAATATTCAAATCCTAAGAAAAGCCAGGTTAAAAATAAGATGTTACTTGTCAAAAAAGCTAAAAATAAGGAGTCCGGATCTCCTCCCCACAAACTCTTCCCATATTCTTATCCACAGATAGAGATACAATTTGGGCAGGTTAGGATTAAAATTCTGTAGAAATTTGAATGGGCCCGAATCAAAACTCGAGACCTAAGCAATGTAAAATGTTATATCAGGCTAACCCAAATTGCACCCTTACCCACAAGACATTACAGCCGTCCATTGGGAACATATCCCTTGTCATTAGCGGGGAGATGATCCCGATACATGACGATAGTATCCAATGGGTAGGGATGTGGGAAGAGTTTATGGATAGGAGAGCTGGAGTAAAAAATAAGGATAAGAAGCTCATTCATTTCTCACCCAAGGAGGAGGACGAGGAACCCACTCCAGGAAACTCAGCCCATAACTGGCAGGTAGCAGCTAACCGGGAACAAGCATCCATATCTTTACAGAACCAGTGAAAAGGTGTCAGAGGTCTGGGTGCAAAGAATCCAGCAAATGTAAGAACACAGTACCGAGTCATGGAGGGCGCAAGTGCCAAAAGCAGCTGAAATAAGTAGACGTTGAGATATTTCAATTTTTGTATGGTGTGTATGGTTGCATGACATGACCACTTACTAGCTAGCATTTAAATTCTTCCAGCATCTGGTTTGTATATCCAGTCAGGCACCAGATAGTACAAATATAGACACAATAAAATTCTCTTTCTTTTCTTTGGAAGGTGGGAAAAGAACATTAAACGAGATTTCTCGTTACAATGCTAAGCAATCTAACAAAATACAGTAGTCAACAGACCACGAGGGGTTTCTCCTTGGGTTCCATTTGTTTCTCACTTTCTCCATAAAATGGATGTAAAATTTCAGTGTAAAATATTTCAGATATTATTTTCACCCATTTTACAGTGAAAATTTTGTTTGTCCTTAGGCTCCCTTCTAAATTGTTTTGATGTAAAAGAGATGAAATTACAGCTCAAATATTTCAGCCTGGAATATTTTACTTCCCCTTCTATCAACAGCCATAGCAGGAAATGTGGTTTCAGAGACTCTAATTTGAAGGTTGCTTCCAAGGGGAGGCGGCTACTCTGTTTCCGCAACTGTTTCTACCAGGTCATATCTGTCTAAGTCTGTCCCCCAACCCTAACCTCCTCCTTTTCTCCTCAAGCCTTCCCAAAGTTACTGCATGCAAAAGGAACTTATTTTTCTGGGTTCGAGGAAGGGTGGTAGATCAACAGGTGTGGTCAGCTGTTTCAAGAGAGTAAGTATAAAAAAGCAAAACATATGCGAGAAGAAGTAGAAAGTAGGACAATTAAGACGTCTCACTCTCAACTCTCACAAAAGCTAGAATCACATAGGTGTTTGAGAAAGTATTAATTTCATGTCACACCATTAACAGCAATATATCACATCATACATCAGCCTAGTCCCCTATAAGTAAAATATGGATTTTTATTCATTAAAAAAGGCTGTATTACAAGAAATGATAAATGAAGAATATTAAAATGATAAGAAGTTTTCTTTAAACTACAACAGAGAAACAAAAATTAGAGACTGCTAGGCTATACGGAAAATTAAAGATTTCTAAATCTTTATATGCAACTATAGCATGTATGTATCATCTTATAGTTGTGTCTCAAGAATGTACGTCGAAGACACTGCCAAACCCTCAATATCATAGGTACGTACAAGTCTCTGTCTCCTGCCAGGGGACTCCAGCCAACAGAACTCCAGATGGAACGACTTTAATTCTGCCACACTCTTTGCCACATCACATGGGCACCCCATGTACATACCTCCAGGCAACAAGGTCATCTGATAGCCTCCATCAAATGTAATCAGGTTATCCAATAAGTGGCCAGTCCAATGGACAGTGGTAGCAACATCACCTCCATCAGATGTTGAAGTAATATCCTGGATGAGAAACTTGTGTCAAAGATCAATTCCCCTAAAGGAAATAGTGCATATAAGATGGATCTAAAAAAAAATGTCAGTACTATTTCATAGAGCTCATCTGAATTTGTATCCAAGCTTCAAACATTGGTGAATTTGCTACTTTTAAGTTTAGCATTGGAGCTTTTGTTTATCCTTGTCAATGATCCAAAAGAGCAATTCTCAAGTTGAGATCTCCTTTTTCAGAAGTTGTAACTTGTAAAAGCAACAAATTTATTTTGAGTTTTACTAAAAATGAATGGGAAGTATGAGCAAAACCAGTACACATTTCATGTTAATAACAAATAAAAGACTGTAGAAGACACCAGTACACTACATGGAATATTTATGGGAAGCAACATTTTGGAAAGAAAACTGTTCTTTTTTCCTAACATGAGCATTTAACTAAGCCAGTGTTATATTATATTCAGGCAATAAATCATCAGGCAACATTAGTGGCAGTTCTGTCAAGCCACTTTTTAACCATCCAAGACGCATTTTCATTGCTTCAAAAATTTATGGCCAAATTTCTCCAACCTAATTGAAAATTGAACTGCTTTGACAAATCACAATGGATGTAAAGGAGGATCAAGTGGTGCACATTGACACAAACCTGAATTAGCTGACCATTGTCATCAATTTCAAGCAAAGCAATTGTATCAGCTTCTACAATTGTTGCTCCATAAACACCACTGCGTTTAGTTATAGAATGTCCTTTCCACCTACCAAGAAATGGTTGTATCCTATTTGTGCTATTCTGCAAATAAAATAGGGAAATAACCAATGACAGATCTCACATAAAACACTATGAAGATGTTTACAGCAGCCTAACCCATTCAAATCTAACAGTGTTAAAGAAAAGAAAATCACGTTAATTACTGGATGTTAAATGACTTTAGAAGTACTTCAGCATTTCATGGTTAGTTAAAGTTAGGTGGATTTAATTACCTTAGCATTGTCTAGAGAAGAAGGAAGAGTCAACTCGTTTCCTCTTTCTTCAAGGAAGACAAGCAGCATTTCAAGAACACCTTTTGGATCCAGGATATGGAAAACTCTTGCTCGCATATCTTTCTCCTGTGAATATAGGCAATTCTCGCAGACAACAGAAGGTCGTTGTGAGGGTAGCTTTAGATTTCTGCATCATGGGAGTCAATGCCAACACCTTGAGATAATTCAAGTTCCTAAGCAAAGAAACTTTGCACATCAAGCATAACTTGATAATCTAAGAGACTAGGGTGGTTAAGTACATCAAGGCTGTTTCTGGTTGCACATAACATGAAGGAAGATGAATGATTTCCTTGGAAAATGTAGTTCTATGAGAGAATAAATCATCTTCCTAATTATCCTGGTGTTTCACTTAACTGAATAGTTGAGATATACATGAGTGTTGCAATATATGTATAAAGAGGACCAGTCTCAGTTTGGAAAATGACATGAATAATTAGAAGGAATGTGGTTTCCATATAATTAGTACTCATTCTATGGAAAATATTTATTTTCCATATCCATTTTATGTGCAACTAAACACCATAAAATAGCAATGTTTAGGAAACTGTTCTTTTTCCTGCATTTTATGTGAAAACAAACAGGGCCTACAACTTCAAAATTACATCATCTAGATATTATTGAAGGTGAAAGGGGGTTGCTAGTTACTAATACTGACTCATATTTATTATGTCTGTGGCAAACAAGATCAATATAATCCACTCAATTGATGTCTCAACTTAGACATTTTTGTGCTAAAAATATCAGAGGCTAGGTCCATGTCCAAGACCTTGGATAGCTGGCAGGTAATGGCCATTTATTGAATAAATGGGAAGTTAACACAAGATATAATCATCATATTGAACAATTCGGATAACTTACAGGATAAATTAACACAAGATATAATCAACATATTGTTTTATCTTCTTGGATTTGAAGCTCAACTCCACCTGCATTAGGGCCTATGGTATGTGGGATACTTCCCCCTGTAGATTTCTGGAATGTTGGACATTTGTTGACACAACAACTTGTAATGTGGATAAGGCTTTCCATATGCAGTTTGTTTATGGCCTGATACATTTATTCTTTTCTTCAATTTGGTAAAATGCAAAATGCATAAGCACATGGATTTGTATATGCTGACTTACATGCATGTGTAAAGACATAATCTATAGCCATGTCCACACTCCACATTGCTTGATTTTGGGGGATTGCCATGTCTGACACACTCATATCAAAAGGATGAAGTTTGTGTCCATGGACACATATCATAGATTAGGCCCATGGCAGAGCACAAAACATAATCTACTAAAGAAGCACAAATTTCCTTAGTTGTGTTCATTTAGTTCTAAAGACCTATAAAACCTGACAATAAATAGATTATTCTATAATTCCTAATCTAGTGACATCCAATGGTAAAGATTCCCAATTGGAAATCAAAGTAAAGTTAATTTCCTAACATAGAGCACTCACTTGGGTGATTCTTCACCAATATCATCTTCACCAAGAATCCCTTGCCTTAGTACAGTCTCCAACATTCCAGCTGTCTGATACCTTAGAGAAAATGCCCTCTCTTTGGGGAAAAATCCAATCTGCAGGCTAACCACAATAGATATTCAAAAGAAAACAATGGGATCACAAATAAGCTATAAGCTCTTTTCTCTTCACAAAACCCCATCAAAAAGAAAGAGCTATTTTTCTGGACTAGGAAACTGAGAGATTAAACTTTGCAACTTCAAAGTAGAAAACACTAATATTACCTGCTGATAATTGTCCACAGTAAACATATTAGTTTCTTTGATTTTGTACTCTGCCCATTCAGGTTCAGAATCATATCCCGAAGTTGAAGCACTTGAAGAAGGCTGTTTTATGTATAGCCTACATATGTCAAACACAGCATAAAATATTTCAGGTAATAGTAAAACAATACATGAAAGCAAATCATACCTTCGATATATCCCCTATGAACTCATAAAGCATCAAAACTTCAATCTAACATTTTCGGCTTTTCGCCATTAAAAAAAGGGTGTTGAGATATTGACTTTCCATGGTTAACTAATTCAAGAATATGAAATTCATAATCCATGAAAATGAACTCAAACTTGAAAAAGTTGAACCCTACTCTGCTCTGATAATTAACTATACTCAACCTGCAGTTAAAAAAAAAAAAAAGTCTCCAAAACTATGATGGTGAAACAGTCACAAGGTTTGAGAGAAAAGATCACCCAATACAATAATATCAACAGGTCACTTGAGAATTACAAACCTGACATCGCGCTGTAAAACCCGAATCTTATAAAATCCAAATAAGAAAGCCATCAGGAAATGGAATACGTTTACAATATAAGTTTGATTCATAGCATTGGCAGAACTTCTATATGTTGACTTCACAAGTATAGAGCCCCTCTGGAACTCGAGAATGTTTCAAATAGGAGCTATCTGTTCATCAATGACTAAATTGCATGTTCTCGTAAAATATTCCAGGGATAAAAATGAAGAAGATGATAAAACTGGAATATATTGCCTCTTAGCTAGTCATAACCAACGATTACATGCTCCTATATATATAACGAATTGCATGAGAAGCTCGTGGAGGGGACCTACTATAAGAAATAAGCTTACGTTTGAATTAAACTAATCAGCTCATCTTCGCCATAGGAGCTCACTGCAAGTCTCGTAGTCACTTTTTGCAACAAATTTCCGTAAGGATCAAATTGCTGAAATATTAAAACAAAGAACGAATAGGTTCACATTACGAAACCTAGATTAAAGAAAAAGAAGGAAGCGGGAAACAAAATTCGAGAAAAGAGAGGAAATAATAGAACTGTTCACACTGACATAGAAGGATCCGTTCCAGTTGCCCAAGTTCAGCGCAATAAAACGATGCAGGTTGTCAATACTCATGGATTCTTCATCTCGTTTGTGTTGTTCTTCTGATACGAAGGACGATGGTTTCACTGCTTGAATTCGAGGTCTCCGAAACGAGGAACTTGAGCGAAGAAATGACTTGGATGTCGAGAAGTTCACGTAAAATTTTGGAGTAAGATTTGAAACTGGGGTTTTGGTCATTGGGGCCACTGAAATGGAAGAAATGGCCGCCATGACTGGTAATTTCATCTCCGGCTGGAAAACCAGTTATTGTCTTCTTGACGCCTTATCCAACGGGAAGACATCAGAAAGAGAGCACCAATCTAAGTATCCAACGGATAGAAGGGATATCGTGTCAATCTGTGGACTGTTGATAAAAAATTTTCGACGAGTGAAAACTGAAACGGGATGGGCTTGTCTGTCTCTCAGGCTCTCACTATGTACCCCTTTGTTGTCCTCTCAGGGAGAGACACCTGTCCCATCAATGATCCCAATCCCTCTCACGTGCGAATCCGAATTTCTAGGCTACTAGCCACCTATTAACAAAAGAAAACGCGGAGGGTGTGCGCGAGTGTGTATAAACTGTAACTAAAGCGCCACTCTCCGGTCACTCGAGCTCAGATTTGTAATGGAAACGAAGCAGCAAATCAGCTCCTCCTCCGACGTTACCACAATCAAACCGCTCTGTTGCATCGTGAAACTCGGTATTTGCAAACTCTCCATCGCTCTTTTTGTTAAGTCCACTGTTGACTGAACAGTGATTTTTTTTTTCCGAATTCCAGATATGCTTACAAGTTACAAGTCTTTTTAATCCGTTACGTATTTCAGGTGGTGCTGCAATTACTTGCAAAAACGAAATAGAGAAGATAAATGAAGAAAATCTTGGAACTGTTTCTTCACAATTGAGACACGCAATGATCTCAAGTCCTCCTCCATTAAAGTCTTTTGGGATGGATTGGAGCAAGCGACCTGGGACTTCAGAAATTTCTGTCGAATTCGAAGATCCAGCTTTGCCAGACTACAGCAATTTTCTTGTTGTTCATGGAGCAGGTTAAGTTTTCTTTAAGATTGATGCGATTGGATGCTTGTATTTACACCATGATGGAGCTAGAGTTTCGGATTGGATAAATAGATTCATCGAGTTCATTTGTTTAGGCTCAGTTTGGAAGGAGTACAAATACAAATTTGTAGAGTGCAAAACCTTGTATTTTATATTATTTTGTATGTATTTGCAGAGTACATATTTGTATTTGTACTCCTACCAAACTGAGCCTTAATGTCACAAGTATTAGGGATAGTTTTGGCTTCTGCTTGGAATTGGTGTCTACTAAGGAAGTGGCTCTTTGTTACAGCTCTGGCATCTCGATGTATTGATCTTTATCAGTTGTTCGATGCAGGTTCGTTTGGTCATTTTCAAGCAAGTAGGTCGGCGGTCCACAAGGGAGGATTGCATCTCCCTCTTGTCAAGGCTGGCTTCGTGGCTACCCGTATTTCTGTAAGATTTGATGCTCCTTGCTAATGCTTTTTTGTTCCTCATCTTGTTTAATATTCATTTCTGTTAAATTCTAAAATTTCATTCTATGCATTCTCTAATGCTGTAGCGGGTGCAAAGTTTCATAGCATTGATTCTCATGTGTGGACTATGCTTAGTGTATTTGCCTTGTACACTGTCAAACTAAATTTATTTGGAGGTATAAGACTATAGAAAACACTTAAGTTACTATTTCAAGTACTATTGGGGATACTTATGTAAGTTATCAAGCTATTTGCTTGTTCATGGAATTGAAGTATTTACGACAAAAAATTCAATGCTGAACTTTATCCATTACCAAAAAAATGCTGATTTTGTTTTATTTCTACTTGGCGATGGGGGACTGGGGATATAAAAAACTTCTTCAACCTCTAAACATTTTTAGGTGGAATACCAATTATGCATTGCAAGAAGAGACACTAGAACAATTCAATCTCCCCCAAACAATGATTTCCAAACTCTCTATACATCATGTTGCCAGAGTGTACTCTATACATCAAGACTTTCATTGTAATGTATTAATATGCTTCGTTTTATTTATCACTGTTATTTTGGCACTCCAGTACTTTTGTATTCCATCTGCAAGTTCTCCAACATCATATTTCATACAATTGGTAGCTTTGTTTATCTTTTGACATCTGCTCCATGGACTCCTGGTGGCTATTCAGGTTTTGTAAGTGCTGATTTTATTTTACTTTTCTTGGTGGGGAGACCAAGGATATAAGAAACTTCTTTAACCTCAAAACATTTAGGTGGAATACCAGCCATGCATTGCAAGAGGAGGCACTAGAACTATTCAATCCTCTCTCTTAGGATCTGAACTATCTATACATCATGTTGTTTTATTTATCACCATTATTTTGGCTGTCCAGTACTTTTTTGTTCTATCCGCAAATCCTCCAACGTTATATTTCATACAATTTCTAGCTTTGTTTATCTGTTGACATCTGATCCACAAACTCCTGGTGGCTATTTAGGTTTTGTAAATATTGAATGGAGAAATCTTGTTGCTTGTTTATTATTTTGGTCTTCTATGAGAATGAGTTCCTGCTAACTGCTTTAAGAAGGTTTCTTTTAACATCTCCAGATGAAATTAGAAGTTCCCTTCGTTCTTTTATGATATTATAAGTTGTCTTTGGGATGGATAAATATTGAAAAAGCAAGTGTAAGTCATTAATTTACTTATTAATCAGAGTCTCATATTGAAATTGTGAGATGAAATTAGGATCTTGTGATTGTTTACCATTTTGTTTGTTTCATTTGTTTCAGGTTACAACACTCAATATTGAAATTGTGAGATCGCTAGCCAGAGGTATTCATTATGCTATTGGTTTTTCTTTTCTATTTTTTTTCTTTGAGTTTTATTAATTTGTTCTGCATAGTTTTCAAGGCACCAATGCAAGGCTAGGCAAGGGGAGGGTTCCTAGTCAAACTAGGTTACAGATTTATTTATTTTATTTTTTAAGATTCTCTAGGTTCCATAGCAGCCTGCAACCATTGTTCACTATATATAATCTTCACGAAAAGCATAATTTTTTATTAAAATATAGAAAATCAACATATTCATGAGAATTAAAAGAAGAAAGAAAGAAAAGCATCTGAGAAAATTTTATGTTCTTCCTTGCTTATCGGTTCAGGTTTTGAAATTTTTGAGGGTTCAAGACAGCATACATGAACATGTGTTGATTAAACCCTAGCAAATAAAAAACAATAAAGAGAAACTAGTATATAAACACACAAAATGAATAATTTAGTTCATGTATATAAACAATAAAAATAAACAACACTTAATTTCATGACAGAGGAGGGTGTAGTCATTGCTTTGTTTTCAGGCTTGATTGGAATTGGGGACTCACCCCGGGCTGAGGTTATGGCTGTGGTGGAGGGTGCAAAAGGGCTTAGGAATTAAGTATTAACAGATTGATCATCGAAAGAGACTCAAAAGTGATGTTAGGTTGGTTAGGGAAGGAGGATGAGGGTATGTGGCCATATCTAAATGAATGAAAATCCTTCAAGGGGCTGACTCAGGGTATGGAAGTGAGATTGCAGTGGGTTAAGAGGAGTGCCAATTCATTTGCAGATACATTAGCCAAACAAGTTGTGGGAAGGGGTCAGTCTTTTTGGGTTGTACTGTAATTTTCTTTTTATTTTTTGGGGTGTGTTAAGAGAGTTTATCTCCCCACACCTTTGTACTTATTCTTAATTATCTAATGAAACAATTCTATTATTGATAAAAAAGTTTAGTTTAATCATATGTATTTACTAGTAAGTGTGCACATGCTTTGCACGTGGCAATTCTAGATGATGATAATTATAGTAATAATATATCCAAAAATTTCTATAAACTTTATGTATTTTTTATTTTTTGTTTTATATTTTTTTTGTTTTTATTATTAATCAATATTGCAAAGTTCAAATCTGATTACATAAACACCTCATCCAAATATGTGATAATCAAATTGAACTATAAAGTTTCAAGTATCATTGACATGCCTACCTGCTTGGCTAGGCTCTTATGTTTGTAGTGTTTTATCTTTTTGGTGTATCTTTTTTCTTTTGTTCATTTATCAAAAAAATGTAAGGTTTAAATAGAGGGAATGAAGCGAAAAGTAGCAGTTCAATTTACAATTTAGTCATTACAATTAAATAGGGACTAAATTAATTGAATTAAATTCAAAAATGAGTATTTTAGTCATTGCATTAGAAATCAGACCAGACCGAACGGTTGAACCATTTTGGCCCGGGAACCAGTCAAGTCACTAGTTTCATTTTGGCCTTGAACCGCTATTTTACAAAAAAAAAATGTTTAAATGGTCAGAGAACTACTGACCCGAACGGTTTAACCATTAAAATGTTTGACCCGACTAATGGTTCTTAGGTTGCTTTCAAACTAATTCCAAATTTTTTATTTATTTTAAAATAGAATTTAGAAAATAAATAAAATAAAATAAAAACTTTCATATCTCATAATCTTGTTCAATTATTCCCAAATGGCCAAAATTAGTTAGGGTTTTTAGTTTTTTTATTTTGATTTTGAGTTTTCTCATTTCTGTGACTCTTTTTAAGTTGTAACAACAAAAAAATTGCAACTCTAATGAAGAAATTGAAAAATCAATGCAAGAGATGAAAGATTAAACACCGATCTTGTATTAAAATTTGAGAAACACAAGTCACTAATGAAGCAAACGATCTGGGATTTGAGAGAGATTTAAAGAGATGAGAAAGATGTAAGAAGAGGGAAAATGGTGTTGTAGTGGCGATGATGATGAACATGGAGATAGCCGCCAATGGCTTCTTCTTCTTCTTCTCAAGGCAAAATGGTTATGCAACAATGATTGGTAAACATGGTGACAACCACCTCTGGCGACGCTTCCTTCTCAAGGCAAAATGGTTATGCAACAATGACAATCACTAACGATGCTTCCTTCTTCTTCTTCTTCCTTCTCTCTCTCTCTCTCTTTCTTAATTTCTCAGCTTTAACCAGTCACCTCCTTCTCAAAGTCTTATACTCCCCTCTCATAATAATGTATATAGACAGTGGACTTTAACTTAATCCTAATCTAACGGTCAATATAAAATGTTACATTATATTCTACATCTTACCAGTTTGACTCGCTCAAACTGGACGGTTTAACCCCCTGACTCGGAAACCAGAAGCCAAAGCAATTTCGTTTCTGGGTCGGTTTTTTAAAACCATGATTTTAGTCAAAATAAAGTTCCACAATCTTATTCATATTTTTAATAATAATGTAAATATAGAATTATAGATGTGTTCAATTTTTTCTATAATTTTTTTTTGTATTTTTGTGTGTACAAACAATTCTGATGTCACACTTACATTTTGTTTAATATGATAAATACATGATATTATGCATGTGCCTGAATTTTTTTTTTACAAAATTTATGTATTTTTTTCATTTTTTATTTTTATATTTTATTAATTTTTATTATTTATTTATGACATTAAAGCTTAACACATTTGACTCAAAAGTTAAACTTTTTATAATTATTTTTTATATTTCATTTTTGCTCAGTTATAAATTATGTATTTCATTTTCATTATGAATAAAAATAAATCTTGTTTATTACACTTATTTTTCTAATTTGAGTAATAAAAATATCATAAATGTGTCTAATTTTTTCTACATTTTTTTGTAAATTTCTATATTTATTTCTACTTTAAAAAGTTTATTACCTAACTATGACTTCATAAGGTTGATCAACTTGATTTGGATGGTTGAATTGCTTAGCCACCACTTGGATAAAGAATGGTTTTGTTTTTAGATCAATTTTACAATGAGTTTATATTGTTAAAAATATTGACATAGATCTAATTAGTAGCATTTATTAGTGAAAAATAACTTAAAAATATAGGATTTAATAAGAGAAAATGAGATTTAATACCTTAAGTATAAGACTTAATGAGAGGGGATTAAATGAGGTGGAAAGTAATAATTGAAGTTACATTTTCAACGTTTACAATTAGAGATGGATTAAATACACAAATATGGTCATTACACTAGCCATTAAAACTGGCATTAAAACTATAATAAAATGAACTTTATACCCTTTCTCAAACAAAGAAATAGAGGGTAATTTTAGTCCAAAAAAAGTTTCACACTGCATTCACACTCTTATATATAGTATAGATTATTATAATTTCAAAAAGAAGTGTATAAAAAAATTTCATATCACAACATGTACAAAATAGCTAGGCACTTTAGTAAGATGACCTTCCATAGGCACCTTGTTAGCTAGGCATTGTCTAGTCGGCTAGTTGCCCAACTATAGAAATTAAAATGCTTTATCATTCAAAGGAAAAAAAAATTAAATAAAAAAGTCCTACCCTATGAAGAAGTCAAGAAGCTAAAAAGTTTCATTATTTTACAAGGGCGATGGAACCCTGTTTACACTAAACAAAACCATCTTTTAAAGTGGCTGGTCTATGTTAGGCTCCCATCATTATTTTGTTGGCAACTGGGCTAAGTCAGTTCAGTTGTGCTGCAATTGTCTTGAATAAATTTTCAAAAATCTGCATAACAATCTCCATTTTTGGCGATCCATGGTACTACTCTTGTTTGATAGTCTTATTTTTCAATTCTGTGGGTGGGTTTTAATTGCTTTATGGTCTTGGTGATAACTATTTTGATTTTTGACCAATTAGTTTGAGAAATATTTCCATCTCTCAGAAGAGGATAAAAAGTTGTCCCTACTCATTTATTTGCATATAGTACACATAATTATGACCTACAATGTAATTTGTCCAAATGAAATGATTTCGCTATCCCAACATTGTGAGTTACAAATTCTTGCTTGATCTTTTCTATGTTTATTTGAGCTGGATTTTCATGGTGAGAACCTTCTGATATGTACAAAATGTGTGTGACAAGTTCATAGATGGTATCATGGTATATGCACACATTGATGGCTATCTGGGGACTTGGAAGGGGTAGTCTGGATTTAAGTTCATAGATCATCATCCATTCCCATGTTTCATCAACAGGCATTCACAAGCTTTTGTGATATTTCACATTATGAAACTGTTTTTCTGAAAAAAAGTTAATAGGATTAGCAAGTTTCAATTACCAAGTTACTCATGGAAATTGTGCCATTATTTGGTCTTCATCCACATATTTTCAAATTTCAGAATGGTAGGCATATGTTGGAATTATAAGTCAGAGTCTTTCTAACAGATTTCTATTCTGGTTTTGCAGAGGGAATCCCATCTGTTGGAATATCACCATTTGCTTGTGGATGGTCCACTTGTGAAAGACATGTTAGAAGCATTCAGAAGAACTTGTCTCTTATAATATTATTTGCACCAAATGTCTTGATTGTTTTCATTCATTAGGTTTTTATTTCTAGCTCCAGACCCAGACAATTCAGGCTTTCTTTTGTGTATTTCTGACAGATGGCTCACGCTGACATATCTCAGGTGGTAAAGGCTATCAACTCTGGTTTTGTCCCTGTAAGTTTGGAACTTGTTGCTTAGATCTTTTTTTGATGTGTCATTAGTCCTTTTTAGATGTTTTACTTTCCACAATGTGAACATTTGTAGTAATCTATAGTTTGATGAATTATGATTTATGAAGTAGTGTACGACTTAGTTTTTCCATTCTTATATACATTAATGTTATGATAATCTATTTAAACTGAAGGGAACTAAAATATTGTAACAATATTTTGCTTTTACATAGCTTTCCAGACCCACAGCTTATTTGGTTAAGCATCTTCAGTTGTAGGTTACATGTTATCAGAGAAAGGAACAGAAGAGGAAAAACATGTTCCTTTATTAGAAACGGTAACTTTCATTCAGTGTTTTAAAAGCACAAGGCACAAGGCAAGGCATGCGCCTTTTTGAAGCAAGGCGCAAAAATACCAAAAAAAAATGCTAAAAAAATGTCAGAAAATGTAAAAAACTGCAAAAAAATATTAAACATAATATTAATAAAAATATACTTAAATTTTAAAATTAATGTTTTATAAAACCTATTATCTAAAATTAAAATACATAAATATAACATGTAAAACATATTCAAATGAAATTTTAAAAAATAGAATCAACCATATAAAACCCACAATCTCTTTTTTTCCTCAATTGCATTACTTCAAGTAGCTAATGTGATGTAAAACATATTACATTCCTGATTCTACGAGCCGCCTTTGTGCCACGCCCCTCGAGGCAAGCCCAAACAAGTCCATGTTAGGGGCTTAAATTCTTAATTTTCAGCTTCTTGAATCTCACTCTATTTGGTTTTTGTAAGCTGTTTGTCTTCCCAGTGTATTCCGCTGGGTTTCTGTTGTAACTCTTTTCTCTATCATCAATAAAATTTTTACCTTACCTTTTCAAAAAAAAATACCGTTGATAGCATATCTAAAGGGGTCAAGCATCAAGAAATTGGTTGATATATTTCCTTTCGTGATCATTTCCTAGGGTTTCAATAAGCAATGACCACAATGGATGAGAGGTTGATTGAGTGGTTAGAATCATGCAGTCATTGTGCTCAATTGAGGGTAGGCTACACAAATTACATGGTATAAGATTTTCATTATACCCTAGATTTAATTGCCCATTTTGAGGGATTTGACTGAGATCCTCTTTTTTCTAAGAAACTTATTCGAAACATTGTCAAGCAGGTTTAATTACTCTTGTAATTCAATTTAGGTTTGTATTTCTTTCTGTCCATGTCCTCAGGATTTATCATCTGTAACACCCCCCCCCCCAAAAAAAAAAAAAAAAACAGTATGCTTTGGCTTACTAAATCAAGGAAAATCTGTAAAATGGTTCTAGACGGTATGGGATTATGCTTCTCAAATTGCATCTTTTATTTTTCTTGCCATCTATAGTTGTTTAGATCTTAAAATGTGAATCTAAGTATCTCTAATATATCATACACAGTTCATTGTTTGTTTAGGTTTTGCATGGCGATGCTGTGATTGATGAGTCGCAGGTCAGGTTTATCTGAGTATATTTTTTGTGAGTTATGTTTTTCTTGTCAGTGACAAGACTTAGCATTATTTACCACTGATGATTGGACCACTTGATCAAACAGGGTTGCACCATATTGAGTGGTGATGTGATCATACGCCATCTTGCAGAACTATTGAAGCCTGAATATGTTGTTTTTCTTGTATCCACTCTATTTAGCCATATAATTCTTTATGTATATGTAACTTGACTACAATTTTGTCATTTATTTTTTACTATATTTCTGCTTAACTTAGTAAATCCAGTAAGGGCATGCATCTGCATTTTTACATTGTATGAATATTATTCTGTACAAGTATACAAGAGAATAAGTATATGATTTTAATTGTTTCTAGATGAATAAGTTACACATTATAATTTTAGAAATAATTATCAAAGATAGCTAACAAGATTGCCATTCCAAAATACTTGAATACCCAACACATTTTATTATCAATAACCATAATGCATCTGACACATTAATGGCCTGTCCTAGTTGTACACATTTTTCCCCCTAGGCAAATGAGCCAAATAAAAAGTTTTAGCTCATTCCAAATCCCTCAATCCAATGTGTACAACCAGGAAGGTTTCAGCTGGCTCAGCTGGTAAAGTTCCTGCTGGTTGTAGCACAGATTTTGATCAAATCACACCTTCATCAGGAAGGTGAGATATGGACCTTCATTTCTTTATTGACTGCCTTTCATGTAGAGTAAATGTATACAACTTTCTGATTGGTGTAGATCCATGGCAAGCTGATTTAATTCTGCTGGGCTCCTGATAGGAACCTGCCATTAGATCAATTACAGAAAAAGCAAGAGAATTTTCAAGCAGCTCTTGAGTTCTCTGAGCATAAAGATTAACTGCAGCTACCCCGTTGGTCATCTTTCTTCTGTATGACGGGGAAAATATATTTTTTCGTGTTAATGTTACTTTTATTTCTCCTTGCCAACCAGAAGTCACCTTCTGTACCCTCCAAAAAAAAATCACATCAACTTTGTTAACAATCAGGACAATTGGCCAAATGGATCTGAAACTGCCATCAGCTCTCATATGTAGTGATCTCCTAGAAAAAACTTATGCACCATGTACCTAGACCAGGAAGAAGCCAGCTGTTGCAACTTGCAACTTGCAAGTTGAAGGGGCTAGAAGGGCTAGGGGCAGACCAAGAAGGGAATTGGTTGAAGTAGTAAGAAATGGCTTAAGAACTCATAATTTAACAATGGATATGGTACTAAACAGAATTCATGTAGCTGGCCCCATATAGGTAGGATAAGGCTTAGATGATGATGATGAATTTATTCAATTTATTTTACCTCATACTCCCATAAAAAGTATATTTTTCAGTTAAAAAATAGAATGATTACTAAAAAGTTTAAAAAATAGAACGGATATATCAGAGTCAGTTTCTCAATTCCTGTTTTTGATTATCACATGTCCTTTATATTCTACTGTATACAAGATGGAATTTCCTGTGTACTTTCCTATATCATATGGAATAAAGACAGATGTTTTGGGAGTATATGACCGTCCACCTACAGATCCCAATGCTATACTTCTACAGGAGATTGGTAAGCACATTTAATGTTTCACTTTCTGTTTCACCATACTTATTCTACTTAATTAAATGTTTAGGAGGTTACTTAGGGTTTCTGCTGCACCTATATATAGTTCTATAGACTAAATACTCACTATCAGGTTCAGCTCTCATATGAAGAACTGACCTTTCAACTGTTACAGCTGTAGATGAAGATGGGAGCTGGTCTATAATTAAACCAACACTAGAAGGCATGAATAAGGAAGGTCAGTGAAAAGATACTCTGACTTCCATGTTTTGAATGTGGTTTTTGTGCGAGTTTGCTATTAAAAAGATGGATCATCCCTATTGGGATTCTGGACTTTATTATCAGTGATGTATCTTAACCTGAAGTATTTACTACTTCCTAAACAAGAACAAGTTTGCCAGCCAGCTAATTGCTCAATATTCATTTTCTTTGTATTGACAGTTGAAATAACAGTTGCAGCCCATGATACAACAGGAGGGATGGTGACCAAGATATCAGAAGCTGCAATGATAGCAAAGCTTGGAATTGATGTATACATTGTGAAGGTGGTTTCAAACATATTATGATCTCATATTTTTTTTCAAACATATTATTATCATCTCATAATTTCAATGTAGAGGTATTACTAGGCTTTGTCATTGATGCACAGGCTGCAACAGAGCACTCTTTAAGAGCCTTAAAGGGAGAGGTGAGAGGCCACGTTCCTGATGATTGGCTTGGGACTGTCATCCGATCTTCAAAATAGAGCCACCACTCCACCAGCCTGATTTTGAAGATCCCATGCAAAATATGAGAGATATTTATGTTCCAAAAGTTGCTTATCGAAAAGGATGTTCAAAGTGATTACAAACATGTTTGCCAGGAAAGATGCTTGGCTCAAAGATTGTGTAGTGACCTGTGGATTTTTTTTTTTTTTTGAACTTTTTTAAAGACAATTTGGGATCTATGATGCTTCTTTTCCCCATCTACCAGTTCCACAATTAAGCTATGTTTGGTTTGATATAAAATAAGCGAAAAAAAAGGAAAGTTCTGAAAACATTTTGTGAAATTCCTTAAGAACTTATAGCTCTTTTATTTTCTACCAAACCAAACAAAACTTTAAGAGTTTTAAGTTCCCTCTTGAGAGGCTATTCGTCAACCAATAGCACACGGAAACAGAGACACATATAAACAGCATTATATGAAGCCAGCAAATACAGATTTCTCATCCATATTCTTTGAGAACCCTTCTAAAGATTGTAACTTGTAAACACATGAAATTCTGAAGCAGCCTCTACAATGATCATTCGTTTTTAAGAAAGATAAAGACACGGGACACCGTCCTTGTTTAAATTTCTTGTTCCGAATCCAGTAACTTGTTCAACTCTTTTTTGTAAGGATTGGATCTGCATTAAAAACCTATTCTCTTAAAGCTACAGGATTCTTTGGCCATATTGGTTACAATTTGGCTACGATTACCCAATCATATTAGTATGAATTGTGAAATTTTCATTGGGCATGGGTAATAGCCAAACCCAAAAATATGCTTGGTCATATCCAGTGTTGACTCGTAAGAGGGCTTCTGCTAAACCCACTGACCCTTTAAAGCAAACTTCCCAAGCTGGTAGCTATTTTGCAATTTCCAAGGCTATAAACCTGCAATATCCCGTATGAACTCCATTGTAACTTGTATGGAGTAATTCCAGTAGGCAAACACCCTTTACACCCTCTAGTTTATACACGCTGCCAATAGGGGCGTCAATGGCGGTTATGGATTGGATTCGTCCACACCAAAATCAATTTGGACGGGTTGGACAGACCAAGCCAGACTTAATGGTCCAAAGTATTTATTGGATTGGATTGGACCTGGTCCCATCCGTGATGAATTTATATTGGATTGGGTTGAATTATTAGAATTAATCTAAATTAAAACAATTTTGAACAGATTGAATGGTCCAGTCATTGAATTCGACCAGTCCAAAATGGTTTAAAATATTTATTGGATTGAATTGAACTTGGTCCATTTGTAATGGACTCACATTGGATTGGATTGGATTGGACCAAATCCAGTCGAATTGATACCCCTGGTTGCCAAAATGATCAGATCCATGATAAGGAACTTAGAATACAAGGTGGAAAATGGGAATTTGGATTAGTTGAACGCTTTGGCTGTTCAGCGGGTTGTGAAACCAATTATAAGATTCCACGCCATTAATAAATTCATGGGCCCCAGTGTGAAAGGTGTGGGCCTCATGTATTTTATGACTGGATAAGGTTTCACAGCCCGCTAAACAACCAAAGCGTTCAGCTAAACCTTGTTTGGCGAATGGAGAGAATTCCACCACCTCTATGGAGTTACTGACATGAATTCCACATCTGCAGCTGCACGTAGATCGTAGAAACCAGGAGTGATGGTCTAAGGATTGGGCATTACTTCAACTTGCTACACCATTCGTTGTCTCATGCAACAAATAAAACAAGTCTTGATGAGCAAGCTGCTACACTAGATCTTATCACGAGCCCCGTAATCATCTTTCATCATATTATCAATTAAGCCGAGATGTAAAATTTCATTTTGGACTCGGTTATAATCTAGTCTGGAGCAGCATTGACAATGGGGAGAGGGGGAAGTTATAATTTAATGCCTATCCCAAATTTAATAGATTTAGTGCTGATGTCTGGCATTATTTATGCTTCAATACGAAATATGCATTCAATAGTATTGCCCTATGGAGCTACAGTTAAAAAGGCCGATATCTACAGCTCCCGTATCCATAAACCCAAGTGACGCTATTTACACCGGTTACGGGCCATCAACGCCAATTGGGAGGGAGGGAGGGCTTTATGAGGCGGGCCCCACCTAAACAGCCCATAAGCTAAGATACATTTGGTGAAAACCAGAAGTACCCGGGTAGGCGGGCCCACATATTAATGCGCTTACCCGGGCAAATGATTCTCGAGGGTGCCAGCGAGTAAAGCTTTGGGCAGAAGATTTTTGATGTTTTCGTCCTTTCAATGAATAGAAAAGTTTACCCACCGCTAGTGTGAACCCAAATTTGATTCTCACAAAATCACACTCATACCATTACCATCCTCACAGCCCCTTATAGCTGTGCATTGGGGATATCTTAATAAATAGAGAGAGATAGTGAGAATCAAATCCGAATTCTCTTTTGATATGTATGGTTTAAAAGCAATTGATGAAAGCATTTATAACAGACATTAACACCACATCAGCAAAAATGCCAATAAATAATAAACCTTGGATGAAGTTTCAAAATGAAACTTTTTAAACAGAAGAGATGCACAAAAATCGATACATACAAAAAAACAAACATCAATACGTACAAGTATACATAATAAAACCTTTGTTGATAGGACACGTGGCATAATTTACTCAATAAACACTCTGACACCACCGGAACCAAAAGAACCAAGGCAGAGCATAACTTGTTTGTCAACATGTGCATTAATTCTTGAAATTGCGAGGGTATTAGCTGTGTAATTATCTAATTGTAAATGCGCGTGCCCTGAGTGGGCCTCAATGTCTAGACATGTCAATACACATCACTACACGCATCGCGCCAAAGATTGTTTGGCCGGACGGAAAATATCTCGACTACTGTATTTGTAGAGAATCTTAGTTGTCAACGATAACCTTTAACCTTGACTCTGTATGCCGACAACACAATAGTCATCACTGATCCAAGATACTGGTAAGCCGGAAATATCACATACGGTCCATTCAAAGATCCTCTCATACTGCTCATGCTTCACACAGACAGGTGACAGGACAATTGTTTTACGGAAAAGGGGAGTAAATTTTCTGAAGGCCTATTATTTTCCATCTGTCAAAGGACCCATTAACCATAAGCCAAATAACCATCTTGCATGAATAGAAAGGTGAAAACTTGCCATAAAAAAGAAAAACAATACTTAAAGAGGTTTATATACAGTCTTGCTAGAAATGAAGCTTGCCTCGTTGCATACCACACAACAAAACGATAGACGGCAGTTTTCTAATTCAAAGCATCAAAAATATTGAATAAAAGCTGCTATTGAAAAACAAAGTCCTGAAGATGCGTTAACCCCACAAGTGTAAAACCACGGCAGCGAGTATTCCATGCCCGAAGGAAACCCTGGTTTAATTCCAAGTAAAACCATTGCAAAAGCTACTAACTATATCTTCTCGGTCCAAAATAAGAGACCTTACAAAAATCTTAACCTCAAATTGCAATAATAAAACACAAACCAAGGAAAAGCTACTTGGGGCCAATGTCCTTGAGAGCACAGATCTGCTCTTCGCCCATTGCAGACATGACAGTCACAACAAGATCTTTCCCCTCAGCAAAACCATCTTTGATCTGCATTCAATTAAGATGAATCAGAGTTACTGGCCCATGATAGATAAGGGCAAAGGGGCTCCAAAAAACATAGAAGCAATATAACATGGAACCAAACAGGAAAATCTTTCTAGCACAGTAACATTATATTGCATCTGCGAACAAACCAGAAGCAACAAACATTTCAGACGCCCAGCAAAGACTAGGGGGAGAACCCAAATAGGAATTTCAAGTGGTTAAGTTCTAGCATTAAAGTATAGATAATTCCCTTTTTAAAATTATCAATATAGGTAATTCCCTTTATCTCAAAAAATAGCTCTTAACCCAAAATTTAAATCATCCAAATAATGTACTGGCTATTTACCATAACCCTCCCCCCGGCACCCCAAAAAGTCTGATAATTATAGTGTAAAAAAGTACATATAAACACCCACGATGCAGGCACATGCAACGAATATCACAAAAAATACAAGTAAAAACTGAAAAAAAGAGAAAATCAAAAAACAATGAGCTGGTAGAAGTCAACTTACCGAGGTAAGCAACTGTTCATCTGTTGGGAGCCTCAAATCATCTTTAGTATTACCATTTTCAGTTAAAAGACTCACCTGATACATTCAATATGAGATCAAACAGAGATTCACAAAACATAGCACAACTGAAGAGAGAAGAAGTATGGACATACAAATCCGTCTTCAGAAATATCAATCAGCTGGTAGTCAGTACGAGTGACATGGGGAACCTTTACACAAGTAACAATAGCATATTAACGTCAATGAAAGAATTGCAAATGCAAATGGATAAAAGGATAACATAAAAGAAAGCACCAGGAAAGTGAAGCCATTACATCACAGTTATGGGAAGATGGCACAATATCTTCAAGCTTCTTAGCATTGAAGATGTCAATTCCAACAAAATGGCACTTAGCATGTCCGTGCTTGCCAGTCTTGGAAGTTGAAACCTCCACAACCTGCAACCAGAGTATGTTGTCCATGTTATTGCCTAATTTCATAAAACAAGTTTTGAGTTGTAAAATGACCAAGTGAGAAGGAACGAAAGAACACCACTTCAATGTTTCAACTTGGAGCAAATAACACCAAAACAACAAGCTTGATGAAAACAAAACCAACAATCACGAAAACTAAGAATATCCGTAGGCATATAATACCTAGAAAAATTACACATGTTTTTTCAGTTGCAACTTCAGACCATCAAAATCTATTCCATTGGTTAACAATGCATAATCATGGACTAGAAGTATTTAAATAAGTAAGAGCAGCATTATGACAATGGCAACAAATGCATAAAAAACTACTTTAAGACCATAGCAAGGCTACGCAAAGTAATTTGAACTAAGGGTTGAAATAGCAACTTTTCTACTCCCATCGGAGTTTTTGAATGCGCAAGTTAGAAGCAGAACCATGTCACATAGAAAAACATAATCATCGTTAAATACGTATGCACCATGGTTTAAAGAAAATTTGCACTGACATTACATAGTCCTTCGAATCCAGACATAACCAATAAGACTAATGAAAACTGATATAAAATAAGGGAAAAAACTGAACCATAAAAACCCCGGAGGAGTGCAGATATGGACTGAACATAATAAGATAATATGAGATATAAAAATAGATAATGGTAGACTAAAGAAATAACATTTAAGTAGTCACCGTAATCATATAGTAAACATGGATATGGAGATAAAAATTTTGAATAGTTAACATAGAAATTGGAACAAATCAATCAAAACATATCGTCAGATAAACGTCTACGCAATTAGTACGCAGGGCAGAACACGTGAAAAAAAAAATAAAAACGAAAAAAAAAAGATCATAAAGCTTGAAAGAACTGCCTGGAAGCTCCATACATGCAAAAAACAGATGTCAAGTAACATAAGATCCAGAAGTGAAACACACGAAGATCTGCAAGGGAAGAGATTTCTACCTCCTAAAACAACAAAAAAGAAGAATAAAAACGCCATCGCAACTATCAGTTAAATTCAAAACCAAAACAAAATGAACCGAAGAAAAACGGTATGGAAACTCAATAAAAAACGCTAAATTTTGAGACATTCTCACAATATATTAAGAGCACAGGTAAAGAATAGATAACAGGAGCAATCAATAACAAAAAAGTCAAGACCAATAGAGGCTACAAAAGCTAAAATTCTAAGCATAAGACCCTAAAATCTCTTAGAAATCAAAATCTCATAAAAGAGGAGGACAAGCTAAACGATAAACAAAGGAAGCATTAAGGATCTGAGAAACAGCAATGAATCCACTATCCAGATCTATAAGGGGAAACATTTATTCATAACAGATCGAGAAACAGACCTTGCAAGGCCTCCCCTTAATCACAATGTACCCGTTCTTACGGATCGTTCCGGCCTGCTGAGGGTAGGTCTTTGAAGCTCCAGCATCGGCCTTCGACTCGAAATGGTGTTCCTCGTCCGACATGGCTACTGAGCTTTCCAGTCGGGGAATGCAGATAGTGGAGGGAAAGTTGCAGAGAGCTGGATAGAAGACTGAGTATAGGGTGAGAGAGAGAATCAATTTATATACAGATTCTATCTCTCTTTCTCTCTCTCTCTCACGACTTATTTTTATGTTTCGAACCCAACACAGGATTCCGGGCACCTAGGGTTTCATAAAATTATCCCTACAAACTCTGTTGCGTCCGCTTCAATTTCTACCGTCAGATCCCTCCTTTTGTGGACGGCTAGATTGCAAAAAATGACTTTAGCGTAATAAGGACGCTGAAGGCTGCAAACCCGCACGTGGGCTGCCAAGGGCCCATTTTTGCCCATATCCCTATTTTGGCCTCGGGAGACGGAATTAAGCCGTAAGAATTTAAGTCTTTGAGATCACATCAGCGCCCCATATGCATATCTCAGCGTGTAAACATCTCAGAAGTTCCCTGAGATGTTCCTAATACACAGTTTGGATGTGCTGTGAGACGTCAACGGATTCCAATCTTTAAGGCAAGAAACTGGATCCACATCCCTAGCTGCGGATGAAAGTTATAACGTAATGGAATAGGCCCAGGATCATCAGATCCACAAGCAGCGCATAAGAGATTGGATTTGCTCTTCACAGATCGCGCCTCACAGTGCATCATAAGCGTGTTTTGAAAATATCTACCGTGCATACGTTTCCAATACACGGCTGCGATATCTGTGAAGATGATGTGAAGCGCGCTCTGTGAGAGAATATCCGAAATGGCGCATAGGTCCTCAGGAGACCGGATCTGCTCCTTACAAATGGGCGTCTCACACCGACCTCATAGATACATCCCATTGTGTATTGGAAAATTATTATTTATGGGAAATATTTTCAATATACGATGAAATGTGTGAGGCACCCTGTGTCAGGAGTAGATCCCAATTCGATTCTGAGAAAAAAAAAACATTTTTTTTGCACTTTAGGGGTTTCATTCGATAGATTTTGGTTCGTTTCATAGCCTACATTCTATTTTTGAGTCAAATTAAACCAAACCAAATTTAAATCAGTTAATTTGGTTCTCTTTTTTTCTCAAACCAAACTGAAAATCAAAAACCAATATTCCTAAAATTATAAAACCGAACCAAAAACTGAAATAACCAAATTTGAACACCCCTACTCTTTTAAACTTTAACCAAAATTAACTATATAATTATAGACAAGATTATGTAAAAAATAAGGTTTTTTATCAGCTCAAGATGGCAAAGCATGCAGAATCGGGCCTAGACCCAACTCCATTTTGGGTCTAGTTGGGTAGGACCTACAAAAAAATTAGACTTGGTCTATGGTAGAAAATCAGGCGAAGATTTTACTAAAAATTAGGGCCCATTTTAGAGGGTTAAGCTGAAGATTCAATCAATGGTTCATTTGGATGTCGACAAAGAATAGGATGAGAGAGGAAATTTTGCTTTCTCATTTTGGCACCTGTGTTTCCATGCTAAGACCAATTATCTGAGAAAATTTATTTTCTAGTATTTAAATGTTGAGAAAACTTAGTAGAATATCTAACTTGATTCCATTTTGATCAACTGATGAATTGCCCATCCCCACAACATGAACTTAACATTTTAGAAGATGACATGGCATAATAATGATAAAAACTTGCCACATGGCTTCAGTATCCTCATTTTCTCAATCGTGTCATGGAAACCAAAGACCCACTTAGGATATGATGAAAACGAAGACTTAACTAAACTAGTTCAGTTGCTTTGAAGTGCTATGGATAAGTTATTCAAAGAAATTAAAGTAGATAGCCTTTCAAAATTCAAATGAGTAAGAAGGGATTTGGGCTCTCCTGATTTTTCACCAAAAACAGTTTATAAACTGTTCATATGGGGCCCACCTTAGGAAGCCAAAAGTCACTATTCTTCAATCTTTCCAAATAGGCTCTAAGTTAGTTCTACCACTTCGAAGTATTCTAGATAAGCTATTAGAAGAGGCTGAAGTAGATAATCCTTCAAATGACTAAATAACAGTTGATTAGGACTCTCAATTTTTTGCCAAAAATAATTTGTAAACAGTCCACGTGGGCCCATCTCAAAAAGCCAAAGGATGCTATGTTTCAGCCGCCCACTTGTGAGGGCTAAATTGAAAATAAGCTTTACTTCAAATTACATTAATAATATAGGCTATGTTTGCTAACAACCAGCTTAGCTGCCCAAGTCAAATAAGTCAGAAAAGTTGTCTTCACAACGCTTGCAGCCCTAGATTGAATCCAGTATCAGAATTTTTGGGACGGGATCAGCTGCCCATAGAGCATAACCCATAGTTCATCTCATCTGTGCAATGGAACTATCTCCCTATGACACACACTCTATAGACAGCCGATCCAATTGCAGATTTTTCACCAAGCATAGCTTATAGGCAGTATGTCAGCCCCACACAGACAACCAAAAGCTGCATTATAGCTCAACCCTCCCAAATAGGCACTTAGTTGGTCCCCGTTAAGTGAAGAGTTTCCCATGGTGTCTTTTGGCCTCTCGGCTGCATATAAGCAATCATAAATCCAAGCTTATTGTTGTTAAGCCAAAATACGTGTTCCGATAGAAGATTTTTGGTTGAACACTCCAAAGCAACTCAGATTCCGTCCAAGAAGACTGAATCTTCACCAATGCTTATCCGGATCATTTGGAGTACTGTTTGGTCACTTTGAATAGCTTATCCGGATCACTTCAGAGCCGCTGAACTTAAGCTGAATCTTCATGTCAGTCCTTCCAAACAGGCCCTCAATGAAAACAATTTGTTCAACCAATGCTTCAGTCCTAAATGGGCCCTAATTTGCGAATAAGTCAATAAGCTTCAATAGTTCAATCTGCTATCCACCATACACTACAGCCGCATATATTGATCATAGAGAAGATGTGGATTCGTGCAGTAAAAAACCTCAACCCAGGTCCCAGAACTACCTGAGAATTGGGTGTAAAGCTTGTAGTCAGTCCAAATCTAATCTCAATACATGTGGGGAGTGTTTAGAGTTATAGTGTAAGTTGATATGCCCCTTGCAGGATATGTAAGCAAAAAGATGGACTGTCTGATTATATTGTCTTAGAATATGTACAGAGTACATAGAATCAAGAGTCTATTAGTCATCTCAATTGAATTCTATGCAACTTCTTGAACCAGTGAGTTATTTGGTTGTATTCACAAAACCAAAACTTTTGAACCTACACCCAACCTAAACCTTAAAAATCAAACTTGGGAAATCAACTTCAGTGCTCACAAATTGTTCACAGTCCCTTGCAGTCTTGCATTGAGAATTTCTCCCATGAGAAAAAAGCTTAAAAGAAAGGGAGATATTCCCAATAACACTGTAAAAGATTATGTAAACAGTGTGAGTATTGAAGCCGATCTCCAAACTCAATAGTTTGTAAAATTGGAGGCTGAATCCAGGCTTGAGTTGGACACTTCTCAGTTCCCTTAGAGGATATAATGAAGGAGATTTAATTAGAATCCAGATCTGCTCCTCACAGACAGAGCCTCACAGAAAGTTTGAGTAGTGCATCTTCCTATGAATAAAAACTTACAAGGAAAGAGATGTTCCAGATGCACAGCCAAAACATGCTATATAAGGGGAAAATCAGGGTGAATTTACTTAGACTCAGTTTGGAAGGAGTACAAATGCAAATTTGTAGAGTGCAAAACCTTATATTTTGTATGTATTTACACTGTACACACTTGTATTTGTACTCCTTCCAAACTGAGCTTTAATATTAACGACGACAAGCTCATCTTAATCACTTGTGAAGTTAATATATTACTATCCAATATTGTAAAAATAGACCAAGAACCAGAAGTGATTTGGCTATCAGTTTCTAGGTCAGCAGTTTGATCATCCGGTTCAAACAGATGGTTTATTCTAATTTAAAAATTAAAAAATAAGCAAAACGGTTGTCCAGTTTGAATGGATCAACGACCACACAGAGTCAACTAAATCACTGACCAAGGCCGTTTGGATCAATGATCTTTCAAAAACCAGATTAATGCCTATTTTTATTTCTGTTTGATAAGCAATATGGACTGCCCATTGCATCAGACCCTCCAGAATGAGACTGGATCTAGTGGGCATTAGGCACAATAAAGTAAGCACATTAAATGAGCACTTGATAAATATTTTGACAAATGTTAAAAATGGATATTAATCTTTTTCAAGGGTAAGCTGGGGGTATTTTAAGGGTCAAGTATCAAAAAATTTTCTAAGTACTCATTTAACATGCTTACAATGTTGCGCCTACCAAATACAGAAATGCCACATCTCACCCAAGCCCCCATCAACCTTATATGCCACTAAACCTGTTCATGGGCCAGGTTGAGCCGAGCTCGGGCCGAGCTTTTACTCTTCATTAATGGAAATATGTTAGGCCCAAGCCCGGCCCTGATAAAAAATCCGAAGCCCGACCTAATAAAAAAATTAGATTTTTTTCCTATTCAATAATCAATATAAATTAGAATTTATTCACATTAAAAAAAGAATATAAATTCAAATTTTATTTACATTAAAAAAAGAATATAAAGAAGGGAAAAAGAATGTGAAGAAGAAGGGTTCAGCTGGAAAAATAAGGGAAAGGTGAAAAAAATAGGGGTTTTCGACTAGGGTTTTTAGGTTTAATTATAGGTCAGGCCGAGCTATTTTGGCAAATCCCGAGCCCGGCTCGAATTTATTGCGGGCCGGGCTTTTTGGCCCGAGGTTAAGCCCGCAGGCCCATATACCCTGTTCAAGCCCATTCGGGGGCCAGGCCAGGCCGGGCCGGCCCGTCAGGCCACCCGGCCCATGAACAGGTCTATATGCCACCATGTATTGCAATTTTTACCGAGTCGCCCAAGACCCCAGAATACTGTTTCTGGATTCAGGCAAAGAAACGGAATCATATTCTACCTCCCCAATAATCTATCAGAAAGGCTGAAAGAATGCAGTAAAATCAGCAAGCTTCCAGATTCTGCAATTTCATACCCAAACAGTAAAAATGTAAAATCCACAGAATACCATGATTCTACATGTCATTTATTTCAGATCACCACACGTTCAAATCTAGGAAGTTTCTGAATTTTGCACAGAATTCTTCCCTGGATTCATCATTCAAGTGTATAAACAATGGCATCATCAGTAACATAACTGTTGGCTCAACTACAAAAGCGTTTTAGTTGTTACTATTGGTCTTGATCAACAAACACAAAAAAGAATAGGTTATAACAACATGAAAAGCTTGAGTTGAGATTAGAGCCTTGTATTTACCTGAAATCACCTTTGCCTTGTCGGCCTCTTTTTAACACCAAGAAGGATCCTATAAATAAAGTCAAACATTGCAGACCGGTAAAGCAACAAACGCACCCCATAGGTCAACTTCGAGCCTACATTATCTGGTGGCAACTCGCTGAACTCACGCAGCTTCATGAACTGTTGAGAAATGAAAAATAAGGTATAGAGATAAGCGAAAAGCAAAAACACCTGATTAAATGCTTTTTGACTTCCATGCAACAAAGCTGCGTCGTTGCTAGGAAAACCAACTTCCGCAAGACAAAATATACAAATCATGCTTACCAAAAAAAGAAAGAAAGAAAGAAAATGCCCGTGCCAACTGTCAAGCTGTTTCGAACCGGTGCCTTGAAATCTGGAGCAAACCGAATGGTTGAGCCATTCACTTTTGCTTCTTATTCTTTCCAATTGCTTGGTGCTTGACCAGCTTCAAGGGTTCCTAGTGTTTTAAAAGCGCAAGGCACAAAAAAAGCATAAGGATCGATTTGCGCGAGCCTTTTTAAGAAATGCACAAAATTACAAAAGAAAGGCTAAAAAATAAAAAAAAAGTCATAAAATGCCAAAAAAATTTAAAAGAATGCAAAATAAAAATTTAAAATATTAAACATAACGTTAATAAAAATATAAACTTAAATTTTAAAATAAATGATTTAAAAAAACCTATTATCTAAAATTAAAATACATAAACATAATATGTAAACTGTATTCAAATGAAAATTTAAAAATAAAAGCAAACATATAAAGCATTTTCAAGCATGTAAAACCCACAATCTCTTTTTTTTCCTTAATTGCATTGTTTCAAGTAGTTAATGTGATGTAAAACATATTGCATTTTTTATTCTTAGTCGCCTTTGTAGCACACCCTTCGAAGCAAGCCCGGACAAGTCTATGTTAGGGTCTGAAATTCTAACCCCCTATTTGCTTATATTGTTCATTTATTCATTGCAATAAAACAACTTCTTGAAAGGCAATGAAAGTTGTAAAATCATTATTTTTTATGTGAGAAATAAGAATTTCAGACCCTAACATAGATTTGTTCGGACTTGCCTCAAAGGGCGTGGTTGGGGGTTCTGCCCCCGGACCCCGGCCCAGCCGTTAAACTAAAAAAAAGGCAAAAAGCACAAAATTTTGAAAAGACGCACGCCTAGGCTGGGGCACAAGGCGCATCAGGTGCACCAGGCGCGCGCCTTTTGAAAGAGTTGCGCCTACGACCTGGGCGAGGTGCATACCCCAAAAGCGCCTCACCTGTGTGCCTAGGCGTGCCTTTTAAATCACTGCTTCAACCAGAATTACACATTTTACCAATCCAATACAAATTGGTTCACGGTGCTTATCTCTGGTTGACCAGAGTGGCTTGGAAAGATGATCCAGTTTGGCTCACCTAGTTGTGACTGGCTTGTGTTATGTTTGTTTCTTTTTTAGTTGTGTTGTGTTTGCCATCTTTTGTTAGTTTTTATTTGGTTTCTGTATTATTATCTGGTTTAGACGTTGTATCTTGCTATAGCCATTTTAATGGAAGTTAATTTTCTACCAAAAAAACCTTCTAAAATAAAATGCTAAACAGGTTGGACGCGGACCAATTGGATTTCCAGTTTGCTGGTTTGTCCAGTTTTCTGAACATTGGCTTCACACAGCCATTTTAACTGCTGAATAATGGCCTACAAATCCAGCTTTCACCTTGTGGTTGGGTTTTCAAAACCTTGATTCAAATAACGAAGTTGCAAACAGATCAGATCGGATTGAAACAGTTAAACCTAGATGACTAAATCCAAAATTCCAAATTTGATCTGTTAATGTTCAGATTACTACACTAAAAATGACCTTGATATTGTATATCATGATAAAATGAATTTAAAAGTACTAGTATGAAACTTGAACATATGGCTGGTAAATATATACCATTCAAATTAACATAAATTCTAAGTATATATAAGCATAACCACAATATGATCTCTTCAAAATAAGCCGCCAATACTCAAAAATAGATCAGATATATACATGGGCAAACATTATTACCTCCATTCAACTCTTTTCGCACAATGAGATTCTAACTTTGGGTTCCAGAAGAAGCTGATCTCACATGGCTCTCATCCATTTTCTGTATGAATATTTGAGGAGGGTTTTCTCTGCCACAGGTAGTGTTTTCAACTTAATGTAATTATAGAAGCACAAAAGGGTTTAACACATAGAACAGTTATTCTGCCAGAAACACAACAATTAAGTAGCTATATGATCATGCCAGCTACATTACTAGGAAAACAGCGAGCGTATCATGAATTTCATCCACAAAAAATAAAGACAAGAAGCAGTACAAACCCCTTTTTAATAAAAAGAAACTCATTAAACAAAAAACAGTGTGAATCATTAATTAAACGATAGAACCAATAAAGTGTAATGAACAAAATTTCAATTTTGATGAACAGATATTGGCAATGTTTTGAATCAGGGAAAAATAAATTGCAAGCTCTCATGTTATGGAGCAATAGCCATTTTCAAGGCCATCATATTCTTCTGAGACAATAATCTTTCCACTGAAATGAATTTTCACATGGCAGTCAAGTAGAGGAATGCATGTAGTCCTACGTCTGCATAGGTAACAGTAATTAAAAGATTCTTCCCATGCATATGAATAACCCATTGGCCAGGACCTAATAACTACATTAAGAAAAATATTCCAATATTTATAGGAAGTTGAACATTTCAGTCCCCTCCCCCTCTAGATGCATCTTTGTACTTTATAAAGTTACATGGTTGTTGTCGATTGGTATCCATTTCGTACATGGAAGTATCGTGTCAAACCCCAGGAAGATGGAACTCTGTCCTCCCATCAAAAGTTACATCATGATCCATGATGACATACTATTTAAGTGAAAAACAGCCTGGCTATTGTAGGTGAGAATAGTGACTCTGTCACAAAGTCAATAGTCTGTACTCTGTGGTTAAGAATTAATAGGGTGAACTTGATGTCAATTTTGAATTCATTAACTCATTTCTTAGTTGTCAGATACAACAAAATCACAGTTCATAGATGGACAAGTAAGCAATCAAGATTCCACCATACAGTTTTAACCCTGATAAATTCCCTTCCAGACATAAAAGATGTAATTTATGATAGTTCTATGAGTTTTCGGCCACAAAAGCTATCTCAACTTTGAAAGGAATCAGAATTAATATGAGAAGGATAACTAACATTTCCTTTTCCCCTTCATATATGTAGCTTGATGCAACAGCCAGAAGTTGCCCATTGTGGTTATATGACAAGGAAGCTACACTCCTGGGAAACCTTGGCAACTGGAGATAAACAAAAAATTAGAATGTTTTGTACAAAATACCAAAACTACTCAAGTAAAACATATAGACAGCAGTAGATTGAGAATGAGAAGCATATGCATCAACTACATGTTTGGCACACAAGCAAGCCAATTGGAGCAACCAACCAATGCATCCTAGAGAAGAGTTGCTTTGGATTAAAATCACCAATTGGACGATCATAGCATTCTATACCTAATTAAACCTCATCAAGTTGCAAATGAATTTATGCATTTATCTCTTACAAGTAGTAGGTGAGGTTATGATATGTTCAATTAATCTTATAATGAATGTGATGAATTACAAGCAACATAACTATGATCTACACCCTTCAGCAGGCTATTAGATTAGAAACTCATAGCTGCCCCTGCCTGCTTTGATTAATGTTGGCCTAGAAATGTATTCTCAATGAAGTCCCTTGAATTATGGTCCCCAAATCATGCATATGTACCTTGATCATGTTTAATAAATGATAAAGTTTCTTCCTACTTCATGCTTATCTTCCATTTTTTACCTAACCATCCTTGTAATGTGAAAAGATGCACAACACCACTATATACTCTCAAGTCTCAAGAGTGTTGGACTAGAAAGCAATCAAATTACAAGGTGCAACATCACAAGGGAATGTAACACCTAAAATGAACAAAATTCTGATATGTTGCAGTGCATATAATACAACTACGGTCAATTTAACTAATACCAATAGATAAATGCAAATGTTTGAGTGTTCAAAATAATTGCAATTCTGCAACAGGTGTTTAATAAATTATTAACCAGTTTAAAAATGCTAGTTATGAGCAATATAATAGATTATTTTTCTATTGCATCTTCACTCAATTTCTGGCAGCAAAGGAGAAAAGAACTTCTGACAGCAAAAGGAAGAAGAGCTTATCTTTATTAATTTGCAGCATGAATATTCTATGCCTTGCAGTAGTACAAGTCTTGCAGAGATATTATAAATGGTAGGAGTTGCAAAACAAATTGAGAAACAGATTAAAAAGTCTACAGACATATGAGAAGCTTAACATTCCCCTAGAGACATTTGTTACTAGCAGCACCATATACAAGTTCCACAAAGAGTCAGAAAGAAAGGAAATACCTCAAATAGCCTTTTCCTGCTTTGTCCATCCCATGCAATAACATACCCCTCATTATCGCCAGTGACAAAGGCACCATACTGGCTGAATCAACAAGAGTGTCTCAATGTAAATTTAACAAATCTATTAGAAAAAATATAGCAACAAAATGTACATCAAATGAATGCATACTGTGGATGAGGCACAATGTCATTCACTGCAACAAGATGATATCTCCCATCCTTGTACTTTGGATGGCACCGGAAAACGCAACTGTAGCAAAGACATGCAAAAAATATGACTATGGTGCCAAAATGACATCATTCAGAATGCTTAAGGCCAATCATGACCATTGCATTTGTCAAATGCTCTTACAGTTAAGTCACAAAGTTCAGACTACCAAGAGTCTAAAATCCTTAAGAGAAAATCTTTTTTTCTTCTGTGCAAACATACTCAAATGATCAATCAGAAAAATCCTGGGACCTTTCAGGTGGAGTATAAACATCCAAGAATACCATTCTATAGCCTCCATCCAGTAAAAACTTTATGGAAAAAATCAGCATGGTTGGGTGAATACTGTTTATGTAAAAAGATCCATCTTATCCTGGATTAAAGCCTGAGTGAAGTGGTATAAGGGAAAACTACCAATAAAAAATGGTTGAATGGGCAATATGGTTAAGGTCATAGATGTAGCCAGGAGGTGAAGAAGAAAGGGAAAAAATGAAAATGGTAGAAGCTTAGTCATGGACCCCACATGGCAAAGTGAGACTACTAGAACTACTGCCACCTATGAGTGAGTTATCTAAACTGGAATTAAGAGATTGTTGACTCTGCAGAAACAAGACAACAAAGGAAATTTATATAATAGCCAGTTATGTTAAAGCAAGAAATGAGTCAAGGACTCGTAATTTAACAATAGATATGGCACTGAATAAAAAGGAGTGGCAGAACAGGATTCATGCAGCTAACCCCATATAGTTGGGGCAAGGCTTAAGTGATGATGATGATTATGGTTATATTAAATCCAGTTTGAATCATTATCCTATCAATAGCTGTAACTGGTTTTAATATTTGCTTTGGGTTTGATAAGGAAAGCAAAACAACAAAAAAATAAAAAGAAACTCATTCCAGAAAATCTACAAGTGATCTGTCCATGATATAATCTTTGAGGAGGTTACTTGCTTATAAATGATGTCCAAGGAAGCAACCTGGCTATGATGTAACATTAAGGAGGTCACTTGCTAATGAAGTAGTCTCTAAGTACAAGTCTATATAGATAGATAAACCAGTCTTTCAAGAGGATGAATAGAATAAAATTATGAACCAAAGCTCCTTTTTCATTAAGATACCTTCAGGTATATTGTCTTTCCCTCTCATCTTTCTATCCTCATGTTTCCTTCCTATTGAAACATTCTATTGTCTACTCTATTTTTTTCCTTGTCTTAAATCTTTTCTGTTCATTTCAATTGTCGAATGTCCAATCTAGCATATTATCATACATCCTATCCAATTATAGTTCTTCATTTGGCTATACTAGACCACCCTTAACCCCCATAACAGCCCTAGACCCTTATCAGTTATCTTCTTTTTCCATAATAAAAATAAATATACTAAAAGGAAATGAAAGTGCAAAAATAAGTGACAAGGAGTTTCCAAGAGAAAGAGTTGAAAAGACAACAAAGCATCTCAATCCTTAACAACCCTTCCCCTACAAACAAAATTGTACAAAAATCTAATAAAAGAAAATCTCCTCCAAGCTTCAAGAGAAAAACTCCCAACCCAAATCCAAAACATATGCAAGATAAACAATCTTCAAATCCCAAACACCTCATGCATTATGAACAATCAGAGAAAATATCTCTACAGCAGTCACAACCTTTAAACCCATCCAGAGACAGAGATTATCTTTGACACCACAGAATCCAACTCCAATCAGGCCCAAGAGTTCCTTCTATACATGTTCAAGCCACAACCACAAACATAGCCCCTCACCCCCTAAAATTACATACAGTTGTATTAACTAGAACCAAATTGGTCCGGTCCAATGACTAATACAGGTTACAAAGTAGCATTTCAGGACAAGCAATGAGTACAGGTTAGTGGCAGGCAGCTGGCCACCTATGCTGAAATGGACAGGTTACTAGGCACTTAGCAGCATATTTACTTCTGCCTCATACTTCTTGCTTCAAAAATGCTTTTGCATAAAATGCCCCCCCCCCAAAAAAAAAACGCTTTCTTTCCGTACCTGAACTAATCAGTTATCTTCTTTCCTGAGCAGTCTTCTTGACAGTTCCATTCAGGACAGAAACAAATCCTTATAAACCTTCACCCAACCAACAACAGAATTCCCCCCCTCAAAATTCCTTTATTCTGCTCATAATACTAGTATCACTGTCAGTTTTCTCGACAGTTCCAGCAGTTGTTCACCATAATTAGCATATGAAATCTAAGTGGAACTGTGGGACCTCCTTACATCTACACTGAGTTTTACAGTTCTTGACCTAACCCGCCAATCTGCTAAAACCCAAACATTCTTCCCCATGCTTGGGTTGAGTGCCTGCCTCAGGCCCAACCCAGCCACCTCCCCTGAGCCACTTCTTGCAGAGTTGCAATGTAGGATACTAGGATCAATTTTCTCAAAGTAGAAGCAATTAGGTTCTACTTCTGGTTACATAAAACAATACCGTTGAAGATCATGGATAATCATCCTATAAATAACTGTTTTTATATAAGCCTAATACAATAGATATTGAAAGAAAACTCGTATCTAACAGCCCGAAAAGGGCACAATTTCAATGTTTCAGCCATTAAACTTATGAAAGAGAAAATTGCTGCCATCACAACCATGATTTCATAACTAACCCCGTTCCGTTCTCCTCTGAAGGATCTAGACATGCTAATGCAACACGTCCATCAATTGATCCAATTGCATATCCTGCACAGGCACAAAAAAAGATGTGAAACCTACTTCAAGGGAACTCTACAACTACAATAAGGGATAAGAGAAAAAGCCACTGAACCATCAAAAAATACGGAGGGTTTATTTTATTGACAGAGGGCCAATTTTCAGAGGGAATAGTATATTTAAGAGTTCTACTTTGATTATGAGCTTTCTTAGTGAGTTTTGTCCGTAAATAGGGGTGCAACTTGTCCAGCATGGGTCGCACATTACTTAAAACTTGAAGGGGCCCAGAACTAGTGGTGTAAATTCTTCATATCTGCTTCCTGATTTGCGCCCTACCCTATAAATATAGAGACAGTGGCACAAGCGAATTTTTAAATAAATAACTTGATGCCATTCCATGCTAAAGTTTAACGATTTTTTGCATAAAAACAAGTTATATCAAATTAAGAAATTAATGTTATGCATGTGGCTGGGTACATCTTTCATTTTGTAAAAGACTCCACACTTGGTGGTGAGTACTTCACCAGATCTTGTTGAAGAATCAAGGCTAGATCTTTCTGATTCAATATTCTTGTTATTCCAGATTCAAGATCATTTCTTGAATAATTTTTATTCTTAAATCAAAAGTTTCACTGTGTCTTAAAGTTAGCTCATTCTTTGATTTGATTATTGACCTTGAAATTGTTTCCTTATTGATAATCTCCCCAACACATAAATGGAACTGAACCTACTCCATAAACCAGTCCTAACTGATTCCCATATAAGTCCTCCATCATTTCTTGAATTGTATCTTCTTTTCTTGATGATAAATGAAAGTTCATGAAAGGAAAATAGAAAGTGATTACAGTGCCTGATGATAAGATATCACCCCCCAACCAAGGGGGTAAGTCATTCCCTACAGCTACCCAGGAATTGTGGGGTCCCATAACCCTACATTTCTTAACAAAATCAAAACCTGTATATTTTCAACGCAACCCTAATGTCACTAGCAAGCTAATATGAAAATATTCACTCTAATATGTGCCCTTTATCACTTATTTGAAACATATCCTAAAAGTCAGTGTTTGTGACTCATTGTATCATCTAATTTGCACAAAGATGAATGTCACGTTTTCAGGTTTTCTGCTCAGATACCCCATATCATTTTCAAAGAGAAGCTAAAAAATTAGTCTTATAGCAAATTGATCATTTGCATTTAAAATGATATTTTATATTTCTTTGTCCATGTCAGAATTAGTTCAACAGAACCAACAGTTCTTCACACACTTTGCACAAACCTAATGTCTCACAAACCACACACATGTAAAGCAACCACATAAATGTAATTTGTTCTTAAGTGCAAGGATATGGAAATGACAGAATTTCTTTAAAAAAAAGAGTGGTAAATAAGACTTCAACTGTCAAAACAAGGTTAATCAGTTTTTAAAACATGGAAACCGCTGTTTTAACACATGGAAACATTGGATTTATCCAAACATGCTCAAAATTATCATTTTTCTCAGAAAAAAAAAATGTTCTTTAAAAGAAAATTCAGGAAAGCAACCATAAAATCAATACTCAATCATAAAACATGACAGTTATTTTACCTTTGTGATTAGGAAATGAGCAAACACACTCAATTCTATAGTCCATTGCTGAATTTTTTGTTTGAATTGGACCTTCTAAATAGCGCAAATCAAAGATATTTACTGAAGCTCCAACCCCAAGTAGCAAATAAAGCCCACATACTGACATACATTCAACCTCTGAACCTACAGCTTTTGAATATGCAACAAAATCCGATATG
Source organism: Nelumbo nucifera (assembly GCF_000365185.1). The sequence continues at coordinate 4,616,740 of NW_010729093.1, read as the reverse complement.
CGAGTATCCCAACACATTATCTTTTTATCCAAACCAGTTGTAATTACTTGACCTGCAGAAAACAAAGCATTATTAAATGCTCTTGCAGCAACAACAATATAAAAAGGCGATGATCAAATTAGCCCAATTTATAGTCCAATTTATAAAGCAAAGGAATGAAAGACTCCTTTCAAAAATCAAAATCTCCTCATGTGTTGGAAATGTATAAAAATGCTATACTGAAGATTACAAGTTAGAACTAATAAATTAATGATCAGTTTCTAATCTTAATGCCCTCCCTTTACCTAACACGGTCATATCCTAAAGTTTAAAAATTCTGCAAATATATATTTTACCAAACATCTTTCTTTTACCAAAATGAAAAAAGGGGATAATTAGATCCTGGAATGTAATACATATCAAAATTTTTGCAACAAATTAAATCCATAAAATGCATCACAAACATGACATAGAAGGTTTAAACCATTGTTCATAAACATACCATAGAAGGTTTGAACTATTATCCCTAATATAATTGTCTTATGTATAGTTGTCCATAGTTCTTCTCAAAACGTTTGAATTTGTTTTATGAGAGAAATGACAAAAGTGATATGTATAATATTCAGAAAAAGTAGGAAACTTTTACATGTCTGCCAAATTAAGGATTCAATTTGTAGTAACTTGGTTGCCAATGTAACTTACAGGTTTCCTCAGAAAATTCAACGCATGTTGCCAAATCATCATGAGCCCCAATTGCCTTATGGGTTCCTGAATGAATGTCATACCTAAGAACATTTTGTGACCCATAAATATCATGGAATTATCACAAATTGAAACCTTGTTCAATATCCACAAATAAAGGCAGGGATTTAATGAAACTAAATGTTGCATGAGGTTTCAACATGCAGTGAAAGAACATTGAAGAGTAAATGTTTCATTCCCTCAAGTTTACACTAATTAAGGAAATATCTGACATGTCATTCTTCCCTAAATGGGTTGCTCTGTCCCAATGGACAGATGGCTAAACTAAACTTAACTAGTGCATTAACCACCATACAGATGTTTCAGTACTTGTATAATTCAGTCCTGAAGGCATGTTGAAGTGAGGGGAGTAGGGGACAATAAGAATAGTTATAAAGCTCATCAACAACAGTTCGGGAGATATTAAAAAAAAAAAGAGCATGGTAAAAGACTACTAAAATTTAACTTTTTAAGCTTATTTATAAGAATGGCATTTATGCCATCCACATATCTTTCTAGTTTAAAGTATCCCAAATGGCTTTGAATGCAAATCCTCATTAGTTCACATGCAACATGATATTTTCGACACAACATTTTCACCATAATGGAGACATAAATGTTGAAAATTTCTGCGGAATACGTGCCCAATCATGGATTTGCCTTCTTAACACCCGGAACTTTACTATTTTTCAAAAATAAAAATCCAAATATTGTATAATTTTTAAGTTTGCGCATATTAACTTTAAAGGTATATTAGTGTAATAGTTATCTGAAAACAGCGATGATCGTACAGAAATAAAATGAAACTGGAGGGTAGCTTTTAACATACCTTCTAAGACAACAATCAGTGCCCACGCTAAATGCAACAGATTCGCCCTGAAAACAGCAATCCAGAAGTGCAGCCTCCGAGGAAGCTTCTAATCTAAGTAAAGAGTTATCGACATCGTATACTCGAAGAATCTGTTTCAGGCGGAACACTCCAAGTGGTTAAAGAAAACCAACAAAAAAAATGAAGGATTTAAAAAAAAAAAAAAAAAAAAGTGAACAAGAAGTTTTAAAGATCGATATTACTCACAGAATCCCATGACGAGATAAGGAGGTTGTTGGATTGAGGAGCGAACCGGATTTTAGTTATGGCGTCTCCGATCGGTTTTTCGATCTTCAAACAAGCCCCCTCCATTAATTCGATGGGGGGAGAGAAAAAAAATTGAACTGATGGCGGGGGAAGTAATTGAGAATTTGAGATATTGAACCAAAGCATACGCAGATATTCTTCTTTTTTTTTCAGCACGAAGCGGGAACTGAAGCCGATGATTCAAATACGATGAGGCCATGTTTTCCCGCCAATATTCCTGGGCCAAAACTAGAGGTGTAAAACGTGCCTGCCGTGCCTCCCTCCCGGGATATTTTGGGAGATCAGCTCGGCACGGTTCATGGTCCGGGCCCATGTTGGGCCACGGGTTGGGCTGGTCCATAGGGTGAGCTTTGGATAGATTGGGTTGTGGATTGGGCCAAAGTTATTTTATTTTAAAAAATTAAAAAAAAACTTAAAATTTTAATTTTATATGAATTTTGATGTATACAATTGTGCATGTATATATATATATAATAAAATTAAAAATAATTGTTTATTTTATTAATATATTATATACTATATATGATTATATGATTATAATTTATATAGTATATTATATATTATATAAAATATATAAATTCTATATATATATATATATTATAAAATATATAAATATTATATATAATATATAATATATTATATAAAATATATAAATACTATATATATGAGTCATACCGGGCCATTTCGCCCTAAGCTCGACACAGTCCATAGACCATCGTGTTAGGTCAGGCCGCAAGCGGCACAGCCCAATTTACACCTCAAGCCAAAACACATGTACGGTCATGTTGCACACTAGAATAATGGTATTCACTAAACCTGTTTGGGAGGGCTTTAGGTGCAGCGGCTACTGGCTTCCCAATGTTGGCCCCACAAGGACAGGCTATAAGCTATAAGAACCTTGCTAGCCAAGATTGGTTGTAGTCATGTGGGTTGTATTTATTACCATGCCGTTTTACAAGAAATACTTTTTGCTTACAAATTTCCCACTTATTCAAACAATGTTTGAATACACATTATAGCCTTGCATTGGAAACATCTCCCCGTGAAATAAAGCACAAGCTATTCGAACGGGCCTTGCACTTACCAATCTCTTGGGATATGGTTAAGTTTTATTCAAATAAAGCATAAATGAAATTCTCTTTATCATGGGACCCATTACTTAATGCAAAAAAAAACAATATAAAACTGGTCAATGGGAAAAAGATTTTCCCCCTCGTATAAATGAACTAAGCCAAATATTGAAGTAGAAAGAATCCCGTGATGAATATGATTCATTTGAGAACTTTTTGGATTTTATTTTAATTGTTTGAACCAATATATGGCTTGTATTTTCTTTTCTTTTTTCTGTAATTGCATATTTTTTCTTTTCTTTAATGGTCATAAAATGATCTTTGCCTAAGTGTAAAATTCAGAACTTTATCAAATGCATATAATTAAGTAAGAAAATTATGAAATGTAAATGAAAATCTAATATGGACAAATGTAAATAATTAATTCGTTTAAATTAATTTAACAATTTATTATGTTTAATAAATATTCAATATTTTAATGATATATTGGGTAAAAGATTTAAACATACCTTATATTTTCCTAAATGAATTTAAGCATACCTTTAGTTTTTTTTAAGACTTAATTATACTTTGTGACTCTTTTATCCTCTAATTTCTTTCAATTTTCCAAATTATAACTTGAATTTTTCAAGTTAATGTGGATGGTGGGCAACATGGCACATTGGACTATGTCTCTCCAAATGGTCACATCCAATAACACCCCATGGAAGATTGTAAACCCATTTAATATGATAGTAAAATCCGTAACCAAGGATTAAAGCATCAATATCAGGTATCGTATTGGACAACTTAGATACGGATATGATTTGGAAAATGCATGAATACAACAAATGAAAAAACATTGAAACACATGGATGCACTAGGGAAATACATACAAATCCCATAAATACATTAATAACACTGTTTAAGATCAAAACAATTACAAATAGTATACAAATACATAAAATTTAATGATATCATATAATTTTATTTATAATACGTCAATCAAGTTCCAAGACACTAAACATATGCACTTATTATATTAATTATTTTTTATTTTACTATTTCAATTTTTTAACATTAACAAAAATCAACTAAATATTAATTTTTCAAGTGCAAATTAAAACATCAATTAATAATTTATAAAAATACTATATTTAATTTAAAATATATCAAGTTTGTTAAAACTTCTAAGATACATATCATGTACAAATTCAGGGAAGGTAGAACATCTTTTATTCTCTCTGCTAAATCCTTTGAATGACTTGTGTTTGCCTTTTTAGGAATCAAAGCTATAAAATTGGCATTGGCACCTGAATTGATCTTACCTCTCTCAAAGAACTCAGAGAAAACTTCCAATAAGTCACCACCTGTAATGTCCCAACAATCTTGATAGAAGGCCATCGTGAAACCATATGGGGCTGGGGCTTTAGATATTTCCATTGAGAACACAACATTTTTTATTTATTAGATTTCAAATTTTTTTTAGTTCAACCATCATATCTCTGTTACCCAGTTTCCAATCAAAGTTAGATCTCCTCTCCTGTAATCATTTCTCCATTCCAATTCAGTATATCCACAGTATTTTTCTCTCACTTCCTTTAGGTAGGGTATGAAAGTATTTGGTATCCCCATCTCATTTAGCCATTTACACCTAGCTATTTGCCTCCAACTTACCTCATATTTCCTAATGAATTTCTCAAATTCTTATTTCAACTTCTATCGTTCTTTCCGTTCTCGTACTGTCATCCTTCTCTTTGCCTCACCTACATCAATTTCTTGGATCCCCCTATGGAGATCGAATCCTTTATTTTTTCCACTCCCCCAAATTCCTCCTTATTCCAAGCTTTGATTATGAATTTTAGAGCCTGTAGCTTTTTTATAAAACCTATATCCTTTCCACTTGGTCTTCTTCCTACTACCGGTGTACCTTTTTTATAAAACCAAGATGAAACAACCACATGTATTCAAAGCATAAAGGACAAGGTCCCCCTCCTAAGTTTTCTTGGGATAGCCTAACTAGACAATGGTCTGATGTAGGTCTAGGGAGAGCCCTTACTACCAATCCTCTCCAAGCCAATTCCCAATCTGAATAGAATAAGAATCTATTGAGCTTACAACACAAAGGTTCTTGAAAATTGGACCACGTGTAGTTTTCCTGCAATGTGGGTAGATTTCTCAACTCAAATAGTCCACAAAATGTTGAAACTTCTCATACTAGAGGTAACCCTATGGTTTGGATTGGTGGTTTCATTCATGAATCTAATGACATCAAAATCACCCCCCAAACACCACAGGCCATCCCAAAGACCCCTAATCGCTGCTAATTCCTCCCAAAACTCACCCATTTCCCTATATGAGTTAGGTCCATAAACATTGGTTAAAACCCACTCCAAGCCATCATCTTTCATTCTTAACTTTATTGTAATTGTAAAGTTGCCAATAAGTTGTTCAATACACCCCATATCCTCATTCTTTCAAATTGTAGTGATGCATCTTGAAGCTCCCCAAGATTGTGCAAATGCCAAACTTAATCCTCTAGTTGACCATACACTCCTTACGCATCTACTGTCCACCTCTTGCAATTTTGATTATTAGATTAACACAATGGTTGGTTTCTCTTTCCTAAGGACTTTTCTAATCATACTCCTTTTTATTGAGCTCCCTAGACCCCTTACATTCCAGCTAAGTATCTTCGTGGACTAAAAGAACTAGTAAGAACCCAAAGAATCACCTTATTTTAACCCAATTTTCTTTCCTTCCTCCCTATACCTCCTATTTCATAATCCACTTCAGATCTTAATCTCTCCACTTCGCTCAGTTTCTTTTATCTTCTTGTAGATGCCTATCCCTCCACCTTGTTTGGATTTTTTATCAGAACTACTTGTTATTTTTTCTAGTTTTTCTTTTTGCCTTTTTATCTCCAACACCTACAAGTTGAATAGACAAAACAACAGGAGAGAGGGGGGATTAGCCAAATCACATAAAGGAACATATGTGGAATGACACAACACACTAGGCTCCAAGGGGGTGGTAGAGGGTCTTGTAGAAGTTTGGTGGAAAGGGATTTTAGACGGGGGGTTCTCCTCCAAATCGGCCTTTGAAGTGCTCAGCGGGAGAGGGGGGGGCTACACTTTTGCTTGCTAAAGTTGGAGGAGAGGTAACCATTCTACAATCACCCTGACCTTGTCTCTTAAAGGGGAGAGAAAATGCTCCACCTTGACTCAAGAAGTTATCACCCCCAAGATGAGGACTTTCTGACCCAACACTCTTCTGAGGATCCAAAGTAAATTTGGTTGGGGCTGGTGAAGTTGGTTCAAATAACAATCTTGTTCCCACATCCATTTCCTCCATTAAACTATTATCATGTCTAATCTTGATACTGCCAATACTGGATTCCCCAATATTTTCCTCATCAGTTCTTTCCCCTCCATAGCTTACCCAGTCTGAATCAAACTCATCTTCTTTTTCTTTGTTTCTGCCATATATTGGATTTGGCTGTTAAGGAGTAGTCAAGTAAGAGACAAGCCTTGGTCTCCATAAGAGTTTCTCCGTGACACTTCTATTCGAAAAACCAGTTCTCGAGTAGGGTTGAAAATGGAATGATGATAGGTCAGGATTAGCGTCCCCTATCTTTTTTACCCCTCTTGTCACGTGGTTACTTAAGTAGTCATGTGATTGTTTCTCTAACATAGGCCCTAGCCTATTTATAAGCCCACTTACTAAAACAATTTGCTTCTATTTAGGCCCAATTTTAAATAAACTTGTTTTCTTCGAATGACCACTTTCTAAACTAACTGCGATTGTCCTAGGCCTGAGAATACACGTTTCTTGTTCGATAATTAGTGTGGGTACATTACATTTGTCAAAACTTTTGCATAAGTGTTGTTGTTGCCTTTGCTTGCATGCCTCAATATTGGCTTTGCAGAAAAGCCTTTTGTATTCTTCAACCCCAAGTTTTCCATTTTTGAGTAAACTTAGCTAATTTGAATTTAGCCAATCTCTTGATCCATGTAGGTATTCATCTTCTAGCACTTCGTCTTCCATTCTCTTGGAACCTCTCTAGAGGCTTGCTTCAATGGAGGTCAAGATCTAGATTGAATAGAAGACATTATCGGCAAGCACTTGAATATTCTTGGAATTTCTTCAGGCTTCACATCGTTCACTCTCAAAGCCACCGAATGAAGATCTAAAGCAAAGACACTTGCTAGTTTTTCCTTACATAAGAATGCAATCGACTGAAAGATTTCTAGCTTCCACAAGTGGAATAGAAGCCCAACAATCCAAATGATTACACCATCCTCCACTAAAAAATCTTTGGAGTTGGAGGTAGGGGACCATCTCATCACTGTCACTGCCCTAGTCTTAGGACCAAATTCAAAACACTGATATCTAGCTCCTTTCCCATCAAGTCTAACAGAGCTTTACAATCTTCAAAGGGGGTAAACAGGATTGGACCTTTGTCCTTTAGATTCTTAGCTATGTCCTATGCTACAAGCCTTAAGTTTTATGGTTTGCTTTCAACTTCAACCATTAGCTTCTTTTCCCATTCTACCTTTTCTATATTATAAGCCAACTTATCAGCACCCAGACCATTTACCAAGAAGTGACAACCAAGGTTTTTCCTTCAGAGGGCAGATACTACTTGTTTCTCTAGAAACTTGTTTCATCTCAGAATTTTCCTTTGTTACCTCCAAGAAACATAGTAACACATTTTTGGTTTCTCTCCGACTTGACCCATTCTTTCATTCGGGTATGCATACTAGTTGTTTCTTGCATTTTCCAAAGAATTCGATTAGTGCCAGGAATCTACCTTTCTTGTTCCATATTCTTTTAGCAAAATATCTTCGATTGTTTCCTTCTTTGGAGCTCTTCCAAGCTGTTTCTATATTTGCTTGAAGTGCATCTTCTACAAACATTCTGAACCATTTGATCACATCAAAACCTACTAACAATACGTCTTCCCTTTCACTTTAAGCTAGCTTCTCAAAAAGTAGTGATTTCGCCTCAACTTTTTGAGATTTTCTCTAGGTTTCTATCTGCTTAAACTCCACTTCTCTAGGTTTCTATCTAATGCAAATTCATAAGATCTCAATGCTCTTGGAAAATCTGAGAAACTTCTTATATCCGCTTTGTTGTAATCTCATTTTTTGTCCTTTTAGGGAGAGTATGACAGTGTTGAAATCTCCAACAATAACCCATGAGTTTCTCCACTTAGATCCCAAGTCATCAAGCTCCCACCAAAGTTCTGAGTGCCCCTAGTCCATAAACCTTGTTACACCATACAATTGTTTTCCTGGTAAATGGATAAACCAAACAAAAAATGAAACGCATCACAAAAAATACCTACTTGATGTAAGGTTTAAAATATCGTAACGTATTGGGCTGTATCGGCTGATTCGTACCGTTCCGATAAGAACCTGATACACGAAACATGTATAAATCATTTGGGCCCGTATCGGGTTGTTCCGGATATGTATCAGTCGATACAGATATGTATTGCGCCTTATTCCAATTCTCTCATTAATTCGATTAATTAATGATCCTCTCTCTCTCAATTAAAAACTACAAATGTTAACAATAGCAAGGCTCGAACCTTAGTACCTTAGTCACGGTGCTTATTAATAAATGCTGAAATTAATTATTAAAATTTATATACTAATGTATATACATTAATAATTTATTTTAGTTTTTTCTTGTTTTTTCATATTTTAGTTTTTCCATCATTTTTCAATGGTTATTAATTATATCTTGATAACATTTTATATAAACATTAAATTATATTTTTTTATATTTAAATGACTTATTTACAATCATATTAAACTTGTAAGTATTGTTACTAATATATATTTTTTGATTTATTTGAATTTCCTATCATATTTATGCATATCTTGATTTTTCATCTGTATCCATGTATATCTAAAACGTATCCCGATGCATTTCTTAAATCTGTCTATTACTTTGAACCTTGACTTATGTTGGCATCATTTTTCCTAATAAATAGTAGTGGTACCAAACATTATTGATGGTGCGCGATCTAGATACTCCTAACTGGAAGATGATCCAAACTTCAGTTGCGCGGCGAGTTGGACCTAGCTGCAAAATAGTAGATCAGAGAACCCATGGTGGCTAACCCAACGAGGTCCTTTCGAAGCTTAAGTCAATACTATACTGTGGATGCGAGCTGAATACTTGAATGCTCAAATGCTAGTGAGTAAATAATCACGCGTACCTTTGCCTTGGGGTTTCATGTCCTTATATAATGGAATAGTCGTGGGCCTTACGAAATAGCTTCAGGATCTTCGGGTTGTGCGAATAAGATCTGTTCCATTTTTTAAGGAGAGCAAAGTGTTGATAAGATTTATCGTCTAACTCCGATTCAGGCGGAGCTAGGATGAGTCTCGTCGTGATCCCGAGAAATTTGGGGTCTGTTGGGGAGGCCTTTGGAGTCGATTACGTGGCGTTTCGACTCTTTAGCTCCGAATTGGCACTTCAGTTCTTTAGTCCCAAACTGGATTGGGTGTCGAGGTGTCTCTACGGTGAGGTGGTTTTTTGGCCGAGGTGGCTAAATACCCGAGCTTCAAATGTTGCGAACTGGGTTCATTTGGCTGAGTTGTCACCCCTCGATCAGATCGCGTCTATGTGTCCCCTTCTTACTAGGTCGTGCCAAATCCCCCTTCATTAATTGCCCCCCACTCCTCGTGCTAGGGGTCCTGACCCGCGTACTTTAGTTCGCAACTAACTCTTTTTCCTCTCTCTTGCAGAAGCTATGACGGGTGTTGACGCCGCTAACCTTTTAAGGAGTGTTCAGAAGGGGAAGAAGATAAAGGCCTCAAAGAGGTCCCGTTGAGAGGAGGTCACCTCTTCGATTCCTTCCGAACTCGAGGTCACAACGCCAGAGCCACCCTCTACCGAGCTCCCAGGGGAGGAGGTTCGCCCCCAACCTCCGATTGTTGACTTGGATGAGGATCAGGATGAGGGGACCCACCTCGCGAACCCGAAGGTACTTTGGTGCCTGAGCCTCAGCACCCCTCAGCAAAGGAGATCATAATGACTCCGAGGCTCGGGCTCCTTAAGAGCAAAGATGTCGTGTTTCTTGTGGAGGTCACGGAGTGGGCTGACATGCCAACAAGTCAGCTCGAAGGGAGGACAACTAGCTACTGTATGGTGGTAAGTAACTTGCCCCTTCGTTTTCTTTCTTATTCTTCTGTCAATGACACTTACACTTGCTTTCTATTCTTTAGGTGAACTCTGCTATCCACTCGCTCGTCTACCAATTTGAGATCCACTTGAAGCGAGCTCGGGAGGCTGAAGAGAATGCTTGGAAGTTTTACCGCGAGCTGGACTTAGCTCGGGGGGAAGTTCTTAGAGCCAAGAAGGGAGCTCGGAGCTAGGAGGAGTTGATCCTAGTGTTGACGGAGGAGAAGAAGAAGCTCAAGGGGGAGAAGGAAGTTCTCCTCCGGGAGAATGAAAACCTTGACACTGCCATTCAAGAGGCGAGGATTCAGGAAAGAGATCGCGTCATCAAGGAGTTCAAGGAGTCCCCTGAGTTTCACGACCTCCAGGTTGAGTATGGCTCTGGCTCGTACCGATTGGGCTTCAAGCTCTGTAAGTGGTTAATGCGGCAGAAGTTCCCCGAGCTCAATTTCTGATCCATCTCCATGTCTACCATTACTCTAGAGATGGCGAAGGAGGCTGACGAGGAACTTGACTCCTCCGAGTGAGAGAGCGATGACGAACTTCTCGAGGCGAGACCGTTAGGGGAGGTAGGTCGAGATGACGCGAAGGAGGACCACATGGAGATTGGAGACCGACCTACCTGCTGGAGGGGATTCTGGTAGATTTGATGTTTAAACATGTCTCTTTTCTTGGAACCCCCCATATAGTGTATGTCCCAGGCCTCCGAGCCCGGTTATAGTAACCATGTATTCGGAACATTTTTGTTAATGAAATATAATGATTCAAAAAATCTTGTGCAAAAATCTTTCTAAGTAAAAAATTTTCCTAAGTGTTGGTTATCCCGAAGTGCCAGACTAGCGAGTTGGACTCCAGGTGGGATTAACCTTGTGTTGTTGTACGCCGAAGTCGATAGACACTATAGGGTATATACCCGACCTGTCTATGCACGGGTTACTTAGAGGCGATTGGTTATTCCGAAATGCCAGACTAGCGAGCTGGACTCTAGGTGGGATTAACTTTATGTTTGTTGTACGTCGAGGTAGCTAGACACTGTAGGGTATATACTCGACTTGTCTATGCACGGGCTACATACTTACCTAAGCCGAGGAGGCGATTGGGGATCGTTGCGCCTACGCCGAGGAGGCAACTAGGACTTATCTCCCTATGCTGAGGAGGCGACTAGGACTTATCTCCCTATGCCGAAGAGGCGACTAGGACTTGTCTGCCTATGCCGAAGAGGCGACTAGGACTTGTCTACCTATGCTGAATAGGTGACTAGGACTTATTGTAGTGCCGAGGTTGTTTTGTCAGCCCGACACCATAGCCCTTAGGCTTATGGGAGTGACTCATAGTCCTCTCTCTAGTCGGTCGTCTTTTTTGACCAGTTCGGTGGTCACATAGACTTAAAGAATTTTTGCCTTTGAGTCATGGGCTCATAAGTAGTACCTTATTAGGTTATCGATATTCCATGCTTAAGGTACCTGCTTCCCTTCCAAAGTCTCGAGCTCATATGTGCCTTCCCCGAATACCCACTTTACACAGTACTGACCTTCCCAATTTAGTCCAAGCTTACCTACGCCGGGCTTAGGTACCATAACTTTTCGAAGAACCAGATCGCCAACACGAAACTGTCATTTTCTGACCCAGGCGTTATAGTACCGAGCTACTCTCTATTGGTAGGCTGCGGTCCGAATGTAGGCCAGGTCTCGCACCTGCTTTGACAAGTCTAGGTTGGTACGGAGCTCATCATTGTTTGTTTCCTCATCATAAGCCTCCAATCGTAATGTGGGTACCTCGATCTCTGCAGGGATCGCCGCCTCTGTGCCATACGTGAGGTTGAAGGGGGTTTCACCCGTCGTAGTCTTGATAGTAGTTCGGTAGGCCCAAAGGGCACTAGGCATTTTGTCCACCTACAATCCCTTGCCTTGAGTTAAGCGAGCTTTCATTTTGCGAAGTATCACCTTGTTAATTACTTATGCTTGTTCGTTCGCTTGGGGGTGTGCCACCGAGGTAAAGTTTTGCTGAATCCTCATCTCGACACACCAGTTTTGAAACTTAACATCTTCGAACTACTTCCCATTGTCGGATATCGGCACCTGGGGTAGTCCGAAGCGGCATACTATGCTTTTCCAGAAGAAATTTTGTATGTTACGGGCTGTGATCGTTACCAGGGGTTCGACTTCCATCCACTTCGTAAAATAATCGACTACTACAACCAAGAACCTCCTTTGCCCTGTTGCTGGCGGGAAAGGACCAAGGATGTTGATTCCCCACTACGTAAAGGGCCACGGGCTGGTGAGGTATTTCAAATCAGCAGTAGGTTGGTGGTGGATGTTGGCATGCCTCTAACACTTGTCACACTTTTTGACGAGCTCGAGTGCATCTACCTTCATTGTGAGCCAATAATAGCTTTGCCTTAACACTTTCTGTGCGAGGGCTCTGCCCCCAAGTGTCCACTGCACAAGCCGTCATAGGTGTCGCAAAGTATGTGCTCAGTTTCTGAGGGTCGCAGACAGCACAGATAAGGGAGCGTGAAGGATTTTCTGTACAGTTGTACGTCTATGAGGACGTATTTGGCTGACTGGCGCTTACCCTTCAAACCGCATTGCGTTATGCAGGTAGAGTCCCATGGAGCAGATAACCAGCAAGTGGGTCGATATAGCTCAGTCCGCTTGTGACATGGGAGCAACCTCTTCTGCCCCCTCGAGAATGTTGGGCCGAGGTAAGTCCTCTATGTACACAGTTCGCATAGTGTTGCTGCTCGTGCTCGCTAGACGTGACAAGGCATCGGCCTCAGCGTTCTCAGACCTCGGAATTTTCCTGATAAAGCAAGAAATGAAGTTGTGTAGGATCTCTCTGACTTTGGCCAAATAAGCTGCCATAGTTGGGTCACGGGCTTCGTGCTCACCAGTGACTTGGTTGACCACTAGTTGTGAGTCGCTGCATACGATGAGGTGCTTTGCTTTCATTTTCCTTGCTAAGGTTAGCCTGGAGATCAATGCTTCATATTCTGCCTCGTTCGATGCCTCGAATCCGAACCAGAGAGCATACTCCAGATTCACCTCGTTTGGGCTGTACAGTATCAGTCCTGCACCGCTTCCCTGCTGGTTGGACGAGCCGTCTACGTAGAGGATCCATGGCTCCTCGTCCCAGGTCGGTTCCACTCTGACTGGGGTTGGCGCCGTACTAGTTGATACTCCTATCGTGTGAGCGAGCTCGGTCAACTCGGAGGTCACTAGGCCGAACATGCACTCTGCTACAAAGTTTGCCAAGACCTGGGCTTTGACTACTGGTCGAGGCTCATACCGGATATCGTATTCGCTCAGCTTGATGGACCACTTCGTTAATTTTCCAGACACTTCGAGCTTAAGCAGAATTTGCCTTAGGGGTTTGTTGGTGATAAACGATAGTATGGGCCTGGAAGCACGGACGAAGTTTCCAGGCTGCTATGATCAGTGCGTATGCTAGTTTCTCAATCTCCAGATATCTACTTTCTGCATCCTGCAAAATTTTACTTAGTAGATGGGTCGTTGAACCCGATCTACTTTTTTGATTAGTACCAAACTAACCACTTCATCGCTCGCAAAGAGGTATAGTTTTAACATGTCCCCTTCTTCGGGTTGAGTTAAAACTGGGGCAGTACTTAAGTACCTTTTCAGCTCATCAAAATCATGCTGACACTCTTCAATCCATTCGAAGTTCTTGCTCTTTTTTATAGCTTTAAAAAATGGTAGGCACCGGTTTGCCGATTTAAACATGAAGCGGCTCGGGGCGGCTATCCGGCCAGTCAGCCTCTAGACCTCTTTTATTTTCCGGGGTGGTCTCATATTTAGGATCACTTTTATTTTGTCTGGGTTGGCATCGATGCCACATCGGTTGACTATATAGCCTAGGAATTTACCCAAAGTGACTCCAAAGATGCATTTATTCAGATTTAATTTCATGTTATACCTTCGTAAAATTTGAAAAACTCCTTTTAAATCATTCAACAAAGAATTTGAAAACTGGGTCTTCATGACCATGTCATCAACATAACATTCTACTTTATTGTTGATCAATGACTCAAAAATTTTATTTACAAGGCGTTAGAATGTTGCCCCAACATTTTTCAATTTGAAGGGCATGACCTTGTAATAATATAACCCGAGCTCAGTTATGAAAGCGGTATTGTCTTCGTTAGCGGGATCCATCCTAATCTAGTTGTAACCGGAATAGGTGTCCAGGAAGCTCAGTAACTCATGCCCTGAGGTCGCGTCCACTAGCCGGTCGATCTTGGGTAACGGGAAGCAGTCTTTCGGGCAGGCGTTGTTTAGGTCGGTGTAGTCGACACACATGTGCCATTTGCCATTGGCATTTTTCACTAGAACCGGGTTGGCCACCTAGCTTGGGTAATGGACTTCCCTGATGAAATATGTTGTGAGGAGCTTCCCGACCTCTTCATCGACTACCCTCCAACATTCCGGGGCGAGGTTGTGTTTCTTTTGTCTTATTGGCCTAACTAAAGGGTCGGTATTAAGTTTCTGAGTTATAATTTTTGGATCAATCCCGGGCATCTCTGCCGCAGACCAAGCAAAAATATCTAAATTTTCAAGTAAGAAACTTACTAGCTGGGTTCGAAGCAGTTCGCTGATCGAGGCACTGATCTAAAGAGTTTTGGCTGGTTTGACGGCAGAGACTGGTATGTGGACTGTTTCTTCTTTCGGGGCAGCTCACTTGTCGGTATACTCCACCGGTTGCTCGAGCTCGACGTCCTCTGCTTGTTTTGTTTTTCCTTTTAAGGCCACGTAGCACTTGCGAGATTCGAGCTGGTCACCTCGCACGACTCCCACTCCATAATTAGTTGGGAATTTCATTGCTAAGTAGTAAGTGAACACTATCGCACATAAAACATGCGTGATAGGCCGACCTACTATTGCGTTGTAGGGGGAGGGAGTCGTGACTACCAAGAATGTATGCTCAAATCGCACAATGTTTGGCTACGTGCCGGCTTCCACGGGTACTGTGATTCGACCAAGAGGTATGACCTCCTCGCCGCTAAACCCTATCAAAGGCGTATCTACCGGTTTCAGGTCGCTCTGCTATAACTGTAATTTATCAAAGGTCTCCTTGAAGAGTATGTCTACTAAGTTGCCTGAGTCCATCAAGATGTGTTTCACCTCGAAGTCATTAATCCTTAGCTTTACTACTAAAGCATCATCGTGCGGGTACTGGATCTCACGCGCATCGTCCTCAGTGAAGTAGATCGGTTCTTCGAGGCGAGGTCACTTTGGCGAGTTTTCACCTTCGTTCTCCAATTCGCGGATTGAGGTCCTCCCAGCTGCCGATGTACATCCGGCAATGATGGACCCGTCGGTGATCATGTTGATCACCCCGCAGACTGGTCTTTCCTTTGGCAACTATCACGGTGGTTGCACATTCTGCCTGCTGACCTCGGGGCCATTCCTCCTCTGATTCCCCTGTCAATCTGCCAGTTGGTCTGCTTGCACCCTCTCCTTGCAATATGTAATTCTCTAGATACCCGCGGCGGATAAGTTCATCGATCTCGTTGCGGAGATTCCTGCAATTCTCCGTGCTGTGTCCATGATCTCGGTGGAAATGGCAATAGACATTCGGGTTTCTTGTTGCCGGGTCTTCCCTTAACCTATGAGGCCATTTGAGAAAGGAGGAATCCTTAATAGCCATTAAGATCTCTCATCGCTTAGCATTCAAAGGGGTATAGCTCATTCTCTCCATGGGCGGCATCCTGGAGCGCCGACCTGGCTTGTGGGTGTGCGAGGAAGCACTTTATATGGCTTCTGATTGATTCTCCTTCCCTCTAAACCACGTTCAGAAGGTTTTCTTGCGATTTCGGGCACTTCTTGCTGGTAATGAAGTGTGCAACAAACAGGTCGGCAAATTGGGGCCAGTTTTTGATGGAGCCCGGTGCGAGGTTTCGATACCAAGTTCGGACCACCCCCCTAAACGTAGTGGAGAAGGCCATACACATGCAGGACTCGTCAACCCTAGATAGGTGCATCTGAGACTAGAAGGAATCCACATGATCGTTGGGGTCAAACGACCCGTCATACTTATCTAATGGGGGCACCTTGAAGTCTTTCGGCATCGGAGTTGCTAGGAGCTCGGGAGATAGAGGAGATGATGGGCAAAGCAATGGAGGCGCAACCTTTGTTGCCACTGAGCTCACTTCTTCATTTTCTTTAGCTTGCTCTGCTTGCTAGTTTGGCTTCGCTGGCAGACTGTTTCTGGCCGAGGAGCGGCGTGTTTTGTGATGTCGCCGCTGCTGCTTCTTTACCGGCTCTACGTTGGTACTACTAATTTCAATCTGATTTGGTATTTTAGCATCACTACGGACATTATCGCGAAGTGGATCCTAGTTCCTTCTTGTCAAGGTTTCTTGGTTGTGGGGTTCGCATCGGCTATCA
>NW_010729093.1:4563255-4600125 GCF_000365185.1 Nelumbo nucifera | reverse complement strand
TTTTAGCATCACTACGGACATTATCGCGAAGTGGATCCTAGTTCCTTCTTGTCAAGGTTTCTTGGTTGTGGGGTTCGCATCGGCTATCACGAAGGACTGAGGGGTCCTGCCTCGAGTTCACACCTCAAACTTCGGGCTGGTTGTTATCTCCTCGCAAGCCGTTATTTTCCTGCTGGGAGTGTCGAGCCAGATTGGCCCTATTGAGCTGACTATCCCCGGGCCTGTTTCTAAAATTTGCTTGCGAGACTGGAGGAGTGTGTTGATCGTCTCTCCTCCCACGGGGTGAAACCTGATCCCTGGGAGGAATCGACACCTACGAGGTCCCCTTACCCCGATGGGGGGATCGATTGACGTTCTGGCTAGTTCCAGGCCGATTCGGGTTCTGGTCCTAACACAACATTGGGTGCCGGGGTGGAATTGGCTGCTGGTTCGACTGTAGTGGTGGAAACTGCTGCTGATACTGCTGATACAGATAGTACTGCTGATATTGTTGGAACTGTTGGACCTGCTGCATTTGGATTTGTATTGTCTGGACGCACTGAACGAGGTCATGGAATTGGGAGTGCCCGATTCTAGGAGGGACCACAGATGGCTCGAAGAAAGTTGCACCCACTAGGGGAAGTAGGATGTTCACTTGGGAAGTGCCCTGCGGTACGGACAGTGATGGGGCTCCTGAAGCTGTAAGAGGAATAGTAAACTGACCAATGCATACTGTAGGACCTTGGGGGAAGGTTAATTGCTGATCTTGCCCCCCGACGACGTTCATCTCGATGCTTTTTTCAGTGTTGTTGGAAGAATCCATTGGGATAAATCGAAAAATAAAACTGCAACTAAGATTGGGACGACCTTTTGATCGAAATTCCCACAGACGGAGCCAATTGATGGTGTGTGATCTAGATACTCCTAGCTGGAAGATGATTCGAGCTCTAGTTGCGCGGCGAGTTGGACCTAGCTGCAAAATAGTAGATCAGAGAACCCGGGGTGGCTAACCTGGCGATGTCGCTCCGATGCTTAAGTCAGTACTATACTGTGGATGCGAGCTGAATACTTGAATGCTTGAATGCTAGTGAGTAAATAATCACGCGTACCTTTGCCTTGGGGTTTCATGTCCTTATATAATGGAATAGTTGTAGGCCTTATGAAAGAGCTCTGGGATCTTCGGGCTGTGCGGGTAAGATTTGTTCCGTTTTTGAAGGAGAGCAATGTGTTGATAAGGTTTATCGTCTAACTCTGATTCAAGCGGAGCTAGGATGAGTTCCGTCGTGATCCTGAAAAATTCGGGGTCTGTTGGGGAGGCCTTTGGAGTCGATTACATGGTGTTTCGGCTCTTTATCTCCGAATTGGCACTTTGGTTCTTTAGTCTTGAATTGGATTGGGTGTCGAAGTGTCTCTACGCCGAGGTGGTTTTTGGGTTGAGGTGGCTGAATACCCGAGCTTCGAATGTTGCGAACTAGGTTCGTTTGGCTGAATTGTCACCCCTCGAGCAGATCGCATCTACATGTCCCCTTCTTAATAGGTCGTGCCAAATCACCCTTCATCAATTACCTTGAAGTTTGAAAATCTGCTTCACCCACTTTTAGGGTTTGTTTGAAAGGGCATCAACGTTGATTGAGATAGATTGACTAAAGCCAATCTAAAGAAGCCACCAAACTAAGGCTGCATTTGACATTCCTTATTTTAAGGACTTATCTCTTTTTTTTGTTGTGATTAAAATACCTTATGAACACTAAGTTTTTAATTGCAAAAAGGAGATGAGCCCTTAAAATAAGTTATATCCAAAAGGTACAGTTTTCTTGTTGATGTACTATACTCTAGAGGTTGCAGAATAGCTTAACAAAAAAAATCTCCCGGTGTCTCCCACTGGTGGAAAAGAACAAGAGGAAAAGCTCAAGAAGTAATTTCATTTCAAGTTTTTTTTTTTTTCCCGAATCTTCAAGACTCGATAATCAATAACAGTTATACCTCACGTTACATTAAAGATGTCAACATGCCGCTCTCACTATGTTCATGTTTGAGTTATGCTCCAGCAATTTCCATAAAATGCACCATGGGTTTTGTTCCTGTTATCTTACAGCAATTTTCATAAAATGCAGCTTTTACCATTATTTACTCTTTACTCTCTCTCTCTCTCTCGTGTGGAGGTCTTTGTGTGTGTGCGCCATCTCGAAGCTCATCCTTGAAATAGTGTAGAATTTTAACCAAATATAACGTTATTAACAGAACGATAGATGAGTCGAGAACTCGAGAAAATGATGCATCTAGGTAGAGAGTGTGACAAGGTAGGCCAGTCAACTGTTTACAAATACCGAGGGAAATTGGGTAAAGCCGAAAAAAAAAATCACATCTTTATCTAAACAAAAGACTTGATTAAACACTTTCAATGCTTATGCCATGTCAATTTAGATGGCAATTGGTACCATTAAAGTCATGATGCTAGTATGCTGCTATATTGTTCAATTAAGTTTGGAGTTCAAAGGAAGCACTGTTAATTAAGGAAAATTTCCAATATATACAAGACTTTAGGGGCTTCTTAAGGTTCTAAGATCCAAGAATCTAAAGTGGACTTTTGCTACAAAGAACATCTTGCAATCTTAGCCTAGATATGATCCAACATCCCCACTTCTCTCTCTCTCTCTCTCTCTCATTCCCCTCACTCCAAGGAAGGAATAAATAAATAAAAGGAATACTGAGCAGGAATAATTTAAAACACCCGAAGTTACTGAGTTATGTCACTTGGAATAAAGAAATCGAATGTGACATCAACAGAACCAGACCTTTCACCAGTATCTTTGTACTCAACGCCTGTTATTGTTCCAAACTCATCTACATCCTGATATTGAGATTTCACCCGTCGGACTGGCACCGTGACAGAGTACACAGTCCCAAGATCTGGATCTGTTGAGACACTAAGCTGGACTTTATCCTGTGAATCTATCTCCACAAAATCAGACAAAACGCTCACAATGTTCTTCACAATCTTCTGCTTTGCCTCATCACTAACAGCACATCTATCAGAGAAGAGGATCATCTTCAGGCGTTGCTTGGCAATCTTCGCATTAGATCTCCTCCTCGTAATTAGTGGGGGGAAGAGTATCTTCCAAGCCAAGTTTAACCGTTCAAAGAAGCTCATGTTTATTGCATTTAGGAGGAAGCCCTCTACTTCTTGGTTCAAGGTTTTTGAAGAGAGATTATTGTCAGCTGTGATCCCAAAACTACGGTGGCAATAGCACTGCACATTATGGCATTCAAGGGCAATGGGGGGCCACTTGGGTGTAATTTCAGAAATACTTGATCCTCCACTAAGGAAACCACTGAATGCTACCTTCTTGATGCAATGAGATAAAAAAGTATAAAATCATTAGATTGACCAAACTATCTCTAATACAAAAGATGAAAATAATCTCTGATACAAAAACAATTTCAATATATGAGGTGCCATAGAAGCTATTCAATGAACAAGGATGTGAAATAAAAAGGTACCAACTGTATGATCATATCATAACTCTATTTTACAAAGAAAACTAGTCTCCATATGATGGCCTCATGCAAAAAATAAGGCCTCATTAGTTTTTTTTTAATATAAATAAAGAAAAAAAATTATTACTAAAAAGAGTTTTACAGCTCGTAGGGTGACAAGAGGTCACCCCCAGAAACAACCAGAAGAAACAAAAACAAACAGGCTTAAAAGCAAAACAGAAAATTAAGCATACAAAGAGCTCCAGAAGTCTGCCCCAAAATCTTTCTTTAATCCCTGAAAATCTGGCAGAATTAACACCCAACCTATGACTGATGAACTGATCAGAGCCACCACCTCTTCCCAACTTTTCTTCTTATTCTCAAAGACTTTTCTATTTCTTTCCTTCCAAACTTCCCAGCACACCACGAATTGAATGCAGCTCCACACCAGCTTGACCTTAGAGCCACCCTGAACTCTTGGCCAAAGTCCAAAGGTTTCAGCCTGATCTCAGATTGACCACCGGTCCACCTTAAACAGCTTGAAAAAATAGAACCAAATTGGGGAAATGAAGCTGCACCTGTAGAACAAATGCATGATGTTTTCTTCTCCAGCTAAGCATAGGGCACATCTGCTTGGGAATTGAAATCCTTGACCCTTTATGTTGTCCTGAGTCAGAATACACCCCTTGGCTAACAACCATACAAAGGCTTCCACCCTTAGGGGAACATGCTTCTGATCAGAACTGAGTACATTGACTTGATTGTAAATTTTCCATCCTTGCATTCCTTCCACCACCTAATATCATCTCCTGACGGATTGATTTCCAAAGCCTGCAATTTGGACAGCAGCTCCACACATTCCTCCATCTCCCAGTCGAGTAAAGGTCTTCTGAAATTTGGTGTCCACACCACAAAACCATTTGAGACTTCATAACAATTTGAAATAGATACACCTTTCCAGACCTAATCTGTACAGCCTTGGACAGATTTCACAGAGCTTCCCTAACCCAGACCAATCATCCTCCCAGAATCTAATGCTGGATCCATTCCCCACCCTCCAGGAATAGTGAGAAACCATCAAAGAATTGAAACTCATTATCCCTTTCCACACACAAACCCCATAACAGTATTTTACTTCCTTTGAATCACACCCAAAGTTCACCATCCCATATTTTCCAGCCACTACTCTCCTCCATAAAGCCTCCCTCTCTCTTCCGAATCTCCACACCCACTTTCCCAACAATGCTTTGTTAAAGATCCCCACCCTTCGCACCCCAAGACCCCCTTCTTTTTTAGGCTTGCACACCACTTCCCACTTAACTAAATGTACTTTCTTTCTTTCACCCCTCACACTCCACAAAAACTCCATTTGGATTCTATCTCCCCCAACACTGCCTTGGGAGCTCTAATCTAATAAAGATAGGTAATAGATCGACAGGTTAGAAAGGACACTTTTTATCAATGTAAGTTTCCCAGCAAAAGACAGAAAATTTCCTTTCCAACCGGCCAACCTTTGGTCTATTCTGTCTAGCACAGGTTGCCAGGTAGAAGCAGCAGAAGCCCTAGCCCCAATTGGGAGCCCCAAATAAGAGAAAGGGAAGTTACCAACCAGACAGCCCAAGGCTCCTGCACACTCTTCAAGAACAGAATTTTGGATGTCTCCCACTCCAACCATAGTACTCTTACCAAGGTTAATCTTGAGGCCATGCAACATTTTAAAACAATTAAGTATGCTCCTAAGAAACTAAACCTACTCCAGTGACGCACCCAAAACCATATCACAAACAGATGTGATATGGTTTAACCCTCCTTCCCAATCTTGAACCCACAAATTAAGCCTTCTTCACACCCTTTAATAATCAATTTACTTAACACCTCCACCACAAAAACAAAAAGTAACGGTGAGAGAGGGTCCCCTTGCCTTAATCCCCTTGAAGAGCTGAAAAATTCTGTTGACACTCCATTTACAATAGCAGAAAAGGACACTGACAAAATGCAAGCAAAGATCCAGCTTCTCCAACTTTCCTCGAAGCCCATCCTCAACACTTCTTCCAAGAAGCCCCACTCCACATGATCACAAGCCTTCTCAAGGTCAATCTTACAAATTACCCTACATGCCCATTTCTAATCTGAATCAGCACACTCACTAGCAATCAGAACCCCATCCAAGATTTGTCTTCCTTGCACAAACGCCAATTGGGTGGGCCCCACCACAGTATGTAGCACCAACTTTAACCTCCCAGCCAGCACCTTTGCTAGAATTTTATATGGGCTACAGAGCAGGCTGATAGGTCTGAAATCTTTAACTCGAACAGCTCCAACTAATTTTGGTGAGTGAGATAAATGTTGCATTTGCTGATTTTTCTAGCTTTCTCTCCCCCAAAAACTCCCTAAACATTAACATTAAGTCTTTCTTAATGATGGCCCAACACATTTTGTAGAAGCTAATGTTGAAACCATTCGGCCCCGGAGCTTTACCTCCATTCATCTTCTTGATTGCATACCAAACCTCTCCCTCCTCAAACTCTCTCTCCAACCACTCCCTAATCCCCTCTTCCAACTGCCCAAACTCCAAGCCCCCTAAGTGACATTTTCTATTTGGCAATGCTTTAAACAGCTTCTCATAGAAGCCCCTACCATCCGGCCCTAGAGCTTTATTTCCATTCATCTTCTTAATTGCATACCAAACCTCTCCCTCCTCAAACTCTCTCTCCAACCACTCCCTAACCCGCTCTTCCAACTGCCCAAACTCCAAGCCCCCTAAGTGGCATTTTCTATTTGGCAAGGCTTTATACAGCTTCTCATAGAAGCCCCTTATTTCTTCAGCAATCTCCTGTTGATCATCAACAAGTCTATCTTCCCCTTCCAATTTCATAATTGTATTCCTTTTTCTTCTCCCCTTCACCATAGCTTGGAAAAGAAGTATTTTTATCTCTATACCCTTCTCTAAGCCACTTAACCCTTGCTTTCTACTTCCACGAAATTTCCTCATAAAGAATTAAGGCCCCGTTTGGCGCATCTTTTCGCATGGGCTGTCGGCTTTTTAGAAGCTCGGCAGCCCACATTTTGGTCTTTTCCCGTTTGGTTGGGAAAAGATCTAGCCGATAAAAGCCACAGCCCCGAAAAGATGCAGGAAGCCCATTTCGAGCTATTTTCGGGAAGCTCCAAATGGAGCTTTTCGCCTTTTTTCAACTTGTTCTCGCGCGGACAGACGCGCCTTAACCAAATGGTCTTCACGCTGCTGAGATCTTGATACAAAAGCTCACATTGTCTTTTGACTGTCAAAGCTTCCAGAAGATATTTCAAAAAAGACTTGCCAAATAGCCCCTTAATTTTTCTAATTCTGCTTTCTCTCCCTCTCCATCCTCCCTGCCTGAAATAGATTATCTTCCTCCTCCAATCTATCCAGCCTAGCCATTCTGTCTAGGACCTCCTTTTTTCTTTTCTCAACATTCCTGAAAACTTGAGAGCTCCATTTCTTTAAATCCTCTAAAAATTTTAACTTCTTCATTAGATTGAAACCTGCCGAACCTTCCACCTGATAAAGATACCATTTCTGCTCTATGAATTCCAAAAAATTTGGATGATTCATCCACATGCTCTCAAATCTGAAAGGTTTAGGACCTTTCAGCCTCACAAACTCCCTCATTAGTCACAGGAGGAATTGCTTCAAATAATGCAGATGGGCTAATTGCCAGACTGAGAACATGATAGCCATAAGGCACAGAGAAGCAAGGGTATAATGATGTGATGCAAGATATCAAGATATCATATATAAACTGCATTATCTACATTTAGTATTACAGTATTACTTAAAACAGTATGTATCAACACAAGTAGCATAGGTGATAGGCATAATTTCATACCATGAATATTCTGTAATACAAGACAAACATCCCTTCCAGATTTAAAATGAGATAACAGAAGAAATCCATAAATAAAACATGCACACAATTTTTTGAGAGCCTGTAAGCATATCTGCCACCAACTGATCCTACTTTCCATCTAAAACACTATATTATTCTTTGGACAAGTTCCCTGACATCCACTCAAATACCAAACTTGCAGGAAAGAGTAAATGAAAAGAGATAAAAAAAAAGACAAAAAAGAAAAGGAGAAGGGACAAAGGTATCACAAGCATCATTCATTGTCTCTTTTTTTCTTCCTCGAGTCTTGAAGATACCTTGTCCACAAGATCCTCTATGCCAAAATGCCAATGTACAAAAAACTACCTCAAACACTCTACACTAAGAAAATATCATGTTAATACCCTTTTTAAACTGTTATCTTGATTGGAAAATCAATATAGCCAAATGTTAATGAACCTATTGGCAGTGTGAAGTGGAAGCAATAACAGCATTTTCAATGTTTTAGTAGTTTGAAAGATTAAGTATGGAGATTAGCCACTGAAATGGTATTCTTATCAATTAGCCACTGAAATGGTATTCTTATCAACTGGTATATAGAGAGTCATTTGGTTATCATGGCTGTTTGGAACATCTTTTGCAGAAATATTGCCATTTATACTTTTTTTTGGTATTTAACAGAATAGAATAGAGGAAGAGGATTCATGTAGCTGACCCCATATAGATGGACCAAGGGTTAGATAATGATGAGGATTGCAGATTGCTATTTATATTTTTTGGTGGTCGGCTTCTATCTCAATCAATGTGTGTGTGTGTGTATAAACATGCAATATATGTATAAATAATTATTTTTGAGGCCCAAAAAGTTTTTTTTTTGGCAAAAATAGTGGGGCAAGGTGCCTTTGGTGCCTTGGGATACATAGATCTCAAAAAGTTACCCAAAATAAACAAAGATCACCCCAATTGGACATCAGAGTGCAAAGTTATCACCTTTGGAAGTTTGCACATACATTGAATGTGCAACCCACGACCCAGTGACCGGGTCAACAATCGAACCGCCCAGGTTGAACTTTTTTTACCAGGTCAACATTTTTTTGACCAAATGGTGGGTTTCAGCAGAACCAGACCCGAAATCAAGGCTGGTGGTGGTTTGAACGGTTCAACTGGCTGGATCAACGACAGGTTGAAAACACTGATCTCAATGGTTAGCAAGTTAGCAACTTGTTTTATATGGTTGTTGATACCTTAACAACAAATTGGATCATATACAAGAAAGGGGCTATCAACCACTCAAATCTTAATTTTACAGGGTGACATATGCAAAACCTAAACCATTTGTCTCAAAAGAACAAAGCCCAACAAAGCCAAACATAATAAATGAAAAGAGACAATTCACACTATTTTGCCAGATTCCTGAATATTATTATTTAATATGAAGTTTCATTGGCATTTGTCTGTAAAAACACAGTAAATATATAGAAGTTAAAACATGAGCTGCAGAACTCCAACTCTTAAAAAGACATATTGCTACAAATGGGGGTTGTGGACAAATTTGGCATAATATGAAATCAATCATTTGAGAAAGGTGGAGATTTTCAATGGGCCAACATTCACACAAATATATACAAAGTGGAAAAAAGAATCAAATATAAGTAATGTCACCAAGAAACCTCAAAAATAATTGTTCCATCGGTGCTGACTCTAGGCACTTAACATTGACATGGTATTTCTTGTAACATGTTGATAATGCTTTAAGCTAACATAATAAAACAGATTCCACTCCTAGACAAGTTATCGCGAGAGGGACACATTATAGTGAGGCACCAAACTTTGGTTCTCCGGGTTTATATTTAATTCCTAGCCTTGGTATACCTTTTAAAGTATTGATGTATTTTTACACCTATATAACCATGTTTCTATATCACGATTTCTAGAGTTTAGTTTAGCTTACTGGACAATGATACCTGCTTGATGCCGATAAAAAAATGATACCTGTTTGACTTTCCAGCTAGAATGCAACCGAAAAGAGAACATGTGACCTTAATCAAGGATACAAGAAAAATTAAATTTTGTGGGGAAATTCTTCTACTTTATTTTATTTATAATTATAGGGTGGAATTAGCAGTATATTCATCTTAAAGATGCCTCGTTTTTAACTTTGCAACTTAATGATCTAAGAGTAACGACTTGAAAGCATGTAAATCAATTGCAAGAAGCACAATGAAAGTAGGATTTATATTTTTCTGGACAATCACTTCCTATAATGACGAAATGCTTATTCATCAATTTTATAAGGAAATACCAGGTACCAGAGAAATAAATCTCAATGCAAACAAACATTTGCTCGGCAGAAATGTATGAATACTACCCAAAAAGAAAAAAAAAAGTCACTTCTCCATATGCCCCCTATTTTAAGATGATATGAGAACCATGGTAGCTAGAAAACCAAATTCCATAAACAGAGTTTTACATAAACGCTTTAAACAAAACCTACAAGGGAATAGGCGTTTCCTCAAAGGAATCTCTTATGCATTCAATTTATGTAAAGTATGGCAAGATTCAACAGTTACTTGCATGATATCATTAATGAAGCCCCATAAAGGAAAATTCCATTTTTATTTTTGTATGTACTTATAAAAAATAATTCCATTTGTATGCACAGGTTCTTTTTGCAGTGGCAGAGGTTTTGGGTAGAACAAGAACTCCAACAAGCAGAAATTCATACTTGAGCTACTCCAAAAAGGAATCCTAACACATAATTACTTATTATCAGTAAAAGAATAATAATGAGGAGCTCTACGGATGAAATATTGATAGGCTGCATGTAAACCATTAGACAAAAGTTAAGATTTTCCATTGACAATCGAAAAGGGAAAAATGAACTAACCTTTGTAGGTGCAGAAGAACGTCGAAGGGGGTGCGCAGGATAAGAAGAAGCCAACGTCGCAGAAACCCTCAAATCTGCAGAAATCGCCATCACTTCTCTTTCTGCCTCTCTCTCTCTCTCTGCCCTTTTTCTTCTGCTTTTACCCTGTCTCACTTCCTCTCGTTCAAATCTAAGGGCTCTCAACGCATTTCATCTACTTTCCTTTTTTCTTCAGGCATATTGGAAACTTGGGACTCCGGGGAC
The DNA here is from genome assembly GCF_000365185.1 of Nelumbo nucifera. Next base: position 4,589,673 of record NW_010729093.1, on the reverse strand, counting down.
TCGGGAGTCGGTACCAGCAAAGAGGGAAGCCACTTGGTGAATTTTTAGTTCACATCGGCGCCTCACAGACGCCCTACAGCACATCCGACCGTGTATTGGGAGCATCTCTCTAGAAAAAGTACGGGAGATGATCTCAATGCACGCTGAGTTGTGCATGTGGGGCGCGCCTGTGGGGGAGCTGATGTGATCTCGGTGAATTGGGGCCAAAGGGCATTTAAGTATTTTTAAAGTGAAAAGAAGGGCACTTTAGTCATAATGAGGCCATATTAAATCACCCCTTCCCTCCATCTCTCCCGGATTCTTCTTCCTCTTTTTTTTTTTTGGGTGGAAAACATATTCAAGAGGATTTCTTCTTCCTCCTCTGGTCCTCTCCATCTGCCCGCCAGACCTTCGGCGACGGTGAACAGGGAAAATTAGTGAAATGGTTGAAGAAAACGAAAATGGGGAGATGGAGAGCTTGCCTTCTCCTTAAAGACATAACAATAAGGTCTCAATCTCTTCTGCATTGCCCCATTTTATTGCCTCAATTGTTACCCGCTACGATATCAGGAATTAAATCGTTTGGTTGTAAATTTCTCTCTGCAATTCCGGCCCCAAGTGATTTTTATGACAATGAATTTATTAGTGGGAATCCCCATTTTGGCCAGAAGTACACCCTGGAACCTAAGGAGGAGGAGAGGGTCGGAAAATTTCCTGTCAAAGCATACTTCCCCTGAACCAGGTATCCTTTTCTTTTTTTGGATGTTACTTCTTGTTTTTCCTTTCAGTTTGATATCTGGGTTTTGTTTTTTGGTGTCTTATTTGCCATATGGGCTTTAGTTTTCCCAGTTTTTCAATTTTGTGTTGCAGTTGTGGTTTTCTGGATGGCTATTTCCTTTTCCTTTTTGGATTGATCTACTTTTATATTTTCTTTTCAATATGCGTTCATCTTAACAACATCAGCACTCCTAAATGAGATATTCAGAGAGTACCACTACCACGGTACCACCTAGCAGTCCAGTAGCTTATGAATTTCCACTGTGTGTTTCTGTCATCACTAGGCGATTTTGTATTATTCCTTTTCCATGCACAAAATCCCCTTTTAGGCGGTCAAAAGGAGATGCCGGTGCATAATAATCTGGTATTGGGTTTATAGGAATTGTCGGACTTCTGCTTGCCAGTACTGGAGAATTCCACCTTACGATGTTAATAACCAATGGCGCAAGAGTAACTCATATTCAACTAGCACTATTGGTTGAGTAGGATGTAGGAAACACTTCGATTCTTTATTTCTGACCTTGAAGTTTCTGAAATATTTCCCGTCTGAGTTTCTCAATGCCCCCCCATGCTCATATTCATGATATTCCACACAATTTGGACTTTGGACTTCTCTTTCTCTCGTGATTTCTCTGTCCACCTTTGATCATTTTTAGTGCCATTATATCCTCCACCCTTCTTTCGGTTGTAGTTTCTTCAACCTAGGTTCGAAGTTGGCATCCTTATTTCTGCAACAGCTTCTGTGATTATCTTCTTATTTGTCAATCTGGGGCTTTGACCCTCTTCCTCCTGGCCAAAATTGGGTAGACAACAATTCAACTCTAGTTGTCATTCGAAAATCAGTCCTAGCTCTTTAGGATCTCTTGTCTAGTTATACATAATTCTTCATTGCATACGAAGTTGCTAGGGATAAGCTCAATTAAATGGTTCAAGCACTTTGTTTCCTATATCACATTCACGTATGAATATATTGGCCCTTTCAAACACCGGATGAATAATGAATTGACATCTGTAGACAAGTTCCTAACAGTACACCCTAGGGGGTTCCTCTTGGTCAAGTCTGTAATATGCATCTATATAATATCAGAATCAAGTGCTATAATTTTGGATGAAATTTTAATTTGTAATACTTGATAGATAATAAATCTCAGTTATAAACATTAATAAACAACAAAGTTCAGTTGTAAATTGTTTTAATTATTTTATGTCGTTTGCATGGATTTATGTTTCTGCAATTAAATCCTTTACTTTTTTAATCAATTCTGGTGTTATTTTATACAAAATAATTGACATTAAAGTATCAAAAGGTCCCAGGTTGTGTTTTTTTTTTTTTTTGGATTTACCTGCATCCATGTAAAGTAGCTGATCTCACTTTTTTAATATCTTTATACAATTCATATTTCCTATCCTGCTGCATGGTTTATTTCATATCATTTTCATTCTCTCTCTCTCTCTCTCTCTGCTATGAATTATGATACCTCGTTGCTTACAAGGGTGCTATATCATGTTACATAGTTAAGTGTTTAAAGTAAATTTTGTATCCAGCTCTGCCCTTGCCATATCTGGGTAACATAGCATGTGTTTTGTACCTTGTACCTTATTATTTAGGATTCCCTCCTTACTCTCACCCCTTTCTTTTTGTTATCTTTTTGTTTTTTATAATTTGGCTGTCTCAAATTCATGCTTTTGCCAGTGTCAGTTTGAGGAGAATGCAAGCAATGTTGTTCTTCGTTCTCATTCATCAAATTATGTTGTCCTCAAATATTGCAATTTCCCTAAAAAAATCACTGTAAGAAGATGGATGTGTGTGTATATTTATACTTGTTTTTGACGGTGCATGCCTATTTTGAGTTTCTTATGTGAATAAGACAAAAGGATGATTTCATTCATTTCTTTTTCTATTTATTTACTTTTACTACTACCACTGGAGCACAAAAACATTCTGAGTAGAGGGTTATGATGTGCTTTTGCATACACTTATGCATCAGATATATACAAAAAGCCATAATGAAAAGGAAAAAAAAAGAGAACTAATGATATTGTTGATTTCAACTTTCCAAAACAAGAAAAGAAGAAATTATTGGTTTTTAACTTGTTTTACTTTCAACAATTAAGAAAAAAGAAACTTGTTTTTTACTTTTGGCCTTTGTAGTATGAGTGGTGATATAACTGAGTTTTATGGAGTAGAATGTTCAATATAAGATAGCATGTGGCAATGAGGTCTCACTGCTATATGTTTGAAGAGAATGAAATGAAAGGTGTATTTTGTTAGTCACTTGGTCCAAGTTGAAGGCTCTGGTAGGACAATGTGAAGGGAAAAAGGATATGGATTGAACCCGTTTAAAACAGATTTAATACTTGCTTTAATAGAAGATCAATGTATTATGGAGTAGGATTCACATGCAATTAGCTCCATGTTCCTTTGACAATTCTCTTAGTACTAATGGTGGTTTTATTTTGGGAAGATCCCACTTGGAGCTGTATAGATTTCTTTCCAACTCCTGAACAAGAAAGCCAAGGACATGGCAGGCTGGCTGACCTGGTATGTGTAATTGGGTGGGGTTAGGGAGCTTATATGAGGCATATCTGGAACATTAAAATGGATACATCTCTATAGGATCAAGCCAGAGTCTGTTATGACCTCAGCCTTCTTGTTCTGGAGTGGAATTTAAGAGTCTGAGCCTGCTGTACAGTAGAAGGTGCCATGTACCATCGAAGTAGTGGTGATAATATGATGACATTATGAGGGGATATGAAACATCCTTTAACTTTCCTTGAACCATCAGTGAACCAATCATTCTCTTGATCTCGTTCTCCCCCTTTCTTTCTTCGATAGGGATATGTGCCCTAATTTTATTGAGATGAATTGGAAGTTTTAGTTTTAATTATTGATTAGGGCTCTTCAACAGACAGATTTCATAATTGATCATAAAATTTGACATGGAAGTCATCTTTCTCTTCATTTCTCAACATAATCTTCTTTTTCTGTTTTCACTTGTTTTATACTTTCACTGTTAACTAGCAAATGAATCCATGCAATGCACGGGGTTGAATAGAAATTGGTAGGAACCTCTGGAAAAAGATTTTATATGCATTAATGTCAATTAATAAGGAAATATTTGAGGACCATGGAATATTTTTGTCATAAAATATCATTCAATAGTTGTTTATACTTTATAGTGTTCAACTAATATATCATCATCATCTAAGCCTTGCGTCAACTATATGGGGCGGAGTTCAAGTAACTATGACATTTAATAAGTACATGATATATGGCTAATATTTATATTAAAATAAACAAAGAATCAAAGAAAAAAGAAAAAGAACATCATTTCTTGTAGACAGCTTAACTTTATTTAATGGTATCCAATATAACTACAAAGCCAAAATAAAAGATAAAATGTGAAAATTGAAAAACATGGGTGGGAAGGCTTTCGAACTTGAACAACCCACCCAAATCATCACAGGTTGTGATGGGTTTAATTTAGGTGGGATTTTAGTTGGCAAATTTGGCTAACCTTAGTCTAGACTCAGATCTGAAGCCCATGTCTTAAGGCTGGGCTTGAGCAGGCTCTTAATCCAACCCAACCCATCTAATGTTATACCCCCACTTTTATTATAAACTGGAGGGAATGTGATTGAAAAGGAGAGATGGAAGGATTTAATAAATGAGGGGAGATCTTACAAATATTGACCATTTGGGAGAGATAGAGAGGGATAGAGTTGATAATGGTTTTATTGGAGATAGTTATGGTAGTTTTTTTTAGAAAGAATTAAGACTTGAGAGGGTTTCATTGTAATTTATATTTTTTAATTTAAAATTAAATAACCACATGTGTGAGAAAGAGAGGAGGAGGTTTGTTCGAGCATTGACATGAGAGGACTCTTAGCTCCCTCTTTTAGACAGATGATTTTCACTAAGGACCAATTCGTTTGCCAATAAGTTGGAGGGGGGGGGGGGGAATTGGTCAATGTGGAAGTTGACCAATTTCCTTGTATTCTTTTACAGGGAGGTGTAGGACTCAGGGAACCTTGGTAAATTTTTGGTCTTGGGTAAGTTTCTCTTCTCCTAGGTGGGTAAATCACTTACCCAGGTACCCATGGAGGAAAATTGGCCAAAATTATTGTGGAACTAAAATGCCTTTGCCAATACATAAAATTAGGTCTCTTTTGAGAACTTGTTTCATTGATCCAACTAACATTTCTTGACAAAAGAAACAACTTTTTGGCAAACGAATGAGGTGTAAATGGTAAGCTTCTATTAGGAACCTTCCAAGGCTTGACGTTTGGGTTGCAGTTGGATTCTAAAATCAGATTCCATACTTGATTTATATAATCTGTATATATAAAATATCTATTTTCGACAAAATTTGATTTTGAAAATTTTTGGATTTAGTAATTTAGCTAGGCTCTATTGGAGCGGAGGAACACTTTGGCTCAATTTGGAAGGAGTACAAATACAAATATGTAGAGTGCAAAACTTGGTATTTTGTATCTACTAATAATTAAACACATGCATTGTATGTGAGAAAATTTTCTTTATATTAATTACTTGAATTTTAGATATATCATAGTTAAGATAAAAATAAAAAATGAATAAAAGTAATAATATCATTAAAAATAAATTTGAATGCCCATGGTAAATGTGCATGTGCATTGCACATGGAAATCTTAAATTATAATAACAATTATTGTTATTATTATTATTATTCGGTTTCAGTTATAAGTAAAAATATTTTTGCTTTGATTTAGTTTTAAATTATATATTTCATCTATATTATATAAATAATTTTTATTTATCACAATTAACTTTTGTTTGACATAATTAATATATAATTTTTTATATATCTTTTATTACTTGTACTTTTTATTACATTTTAAAGATTTATGTTCAATATAATGAATGTATAGTATTAGAGATGTACCCAATAGTTTATCTTTTATAAATATATAACATTAGATTTTTGTCCAAAAATTTCTCTATTTTTTTATTTGTGTGATTCTTTGTATTTTTTATTTTTTAAATTTTTATTATTTGACTATGGTAGCATTTCATTTCAAGGTTGATTTTAAGTTTAACATTTCATTTTCATCATTTAGATTTCATACTTATTTTTGTTTTCTATAGTAAATATACAATATTAGAGAGATGTCTAATTCTTTTTTTTGTATTATATATTTATTTTTTTATTTTTTATTATTTAATTTGACATTATTTATTAACCCATTTAACCCCAAATGGTTGAATTGCTTACCGACCGCCAAGAGGGAAGAAAATGGTTTTGTTTTCAAATTAATTTTCAAAATATTTATTTTTATACTATTAAAATTAATATTATGGATTTAATTAATAGAATTTAATAATGAAAAAAATATATCTTAAATATATGAGTTAATGAGAGAGTATACCTCAGATATGATATTTAATGAGAGAGAATAGGAAAATCATTTTATTTTCAATTGGTTTTAAGTTTTATATTCTATTTCCATCATTAATAAAAACATCTCTTATTTATCATACTTGTTATTGTTTAATATGTTGAATATATAATGTTACAAATGTTCTCAATTTTTTAATATATATATATATATATATATATATATATATATATATTTGCATTTTATCTATTTTTGAATTTTATTATTTAATTGTGGCAACATGGATTAGCCCATTTGATCCAAAATGGTTTAATTTCTTACCACCACCTAGATGAAAACACTATTTTTTTCAAGTAACTTTTAAAAGTATAAGTTTTATGGTATTCGAATTATTAATTTATTATGTGTGGATTTAATTAATAGAATTTAATGATGAGAAGAAACAAAAATGCCTTAAATATATGATTTAATGAAGGTGAATGGAAGATAATATATTAAATGTTGTATTTAATGAGAGGGAATTGAATGCATTGAATACCTTAAATTTACCTCTTTTCAACTCATTTAATATTAATAATTGATTACCCTAATTTTTATCAATAAATTTAAATATAAAAGGGTAATTTTTATCCTCAAAAAATTTCAGAAATATTCTTAAGGCTATTCGTGTTTTTTAAAGTAGTATAGATTTGTACTATACATATTTGTAGGCTTTGTTTGGAAGGGGTACAAATACAAATATGTAGAGTGCAAAACCTATTAATTTGTATTATTTTGTATGCATTTGTACTCTTTCCAAACTGAGCCTTTATTGCAAATTAATATTTCATACACCATTTGCAATTCCTGGAGCAATTGAATTCTCCCTCCACAACAAAAGAATGAAAAGAAAAAGAGATTGTTGGTAGATGGAAATTTGATTCATTTATATTTGAATAAGAATTGAATCTTATCCATCGGATTTATATTGGATTTGAAACAAAATAAAATATACTAAAATGACTTTCATGTTGTATTTTTTTAACAAAATGAATTGAAAATTACTAAACTTGAACTTATGGCAATTCAGTAAATGACAACATTCAAACACAATATAAATTTTAACTATATATATTTTTGCTGAAAATTTTCAACATTATTAAGTAATTTGGTTTTAGTAAGATACACTGAAACACTAAATTTAAATCTAAATCTAAATCTCAAATGATCATAAATAAACCATATGCAGATAAGAAACACATGATTTGATATATCATGTGAAGTATAAACTATCGGTAAACATTGAAAAATGATTGATGAACTAAGCATATACATGTACATCTTAATTCTTAGGAAATCAATATTATAGTTGTTAATATTTATAAGTGTAGATTTTAATGAATAATTAATTAAAAAATATCACAGGAATGCACTTAGAAGAAAAGTAAAGACTTTAAAGCTTAGAAATGATGAAACTATAACAGCTAAGTAGGCGTGTACTGGTAGGTTTGCTGGCTTTCATCTAACCTAGTTTTGAATCTTCTGGCATGTCATTTTTGTAACATAAAAATTGTGGGGCCGTACAAATTTTAGTGGGTTATGAATTTGGTAAAATTTTAATTCTAAGTATAGGAAGTGGAGAGAATTAATGTATTAAATGGCCTTAAGGTATGGAAGAAACTTTGAATGTCAATCCCAAAGAGTCAATAGGAAAATGAACATGCTAATGGAGAATTTATTAGCCTGTAAATATGGTAGGAGAGAGAGAGAGAGAGGGATGCTGTGTAGGGAGCCCATCCGTCTCATGTAACTTACCAGTTGCCACATACCAGGCACCCAAAACATAGTTTAATGTGTTTACACGATTCATGCATCACTATTAAAGATTTTAAATAAACGTTTTATATTATGGTCACAAATATTTGCTTATGTGTTATATGTGGGATAAGAATTTAAGCTGATATTTTGCCCTATCAATTTCTAAGGTGTTTTACTAAAAAAAATCTTTAAAGTGGATGGAATGAGATTTTTTAAGCAAAAAGTCTGCATATACTGTGAAAGCATAGGAACTTAACCACACATTGGGAATATCTTTCCGTGATTTTGACACACATGGAGATATTTTTCAATATATGGCTGGATGCTATGTGCACAGAATTTTGGCTTTGGGGAGATTTGGGCCCCTATTAGATGATCCATTCAAAACTTTAGAACATTCCCGATTTAAGGGGGTGATTGGTATTGTCGACAAGAAATTGCTTGCTATCGGTTCAGAATTTTTGCTTTCGGGAGATTCAGGCTCCTAAGAAATGATTGGTTCAGAACTTTAGATCATTCCCTAATTTAGGGGGTGTTTGGTATTGTCAAGAAAATTTATGCTATGGACTGGTCCATTGGGCCCATTTTTGATGTGGTTGAAATCACACCACACATGTACAAGTGTTCTGCACCGTGGTGTGAGTGTGAATGTCTATCGACAAAAAAATCTTTTAAAACTTTATAAGAATGCTTAAATATATTGTGATGTGGGCATGTATTGTGTGCATGGGCCCACGTTAATTCCAAATAATGTTAATAAGAGTGTCATGGGCCGAAGTGAACCATCCAAATCTTTGACCACGGATCAATAAAAAATTTGAGAGTGGTTTGGATGGATCGGATTCTTAAACCTGAGATCTTGTCATCATAATCACACCCAAAATTTTGATAAACTTTCATTGGTTTTTTTGGAAAAAGCCCGTAGGCTGCTTCATTCAACATCAAAATTCATAGTAAAATGCGAAGGTGATTTCACAACTTATTTGATACAAATGGATAAATTTGAGGATTGAAAACAGACTTCTGATATGGCCATCTTGGGTCTTGGCAAGAGTGTGGGCAGGGCAGCATTGTTGGCTTCACGTTGGACATGGGAAAAGGACCTCCGTCTCCTGATTTTTTGTTTTACATTCAGGGGTCAGAGACCAGCTTCCAAGGGAAAGTTGGGGCAGATCCTCTAAGAATCTTAACTTTTGTGAGTGAGGGAGTGAGTGCCCTTTAATCTCCAAGTTGGGCCAGGGATGTGTTAGGGGTGAGGGCTGAATGCAAGCGCCTCTTCCTCTAGAACTGAACAGGAAGGTCTAGACAGAGCCCAACCCAGACAAACTGATCCATGTCTAATCACTTTACACCTTGATAGTTAACTTGATAAGAATACTAGTTAGGCCAAAGAGAATTTGCTCACAACCCCCATTTGAATGGTTAGGGTTGAGACATTTGAGTAGCTGAGGATGGAAGCTGGCTCAGATTTCTGGTACATGGTAGGGTTGTCGAAGTTTTGCCTAACAAAATGACATTGATGTCACAGTTTCATAGCTCGACTTGTGGCCGTGGCCCATGGGTATCTGATTATCTGGATGGGTTGCCCAGGTTCAAGAATTTCAACCATACTGACTTGGGTTTAGGTTCGTAGGCATTCAAATTTTAACAAATGCTCAATTTAACCGGCTGGATGAAACCAGACTTGAGAATGGTTGTATCCAATGGATCCACGAGTTCAATACCTGTTTGCTATTGAGTTCAACCAAATGATTACCAAAACTGAATAAATAAAATATGTGAATATTGAACTTTATAGAAGAGAACAAATTTACTTATTTTTTTACTTTTAAGGATATGGATGCAATGGAGTTTAGATTTTAGGTGTTTCAACCTCTGTTAATGTATCTAGGACTGCAAACTGTACCAACTCAATTCAATCCATTTATAATTGGATAAAATATGTATCAATTCCTATCCCGTTTTGACAAATCAACCCTTCCCCGTTTGAATTTTAATAAATACCAGTTGCTCACTTGCTTGATTACCACTTGATTGATTAAAGTCTTTTTGGTATCGTATCTTTCTACTATCATGGTCCAATCGATTCAAATTTGCTACATATTATTTATTTTTTCATTTTGGTTTGATATGATGCGGAATCAACCGGCATCGTAAAAGTGGTAACCAGTCAGGTGAGTTTGCCTTAAAATTCACTGGAGGGTATGGTTTTAGTAGGAATGTACTTGTTCTTCCAATAAATAAATACATCAATAATAGGGATGGATGTACTCTCTATAACTATAAGAGCCATTGGTTGATTCTCCAAATCAATAGTTTGTTTAAAAAGCTAACCAAAATAAGCAAGGGATAATCAAATGTAGCTGTTACTCTCTTAGCAAGAAATACCGACTACAACACAGCAAGCAAAAACAGTCTTTTAATTTCCTGGTACCAATACAAGAAGTAAATGTTCAACCAAAAGGATAGAGAAGAAATCGCTACCGGAAACTGAAGAGGGAGTTTATAGTCCAGGTTACAGCCAAAACAAGGGCAGCTGGCAGTATAATTGAAGGACTAGAGGAGGTGGAGCTGCTTTTGGTGGAGGAACTGGGAGAAGGTGCGGCAACGGGAGGAGGTAAGGGGAATTGGTGAACGGGGACAGCCAGTTTCATGCCATGCCAGCAGTATCCTCCGCTGCTGAGGAAGTAATAGGTTTTGGCTTCCGTCAGATTAAATACGTCCCTTCCCGCTCCACGTGTCACGTTTGTGATTGGGTCCCTGTCATTGCATGTTTCGTAGCTCGTCTCGTTTACCTCCAACACGTTGTAATAATACCGATCATATCCAAAATCTGAACCCCAAAAAAAAACAAGAGAAAAAAGCAAAACAGTTAAAAAGCACAAACAATAACAACTCTAACCCTAAAAACCGGTTGAAAAGTTGAATAAAGGAATCTGTGATGCCATCAGATTAGCTTTATTGTAGAAATGACGGAAAACGTGAAGAGAAGAAAAAAAAATAGTATTGGATTTTATTAGTCCGGTATGGAAGCAGAAAGAAGAACATTTGAGAGTTGAGATGAAATTAATATATGCTAAGTATAAAGCTTCGCGGAGAAGATCTGCGAAGCTTCATAATCTACTAGAAATAGTGAAAATGTAGACGAGAAAAAGGGGAAAGAAATCTTGATGGGGCGGAATGAAGGGAAAATCATCCATACGTGAAGATAGTACGTAGAATTGGATAGAAGAAATCGAGGAGGCAATGATAGAGAACACGTTAATGACACATTAATTGTAATACCAGGAATACGTACAAATGCGGGGAACCTGAATTTCTATTTTTAAGATCAAATCATTTTAATACAGAAGGAAGCATATCAATGTAACAGTAAATATGGAATACTAGGGTTTTACTTAAGAAGACGACAGTTAATATAGGAAAAAAAGATTTGCTTGTATGTGTTTCAGAGAGAGAGAGAGAATTACAGAGCCATAAGCCGACGTAGAAGTATTGTTTACTAGCCCATTCAGTGTAGTTGACGTCGGGATTCCACCCTTGTGATGATCCTCCAACACGAAGCATTTTCCCTGAAACGCGTCCAATGCAAACTATCATCAAGAGAATCATCCATTGAAGAAGTGCTCTTCTCGATATCGCCCCCATTACTACAACTCGCTTCTTCTCTGTCTGTGTTCGTCTCTATCTCTCTCGTGCTGGGAATGGACTCCTAATCTACTATTTATAACGATGGAAAGGGCCGAAGGGAAGGGAAGGAAGGAAAAGTAACTGTCACAACGAAAGAGAGAGAGAGAGAGGCGGGTCAATTTGAGTAAGAATTAAAGCTGATGTTGTGAGCATTACGGTGCACATTAGCAATAACAGTAGCGATGGAGCCGCGGGAGAATCTGTTGGAAGCCAATCCGACCTGGGGGGTGTTAAGTCGAGTGGCTCGCCGTTCGTCCGATTCCGATCCTAGGGTTGCGAAGTGCATGTGAAAAAAAACAGTTACTGCCATTGAGAGTGAGAAAAGCGTGAACTGCAGCCGTTTCATTTTCCTTTTATGGGACAATACGTACATCATATATTCCCTCCACCACAACCAGTGACCACCACTCACCAGTGGCCCACAAATTATGGACAGATCGGACTTATGATGCCACTGCCAAGGGAACGTGCCATCAAGACTCTAGATCTAGATCCTTCTGCAACCGCTCAACTAGAATTGACAGTTGGTAAACCATCACCATCGGTGGGGCGTTGGATCTTGTACGCGAACCGAGCAGAGTGGCCATTTGATGGGCTACGCTGACAAGACAACTGCATCATAATTAGGGCTCTCAAATCAATAGGCTCAATGGCTACTTGGGCTGGGTTGATAAATTTTGTGTTGGGCCGGGCCAAAGCTGGGATCCGTTGTCACTCAAGGATGAGAACAGTTTCCATATGCCCTACTACGAGCAATTCACAGACCCTGCTAGTGCTCTCTATAACAAATAAAAACTCTAAATTACAAGAAAGCCCCTTTTATGGTTGCAAGTTGCAATAGTCACAACAAATACTTTATTGGGGTCATCAACTGCACATTATATGCTTATCTGCTCCGTTGGACAAGTCACAACAAATAGCGATTTCTATTCTGATTTCAATTTATTTTTAACAACTTCTTTTCTGTTTTCTTTTGAAAAATGGTTTCATTCAACCTTTCAACCACAGTGAACACAACGAGAAATAATGGTTGATTTTTATTTGTTCTAATTTCCAAATCCAAATGGCAATAAGTGATGAATGGAGAAGGTCGACGTGGAGATGGACATTGGGTTGAACTGGCTTTGTATAAACGTGCAGCAAGATCCACCCAAGTTGCACGCTTTTAACAACGCTGACCAGTGGCCAGTCAGTCACTTTTTAGCGAGGTTAGGTATCAGTTAACAGAGATAGAGAATAGGCGAGAGATGCCTCCTCGCCGCAACGCACGCATCCCGCCATCTCAGGAGCATAAGCATAATGCATGGGACCCGCCGTACAGAGGCAGCTTTCAACGCACCTACAGAAATCGCGATAACACCAGACCACCACCGACTGCGTCCTATTTAATTTCGTCCCTCCGGGTGCCACATCACATTAGAGGGGATCTCTTCTTAATTTTAATTTTAATATAAATAAAAAGAAAACACCTAACATCAGATATCAGATCCTAGTCAAAGGAGAGGAATAGAGTTGTGTAGGCAAACCGGAGAAAGTGGAGAAGGTCTCTTACACGGGTGACGGAATCTGCTCCTCACAAATGGGCGTCTCACATGTACATCCACCATGTATTGAAAATATTTTTCATGAATATTAACAAATAAGTATGAGAGATGCTCCTAATGTATGATAGGATGTGTGTGTGAGGCACCAGGTAAAGGAACTAGTTTTGGCGTATGAAATGGATGAATGAGGGGTTTGCTTCCCCTTTATACTGTATATCTTATGGGGAACAGGAGTATTTTGTCATCACACTTAAGAGTATCAATGGACCGGTTTTGGATTGGACCTCATCCAGTCCAAAATTAATTTGAACGGATTGGATGGATCAATAAGACATATTGGATTAGATTAATTCAGTCCAAAATATTTATTAAATTAGATTAAATCTGGTCCATCCATAACAAATTTATATTGGATTGGGTTGAATTAAGTCAATATCTAATTTATTGATATAAGATAAGAATATATGTATCAATGGACCATTTAGTTTAAAACCAATCTAAATCAAAATAAATTTAAAAAAATTGGATGGTCTAAATATTGAATTGGACCAGTCCTTGGTCCAAAACATTCATTAGATTAGATCTGATCTATTTATAATGGACTCACATTGAACTGCAATTGGACCAAATTAAGTCCAAGTGATACCCCTAATCACACAATCCTGTGTCCTGTCTTTGATAATTGGACTGGACAGTCTGGACGGGCAGAAGTCCCATCTTATTGCCAATCCAATGGCTATAACTAGATGCCTTCCCCTCAAGTGGGACCCTTACTGATACATATACTGCATCACTGCCGTCATCTACTGCCTCAAAGCCAATAATAATAATAATAAGATGCAATTCAATTATACTTCTGTGGGATGTAAACATCTGCTGTGGCTAATCTTTGAAAAATGACGAGAAATTAAAGCTTTTGCTTTCCCCCTAATCTATACATTGCATTTGCACAGTTACAAAAGAAAGGGAATGCCAACTAGGATGCACATGGCGAGTCAGAGTGAGAGGGCCGGGGGCCAGGGCCCAGGGGTTTATGGGTTGTTCTTACCCCGAGTTCACAATTCCCCCCGCCCCCCAAACGCGCCCTACATGCACAGCTCAACGTCCATTGAGAATATCTCCCGCGTCGTAGATGTGAATTCCCTTGCTTCTTATTCCATCCCCAAAAATAACCCACTCTCATCTCTGCCAAACATGTCTTTCCGGTCGTTATAGATTTTTGAATTTTTTGTTCGATTAATGACGATTTCGAATCGCCATTAAAATTGTGGTGGCCCAACCACTGCTACCAGGCCAGCCGACCCAGACCCGATTTTTAGGGTTCTGGTCGGCATCACAGTACAGAATTCAGAGCCGGTTAATCCGATGGATATCAAGTGTAAACCGAAATGGATGACTCACTGCCGCCTCAGATGAAGATAAATAAATAAATGGTAACAATAACACGACGCGAAAGAATGCCATTTCCAAGTTCCAACCACCACCTGCCTGCCTCCGACTAAAGCTGGTTGTGTTGTGTTACATTCTTACCTTTCATGACTAAATAAATAAATAAACAAACATTTCAATGATCCCATCCACCGACGCTTTCTTCCTCCTTGACGCTCAGCTCCGCATTCATCGCTATTTTAAATTGCGGGACATCAATCAACAAAAGACCGCGTTTTACTCCACCATGGATCGCGGACTTCGGATCATCCTTGATTCAACTAGAAAAAGGTGAAAACAACTCAAAAGCAATCACTGTTACAGAGTACAAATTTGAAATTCCCTTCCTTCTAACAACTTCATTCAAACGTTTACAATCAAACTCTCCTTCACAAACTCAAGCTAGGGACTGGGGAGCGTGGGAGCAGTTGGTTACGTCTTACTAGTACCAAAACCCAATGAAGTTGTCCCAAAAGAGTGCAACAATGGCGAACACAGCTGGCAAAACAATCTGGCTTCCGTAATTGGACGGAGACCCATTCTTGCTTTTCTCCGGCAAAGATGCTGGCGGTGGAGGCAATTTCTCGACGTGGACGGCGACTTTCATGCCGCCGTAGCAGAATCCTTTGCCACTGATGAAGTAGTATGTCTTGGTGACATTGAGTGGAACCACATCCCTCCCTGCGCCGGTGGTCCAATTGTGAATCGGATGGTTCTCGTTGCACGTCTCGTAGTTTGTCTTGTTCACTTCTAGCACGTTCATCTGGTTCCTGTCGTATACAAAAACTGCGAGCAGGGGAAGTGCAGAACTGGGTTAATTAATAACGGAATAACTCAAATCAAAATCATTGGCAAACAGAAAGAAAATCAGCAAATAGCGATTTTTCATGGGTTTTTTATTTGGCGAGCACGGATTTTCATGGGTGGGAAAATCGAGCTTGGACGGTTGAATTAAAAAACCAGAGCTCTGGGTGACACCGTGAGGACCCGAGTTCCAATACGTTCTAGAAAGTAACTGTTTCGTTGAAGAACACGCATCGTCTACTCCTCGGTCAAGTTCGCAACCTGATTTGGAGCAGAAACCAGAAAAGACTCCAAAGACGGAAGAGATGGAACGAAAATAACAAGGATTGATCAAGTAAAATGTAGTGAACTAGTCATTAATGAAGTATTTAGCAATCGTCAAAACACAGCTGAAAAGGCAGTGACAAAAGAAAATGGAAAATCCGTCAAGGTACAGAAGATCTGAGCTGTTCAGAGGTGGTCTGATTAAAATAATAAAATAAAAGGGACCCAGGTGAAAGCAAAAAATGGGCAGATCTGAGTTCACTGTTAAGAGAGAATCATAAATGAAAGGCAAATGAAAACCCAGTGAATGGACTGAAATGTAAGTACATTATTAACCGAAATCTGAGAAACTGAGCAAAGATTGAAGAATTCACAGCCCGTATTGCTGTATCTCATCTCAATGCTACCCGTTATTCAGAAGATAACTTCCTGACAGATATGTGTAAAAATGTCTTTCGTTGTCCTCGAGAATTGAAGAAAACGAGACAAAAAGGTTCAAATTTAACCAGCTTCATTACTGGAAACATTAGCGATCCAAATACAAGAAGCTTAACTTAATTTATTTCAAGCATGTTAACAGCAAAAGTTCAAAAAGTACACGAGAAATTAAAAAGATATAAGAAATTAAGATTTAAGAATACACAGGAAATTTTCATCAGCTACATAAAATTTCAAGAAATTAAAGAGACAAAAATGCGAAGGAACATAGGAGATTTAAGATCTGAAGCGGAAAAAAAAATACGGGTTCAAAATGCAATCCAAGCGATTTAGTAGCAGAAATCAAGCAAGCATCGATAGGACTCCAAAATGGTATCTTGGTTTTACCGAAAATGGGGAAGATTATTCGTCAGTGCAATTATTTTAAACAGAAAGAGTACAAGTGAGGCATTATGAAATGCCTTAGTTTCTAGCTAAAAATTAGGGGGAGAACAGCATCAGTACAAAGATCTGAAGCAAAGAAGAGAAAGAAGCAGAGGAACAAGCAGAAGCGGCCCGAAAGAAAAAGGCAGATCTTAGCTTAAATGGCGAAAGACGTAGATCAGTCTTAGCGAGAGAGAGAGAGAGAGAGAGCACTTACAGAGCCAGTCACCTAGGTAGAAATGTTTGCCTTTTGCCCACTCAGTGTAGTTGACATTGGAAGTCCAGCCCATGTTTGCTCCGACGATGAATCTGGTGGCGGAGACTCCCGACATCAGGAAGAGAATGGTGCATGTTAGCACCAGAAGCAGCGTCGACGACACAGTCTCTCGTCTCCATACCTCCATAGCTCCAGAACCCTCTTCTCTGTCTCTTCTCTCTTTCTTTCTCTCGCTCTCTTCTCTCTCTAGCCACTCCCTTACAACCACTCCCGGTTGCACGGTCATTTATTTATGAGAAAAGTGAGTCCAGATAGTATACCTTAATAAATACGGAGAATATCAATTTTTTTTTATTTTAAAAATTAATACCTTTTGTTAAATGAGAGCGGGAGATCGCCTACGCGTACGCGTACGGTACTGTTGAGTGCTGTGCTGTGACTGACGTGGATAACCGTACACCCAAGATCCAACTGGTGCTCACACCCTGTCCTATAATCTTATTTTCACGACAATATGGGACCCACAAAGATTTTATAAACCGAGATTTTGGTTTATCAAACTGAACAAATCTTTTTTTTATATATATATATATATATATATGAACGGGAAATAGGATGAAACTTGCACTCCAGCCTTTTTTTTTTCTCTGCATAATATAATTTAATCTATTAGATCACTTCAAATACAAGGAGAAGGATGCTCTTCCCAAACTCCATAAGTTTTAGTCCCCAAACACCAAGCAGTAACCTTACGAGCTAGCACATTGATGTTTCTTTTAATATGGGAAAAAGACAATATGCAATGCGAATCAGCAATAGTCTTTGTATGGCTCAACATATGCCTCTATTCACGCTAGTGGTGACTTAGAACGTTGCATGTGTGTAATCATCGATAAGCAATCACCTTTCATTTGAATCAGTCTCTCGGTTATTGTCTCCACTATCAAAAATAAAAGGGTTTCTAGCATATAAGCGCAATTTTTTGGGTTTAATATCAATAAAAGTAATATATTTAAAAAAACTTTCAAAAATAAGTTAAATTTTTTAAAATAATATGAATTGTGGTTTTTAAAAACGAATTGATTACCGAATCAGTCAGGGTCTGATTACTGGTTCGAACGGTCTGAAAGGTCGTTCTGATAAAAAAATAAAAAATTGAAAAACGATCAAAACGGTTTGAACGGTTAACTGGTCAGTTCAGCGGTTTGTTGACCAAAATCAACAGTTTTAAAGGAAAAAGCAGTTTTGGAGGAAAACGGAACTGACAGGTGATCAGTTCTCGGTTTTTTCAATCCAACCGTCTCGTCTGATCTAATTTTAAAAATAGTGACATGAATAAAGGGCAAAAATATTATTCATCTTCTTCTTCTTTCCATTTGTTCATCAGAGCCACCGCTAAACCGTTTTGACATGAATGGAATTAAGAAACTTGGAAATTTATAATTAATTGACATAAATTTAAAAGATAAGACAAAATAAAGGATAGTTAACTAGTTTGAGTGCCGACAGCTAAAGCCTAACCGAACAAGTAAACGACGTTGGATTCTTTGGCCAAGAAGAATGAGTTACTGCTGTCAAATTTTCATTTAATGCAGCACCAAGTCGACCCTGTACACTCGTTGGATTTCTGTTGGTCCTCCTATTACTTATTAGAGTTGGGTCACGGCTGGAAATCATGGTCTAAATGGAATCCAGCGTGTGAAAGGCTGAAAATCACTCAGGAACTTATATCACATTCAAAAGTTCAAAATCACTCAAAAAACTATTTCTATATCTTGCTGGTAGTTTTTCATTTGAGAATTCATATCTTTTTCATAGCTAATTACAGCTTATAATGGAAATCAATCACTTCATTTATAATCGTTGATTAGGGATTAGGGATTTGCCCATTTGAATGATTATCTTTTTGAAGAGATATAGTGCTGAGCAAAGTTGTGGGCATGTGGGCTCATCATAACCCACTGGCGATAACTGCTTCCAAGCACCCAAAAAAGCTCAAGAAGAAATATGAATGGGGACTATGGCTGTACAGACTGTAAGAGCAGGCACAGGCACTTTGCTTGATTCTTAATCACACTGAGCTTCAACCTCTGAAAAAGGATCACAACTTTAAAAACAACCCTTTGTTACCTCAAAGCCAGTAAAGAAAAAGAAAAAGCAAAGATTGTCCAAATTAGCGTGATTTCCTTTGATCACTCCCCGGTGTTCATTATTACACGAACAAATCATTGACAACCCCCAAGGGAAGATGGATTCCAATTACCTAATCAAAATTATCAGGGCCAGGGATTGGAAAAGGACAGAATTAGAAATAACATACAATTGATGTTTAATTGGCACAAATCATTCAGGGTCAGGTTTCGTTTGCAGAATAAGGGTCTGGAATTGGATTGGGGGAAATCTGAATCCCATTCCTGGTAAAATGGCATTCCCCCATTGGAGAGAATGGCCATTCCTTTCCCCTCTCTTGGGAATGAAAATCCATTTCAGCTGATTCCAATTCCCATATGAACCAAACAGGTGGGAGGAAAGATCATTCTGATGCCCATTCCAATGAATTTTGATTCCGACTGTGAATCAAACGGACCCTCAGTTCGTTTTTTTGAGGGCGGGGACTGACTTTACCGAACATGGTTGATACAAACTAAAATACAGGACACCAATGGAAATGGACCCGCAAAATCAACTCTGCGACATGAAATCGGTCGAGATTGGCACTGCATTAACTTTTATACTAGAAAGCAATGCAAGAATAAATATGTTGCCTCTCGACTCTGAACCCTTTTGTGGGAAAACAAAACCGACACTTGTTGAGATTTTGGGGTGCCCTCTATATCATCGACAGTTCTGCCATGCTTTCACTGCTCTATGCTATAGTGCCAGAGCAACTTAAGCCGGCAGTGCAGGTTTTTCTGCAAAGCAAATTGCTTTGAGGTCGAAAATCTAGATCATCCACATGGTCTTTCTGTCCACCTTAGCTTAGAGCCTACTGCTTGTTCCTACTAAAAGCCCACAAATCTGAAACCATTCCTTCTTTTCCATGTCACAGAAGGCTATTTAGCCAAGCTAAGATGGGCCATGCAGTGTCAATGTAATCTTACTTATCAGAAGAAAAAGGAGAACCCCCCCCCGCCCCACCCCACCCCCAAGAGAGAGAGAGAGAAGAAGAAATCAGTGCATCATGTGAATGTGAAAAGCACTAGCAAATGGGAGCTATAATGAGGATAATAATTTTGGCAAAAAAGATGTTTGAATTCTAATCTCAAAATTCCTCTACTTTAACGGAATCAAGCACAATTTCATATGCATCCTTTGGCCTGGACTTCTTCACACCAGCGGTAAACCAAACCTTGTCGGATTTGTAGCTTTCGACAGCTACACTCGTCACTTTAATCCATACCAGGGCCTTTGTTTTCATTCCTTCTATCCCTGTGAGCTTTCCTCTCATCAGTGTCCCTTTAACTCGAGTGCATACCGCACTACAGAAGAATCCTTGAAGCTAACTTCACAAACAGAGGGCAAGTACACAATCAGCTTGGCCTTTGATTCCTCAAATTCATAGCATATTATGTTCCGAGGAAAGAGGCCTGGTGGTAGATTGTACTCTAGTAGAAGATCTGGCAGGGATTTCAGTGGCTTGCCTGTAGAGAAAGAGAGAGAGAGAAGAAAAACACCAGATATATAAGCTTCCATTATATTGGGTCCACAAAAGTTTGTCTGTGTGCACACACATTGACAAACATGTTTTTATCATAAATGAAATGATGAACATCACAAAATTCATGCACAGTCATGCGCAAAGGACATCTAATAGCTAATAATGTAGAAACAACTGTTGGTTAAAACACTCAGATTGGTCCAAGTGGCTGTGACTAGACCAGAAAAATAGTAGACAATTGGTTGACATATAGATGGGAATCCTACAGCACTTCCAGACCAGAGAGTTAAATTAACAGAAGAGTTCCTTGTTCAAATCCTAAAACGAGAGCTGATCAATTTAGAGAAATACATAGAAGCATTCGGGCTGCCACCTGAACTGCTATCACTTCTCATAGAGAGCCTAAGGAATTATAATAGATTCAGAAAATGAATCCAATCCATCTAATTACCACACAATTTAAAAGTATGATCAGTTAACCCTTCCATTGTCCTGCTCATCATTGAGATATATTCCATAAAGAATTTTTCCAATCTCAAGAAAGTATTTCTCAACAATTGGGGCAGCAAGAATGAGATTTCTTTGTCCAATAATTAAGGGAAAATACATGGAATTCAATAGCCACAATCTGGCAACAGCGCATCCCAAAACCTCAGACTTATATCCTAAAAAAGAAAAGCTTAAAATCACATAAAATAATAAGTTTCTATTTTTTTCCTCAATAGATAGCAAAACTCAATATATGGCCACATGTCCAAATCTAAGAGAAGCTAGGATTACACTTTCCTTCAGATAATTGTCCAAAAAAGTGGAGACATCTTAAAGAGGAATGGAAGAGTGACTTGCGTCAGCTCATCCATTGTGTGCTTCATCTGCAATCTTAGTTTTCTTGCCAAGCAATGCGAAATTGGATGAAGGCTGCTGAAGGAGTAAAATAACTCAGCTCCATAAGTTATGAACAAACAACATTGGCATGAAAGTTCTGTGCTTGACCATCACAGGTAAGATGACAAAACCTACCAAATGAACCTCTCTTGCTTTTGTGCTTGAAAATATCTTGGGATCTCCAATAAGACAAAATCCCCACATCTTACATGGATCAATTTAGGCCCCCATACGAGCAAACAAGCCCCTTTCTCCCAAAACATAAAACTTTATAACCCCAAGAGAGAACAATTGATAGAATAACATAAAAGAACATAGGTAAGCAATATATTTATGAGAAATCAGTTTTGGGGCTTCTAGAGAGGAATTGTTGTCTCATCAGACTTACATTTCCTTGAACCAAGAAAAGATACATTTATATAAAATAAGATCCACACCTTTTAGCTTGTTGAAAATCCATTTAGCCTTCTCTTCAACAGTGCTCGAGAAAGTCTGCAATTATATGTAACCATTTCAGTGCAAGAAAAAAACCAATAGAAACATATGCTTTCCGGTTTCACTATGACATGAACTTTGGAACTAAACAGGTAACCAAGGGCGACATAGAATTGCAGAGCATAGATAGTTCTAAGTGAAGCTATCGGATGAAGGATGATTTGGCCCGATCTATAAAACGGCGACACGTGGACGCTGACTCAGTGTAAGCGACAGCTCAGCATTATGGTTCTGTACGGCTAAGTGATAGGTCCATAAAGCAGCTCGCTACATGGTAGCGGGGGAAAGGAGGGGCTCGTCACAATGCAAGCTCCGGGTCCCCCGAGCTACCTCAAGGGATATTCCGAGGCAAAATTTAACTTGCGAGCTAAGAAAGCTAGCTCGCCCGAGCTCCCAAACAAGGCAAGTCAACCGAGGACCAATCCTACTAAGGGTACTTCTGAAGTATTCGAAGCTCGTTGCAAAGTAGCTCGCGAATGGGCCGCACGAGCATTCCTCAGGAAGCTTCTATTTAATAGGCCGTACTAGTCAGACTGGGCCACGTCCCTAACTGACGGCGCGGTCCCTGTCCTTTCGACAGTCAGCGCCTACGTCTCTCAGTAGGCGGAGGCGTGCCTGTCACTTTGGGGACGTGTCGCTCGCCCGGGTAAGGAGTATGTCCCAACGGCCACCTGCGCAGCCCTGGCAGGTAACGGCTGTGGCAGGGACCCAGTGGTGGTTATGTCCGATCTCGCAAAAGCGCTCTTATAAAAGCCCTCAGGGCAGAGGAGAAACTTCTTCTAGAGACCTCCAACCTCTCGAATATAGTGATAAAGCGCGACCTCCACTCTTAGCTTTCGTTTCTCTCTTTGCTCCCCATACACAATACTAACTTAAGCATCGGAGTATTCCCACCGGGCAAACTCCCGGGAATCCTTCCTTTCATCTTCTCAGGTGCCGCTCGTTGCCAACAAGGAGCCAGTCAGCCGCCAGCTAGGAGTGCCCGAATCGCGCTACATCATTTGGCGCCGTCTGTGAGACAAAAGGCCTTCCCCTTTAAGTTCTTTCAGTTACTTCTTCTTCCTTGAAACAACTCAACGCTCATGGCTTCCTCTAGCAACGTCGGACGAAGCACGGAAATGGGTAACTCCAGGGAGCAACCCCAGTCTCCTACTGTCTGTATCGGACAGTTCATCGTCCCCCTCTCAGCGGACGGAATTCCCAGCTTGAACGTGCCTCTCACAATGGCACCTGTCATCGCCCCACTCCCCGCTACAGTCGGAACGATGTTCACCAAACCCTCGGTCATGCCCCCAGCGGCCAGCCCGAACCAGCTAGAGGATCTGATGCAGTGCATGAAGACCATGCAGGCCAAAATGCAACAGTTCCAGCAACTTCAGCTCTATCAACAGCACGTGCTGCACCAGGTCTCCCAGTACCAGTATCAGCAGCAGTTCCCTCACCTGCCCCAACCCCAGCTTCAACAGCCTCAGCACCTGGCCTCGCAGCAAGCCAAATCTCGCCGCCAGAGCGAGCACCCCGCCCGAGGAGAGGCCCCCCAAAATCTCCCAAAAAACCAGCCCCCCCCACGGCAGACGGGAGAGACCGGCTACCCCGATCTCGCCGATGGTGGACAGGTCGGGAGGGCCACGGCTCGGCAGRTCAACGTCGCCTCAACAGTCAAAGTTCGGAACCCCAATCCTTGAAAATCGGTTCGAGATCCTGGCAACAGACTCTAAGCAGGCCCCTTTCGTCCGTAGCCATCACCAACGGACCGGGCTACTCCTGCCGCAAACCATTCTGGACAGCGCGGAGGTGAGCAGCACGAACGTCGAGCCCACCAAGAAGCAGAGACGCCGCCGCCGAGCTCGCCGATCTGTCACCCACGATTTGCCCGAGCTCATGGACAAAGAAGAGGTAGGCTCGGCCGAAGCCAAGGCTCCCCTCCTCTCGGTTCCGTCCCCCCTGTCCTCTGAACTCTTGGCAGTCCCGATGCCCAAGGATTTCAAGCTTCCCTCTCTTGACAAGTATGACGGGACGTTTGACCCGAATGATCATGTACACGCCTTTCAGTCACAGATGCACCTGGCGCGAGCCAGTGAGTCATGCATGTGTGTGGCCTTCTCCACTACTTTCAGGGGAACAGCCCGCACATGGTACCGGAACTTGGCACCCGGGTCGATAAGAAGTTGGGCGCAGTTCGCACAATCCTTCAAGTCCCACTTTGTCACCAGCAAACGGTGCCCGCAGACTGAAGAAAGCATCTTCAACGTAGCCCAAAGAGAGGGAGAGTCCATCCGAAGTTATATCAAGCGGTTCAACGACGCTTGTATGTAGATACCGCGCCTGGACCCTGCCGTACGCTTAGCAGCGGCCAAGAAGGGCGTAAAGCACAAAGAGTTCAAGTGGCACATGATCGTCAACCAACCCGCGACCATAACCGAGTTTTTAAAGCTTGCGAATAAGTTCATAGCCACTGAAGAGGAGATCAACCAGAAGGGTGAGGGCGCACCCGAAAAAAGAAAGAGAGAAGGGGAACCTTCCAGTCAAGAGGACACCCGAAGAAAAAAGGAAATAGTTCGGGGTGCAAAGCCGGGTCAGTTGTTCCGGCTCCCGCACCAGACCGAGCTGACTACACCCCACTGAACGCAAAGCGGGCCGAAATCCTGATGGCAATCAAGGATGCCCCGTACGTGAAGTGGCGGCCCCATCTGAGGGGGAATCCCAATGAAAGGAATAAGAGTCTGTATTGCAGTTTTCATAAGGACCATGGTCACAGTACCGAGAGTTGTAAAAACCTCCGCGATGAGATAGAGGAGCTCATCCGTCGCGGATATTTGAGAAACTTTGTACAAAATAATAATAACAATAATAATAGTAATAGAACAGGTCGGCAAGGAAAGCACGGTAAAGATGCTCCCGAGTCCAGTAGCAGGCCGGCCGAACAACCACAAAGATAGCCTCCAGAGGAGAGGCCAGTTCGGGGAACCATCCACATGATAGTGGGAGGTTCGATCGTTGCAGGGTGCACCTCAGCAGCAGCTCGGACGTCGGTTCGCGAGGTCACCCGGGAGGAGCAGAACCCCCCAAAGCGGCCGAGAACGGAAGAGCCAATTTTCTTCACAAAAGACGATGCGCGAGGGGTCCATTACCCCCACGACGACGCGCTCGTAATAAAGCTGAGAATCAACGACTTCGAGGTTAGGCGCATACTCGTCGACTCGGGCAGCTCGGCCAACATACTCTTCAAAGCCGCGTTTGACCAGCTTCAGTTGCAGAGAAGCGACCTGAAGCCCGCAGACACTCCTTTGGTAGGCTTCAGCGAAGAAAAAGTCCGGCCCCTTGGGAAAATAGCAGTACCTGAAGGGATCGGCACATGGCCTACCAAAGGAGGTCAGATTCGAACACAACTTCCTAGTGGTAGCGACCCCCTCTCCCTACAATGCCATAGTAGGTCGACCGATTACCCATGTCCTACGGGCGGTGGTCTCCACTTACCACTTGGCTATGAAATTCCCAACAGACTTCGGTGTGGGAGTAGCGCGGGGCGACCAGCTCAAGTCCCGCAAGTGCTACGTTGCCGCCCTAAAGGGAAAAACCAAGGTGGCCGATTACCTTGAACTGAAACGACCCACGGATCAAGGCGAAGAACGAGCCGCGCCCACAGAAGAAACAGTCGCGGTCCCGACCTCAACAGCAAACCCAGCTCGGACACTCCAGATCGGCGCTTCCGTCCAAGAGCCCCTACGATCCGAACTGGTAAGTTTTTTACTTCAAAATTTAGATATTTTTGCATGGTCCGCGGAAGAAATGTCTGGTATAAACCCCGAACTCATAACTCACAAGCTGAACACTGATCCTGTAGTTAGGTTCGTTAGACAAAAGAAACGCAACCTAGCCCCGGAACGGTGGAAAGCAGTCGACGAGGAAGTCGAGAAGCTCCTCGCGGCGGACTTCATAAGAGAAGTCCACTACCCGAGCTGAGTAGCCAACCCTGTCCTGGTAAAGAAGGCCAATGGCAAGTGGCGCATGTGCGTCGACTACACCGACCTGAACCGGGCTTGCCCGAAAGATTGCTTCCCGCTCCCCAGAATCGACTGTTTGGTGGATGCGACCTCAGGGCAYGAGTTGCTAAGTTTCTTGGACGCCTACTCGGGCAATAACCAGATCAAGATGGACCCGGCAGACGAAGAAAAGACTGCCTTCATCATAGAATTCGGTCTGTACTATTACAAGGTTATGCCCTTCGGGTTGAAAAACGCAGGGGCAACCTTTCAAAGGCTTGTAAATAAATTGTTTGCGCCGTTAATCGGCAGAAAAGTAGAATGCTATGTAGATGACATGGTCGTCAAAACCCAATTCTCACATGAATTAATACAAGACTTGCATTATGTTTTTGGAATTTTGCGTAAGTTCAATATGAAATTGAATCCAAACAAGTGTGCCTTCGGCGTAACCTCGGGTAAGTTCCTAGGATACATCGTTAACCGGCAAGGCATTGAAGCCAACCCGAATAAGGTTAAAGTCATCTTAGACATGAAACCGCCCCGGAAGCCGAAGGAGGTTCAGAGGTTGAATGGCCGCATAGCCGCCCTAAGCCGTTTCATGTCTAAGTCGGCGGACTGCTGTCTGCCGTTCTTTAAGGCAATAAAGAGCAAAGG
>NW_010729093.1:4537946-4561019 GCF_000365185.1 Nelumbo nucifera | reverse complement strand
CGTTAGAAAATGTGATAAATGCCAAAGACATGCCAATGTCCACCACCAACCCGCTGCCGACCTCAAATACCTCACCAGTCCGTGGCCCTTTGCACAGTGGGACATTGATCTACTCGAGCCATTCCCGTCAGCAACGGGTGGAAGGAATTTCTTAGTGGTAGCAGTGGACTATTTTACTAAGTGGGTAGAAGCCGAACCCCTCGTAACAATAACAGCCCGAAATGTTCAAAACTTCTTTTGGAAGAACATGATATGCCGCTTCGGATTACCTCGAGTATTGATCTCCAACAACGGCAAACAGTTCGAGGACATCAAATTTCAAGACTGGTGCCGAGACATGGGGATCCAATAGAACTTTACTTCAGTCGCGCACCCTCAGGCAAATGGCTAGGCAGAAGTCACGGCTGAATCGAGCTAAAGGATTGTGGGCAGATGAACTACCCAGTGTCCTATGGGCCTACCGGACCACGGAGAAAACCACCACGGGAGAAACACCCTTCAATCTCACCTACGGCACCGAAGCAGTGATCACCGCAGAGATCGAAGTACCTACGTTGCGCCTAGGAGCATACAGTGATCAAACAAACGAAGATGAGCTACACACCAACCTCGACCTACTCGACAAAGTAAGGGATCTCGCGTACATTAGGACCGCAGCCTACCAGTAGAGAGTAGCTCGGTACTACAACGCCAGGGTCAATAAGCGGAACCTCCGCGTTGGCGACCTGTCCCTTCGTAAAGTTATGGTACCTGAACCCGGCACTGGCAAACTCGGGTCCAACTGGGAAGGTCCTTACCGAGTGAAACGAGTGCTTGGGGAAGGAACATACAAGCTCGAGACCCTCGAAGGGAAACAAGTACCTCGAGCGTGGAATATTGTCAATTTGAGACAATATTACCTGTAAGAAGCGAGTAGGCCACGAGCTACTCCCAAAGCCTAAGGGCCAGAATACCGAGCTAACATGACCTCGGCACAAGAAGACCCCAATCGCCACTTCGGCTTGGGAGAATCCAAGAGCGGACTACGGGTCCCTCCCTAAGCCTAAGGGACAAAACACCGAGCTAACAAAGACCTCGGCGTGAAGAAAGATGGCTACCTCAATAGCGAAGGCAAAGTATGAAATATTAAAGGCGTAAGCAGCTCGGGTTCAAACCCTACGAAGCATAGCTCGTCTCGATACGTCGGTCGAACTAAGGGACAACCAACCAATGCTTAGTTCAGACGTATGTAGTATTCACTTCGCGGTATGCCACGAAGGCCCTAAACGTGACCAATGGGGAGAACGCCTACCGAAGAGCCCTACTTTGAGTAGGTAACTTCAATAACCCAAATGATGAGATCGCTTTAACAAAAAAAAGGAGTTCATCATACTCAGAAGAGGGGAGAGACTTTCATTGTCAAAAAAAAAAAAAAAGAAAGAAGAACAACAAACAAATGCAGTAAAGGAAAATAACAAGTGCAGCAGCCGAGCTAAACAGCTCGGGAAAGGTTTGATCATCATGGGGCACAACCACCCAACCGAAAAACTGGTGAAAGACCAGGTTTACGGCACCCGGAAGCCACAGAAGCCCAGAAAAACGCCACCTCAAGGATCTGCCTCCTCATCCTCCGGAGAGTCAGGCTCCTCTTCATCCGCTTGGTCTGTTGTCTCGGGGGACAGACCCTTCATAGTAATGCCGTCGAGGTTAAGCCCGAAGAACTTCTTCCGAACCAGCCACCGGCATAGCTTAAACCCTGAGCGGTACGAACCCGAGCCATACTCCGCCTGGAGGTCATGAAATTCTTGGGAGTCTTTAAAATCCCAAATTGCATTCTTTCGCTCAGCCTCAACCATCTGATCAAAGTTTCGGGTCTAATTCAGAAGAGTGGACTCCAGGTCCCGCACCTGTTGCCTGAGGAGCTCCCTCTCCCCCGCCATCATCGACGATTCCTCCCTATAGCGTGCGCTCTCTTCAATAAGCCGAGCGATTTGAGCCTCCTGGTCATGAACGAGCAGCTCCTGAAACTCGCTCCCCTTGCGAGTGTGATGGAGCTTGCCCCGGATCCGATCGAGCTCGACCTGGAGCTTCTGATTGGCAGCACGTTAGTCGAGGGCGTCGACGCGATTGGAGAGCCATGGCATGGATGGCAGAATTTACCTATCAACAAAAAAGAAGATCAAAAGACAATGAAAAAGGGCAAAACAAGAGGGAAAAAGGCCACTTACCACCATGCAGTGGGCAGAGGCGAACGCAGAGAGATCCCTGGGCTCCATGTTCCCCCACTGAGCTATCTCGTCATTATTGATTGCCTTACGACTCCTCCGGTGAGCTACCAAATAATCGTTTACCCCTTCCCAGTTTCCCAATGGCGGTTATGCCCGATCTCGCAAGAGCGCTCTTATAAAAGCCCTCAGGACAGAGGAAAAACTTCTTCTGGAGACCTCCAACCTCTCAAATATAGTGATAAAGCGCGACCTCCACTCTTAGCTTTCATTTCTCTCTTTGCTCCCCATACACAGTACTAACTTAAGCATCGGAGTATTCCCACCGGGCAAACCCCCGAGAATACTTCCTTTCATCTTCTCAGGTGCCGCTCGTTGCCAACAAGAAGTCAGTTAGCCGCCAACTAGGAGTGCCCGAATTGCGCTACATCACTATCCAAATTCCAAAGAGTATTGAAATCCTTGGCTGTCAAATCAAATTCAAAGCTAACCATAATTAATGCTGTCAATGGGCCAGGTTAGGCCAGGGTCAGGGTAGACCTGGTCCTGAATTGGTAATAAATGTTCAGGGCCAGTCCCAAACCAAGATCTCATAGTGTTTAATAACAGACCTAGAACAAACCTAATTATGAATCGGGATTATCAGGTATGATCCAATAAGACCCTGTCTAATTTTAACCTGTAATTAGACAATAAAACTGCTTGCTTTTTAAATTGACATATTTGGACATGACAATATGATAATATTACAACCATACCATGGGAAAGGCAGGTATTAAAAATTGTTGTCTTTGTAGTATGATTAGTTCAGGCTGGAAGTTAGGAACCAAAACCTATCACAACCCGGTTTGGGTCCATCCAACTCATTGACAGCCTTAAGCATGAGTATACCTGTTGCAATAAAATCGCCACCTTCCTAGCAATAGCTGTTCTATTAGACTAAAAATAGAAGTGTACTTCTAATATCCTAAAAAACCATGGCACTTAAACTCATTGTCAAAAAAGTCATTTTCTCACTAAGGGGCTGTTTAGTTCTGTTGGCATTTATTTAATAAATGTGTTGTACAGCATTTTCAAACGAAAAAAGAAAAAACGGTTGACAGCTAAGTGCCACATAAGCTGAATAGTGAAAAACAAACGCATTGATAGGGGGAAACATTAAAATGAAGCTTCCCCAACCAGTTGTAGAGCCAGGAATTTTCCTTTTTTTTCTTTTTTTTTTTGGTGTGGGGTGTGGGGTGGGGGGTGGGGGCTAAGGACTCAATTTATTACATTTTGATCCAATCTCCCATTAATAACCCTATATAAATAATGATTTAACAAAAAGTTTAGGGGGTCAAGGACCCCACCAGTATACTTGGCTCCGCCCCTTTCCCCAACAGATGGCCCTCACACAAATTGAGACAAATATTTATTTGATAAATAATTTAACCAAACAACGTTTCAAACTCTATTGGGAGAAATGGCTATGTGGCACAGAGCTGACACCGTTTCTTCAGATAAATGTCAACAGAACCAAGAACCATCTAAATTGTAAAATAAATTTGCAATAAGAAGCACCGTTAAATAAGATAACTGTTTAAAAGTAATATAGAGAAACAAGACAACCAAGACAGAGGAGAGCCATGAAACCACGAGATATTAAAATTTCTCCTACTTCAACACAATGGCACAAAACATATTGTAGTCTGCGTAAGCAGGCACCTTTATGCATGCAGTGTAGATACAAAATCATCAAGATCCAATGAACAATGATTCACAGTAATCCTATCAATTGCAAAGAAGAATCTCCACCTTATCCAACAAGAAAATGATAACTAGAAAAGTGATAAAAAAAAATGATAACTAGAAAGATACATTGGCAGTTGAGTATTTAACTTTGATAATTTAGCAACAGAAAGGAGTATCTTGGATTTGAGCTTCAAGGGCAGAACTTTATGGTGAATAGTGGAATTCTTGAGCTGTGCTAAGTTAGTAATAGCATGGGGATTTCGAGATTGATTGAGCTTCAGGGCATAATTATATGGGGAATGCTTCAACTTTCTCTGTGCTATAGCAGGGTGTTTAGCTCATCTAAGACCGGAAGCTCTCGTTGATTTAATATAATCACAGCCCATATTTCACCACTTTGTAATCTTTTTTTTTTTTTTAATTTACTTTGAAGGACGGAGCAGCGTACAAGACAAAGATTTGAAAATACCAGAAACTTTTCAAAACATAGCTTTGAGATCGATGATATCTGTCTCATTTCAGTTTTGATTGACCAGTACAAAATAAAATATAAACTTGTCCAAAGAGGTTATGATTATGTGGAAATAAGAACCGAAGGAACAGAAAAGCAAAGCAAGGTACTGGAGGAACACTCTAAAACATCTTACTCCCCCCCATCCAGAACCCTTTTCATTGTTCATAACAACTCATCTTTCACTTTTCTCCCTCTTTTATTTTCGGATAGATGACACAAAATTATCGATTAATGAACCCCGCAGAACAAGATCTTTTCTTCCTTCTTTTACACCATTTTTTTTTGGGAGGAGGGGGGACAATGATTTCCCCTTCAACCATTAATTTTGGAATATGGATGCGGAGCTAACTGAATATCACCAACTGGATTGGTGGGTTGCCTAGAAACGAGTGGCAATGTAGCAATAGGGTCCACAATTAGCAGATAAATACAAGTTAACCCAGAATTGCAAACAGGAAATAGAAATAGATGAGTAACCTTTTTAAATAGCATCATCAGCACTCACAGTAAGGTCTTCACTAATATTAGAGATCTCCTCCTTGGCTTTCCTCGAAATCCAAAAAGTCCCAGCTTTTAAGCTCTGAACCGTTGTCAAGGCTTTTTCCATTCCTGTCTCCTCTCTTCCCTTCTCACCAAGGTGAAGGAGCTCTCTTCAATCCAAAATGCTCTTACCGGCTTACCGCCTTCTGCCTTCAGCGGTCCAGCCTCCCTCTCTTCCTCCCTCTAA
Organism: Nelumbo nucifera; assembly: GCF_000365185.1. Next base: position 4,555,843 of record NW_010729093.1, on the reverse strand, counting down.
AACGTGGCACAGTCGTCAGAGACAGGCACGCCACTGTTGGAAGAAAGGAATCCGGTTTCAGTGGACCCTTCGGTTCACGGGGCGCGTTTCGGGGATTGCTATTCCGTTAACGTAACGTTGTCAATCCGAACCAGTTAGATAAAAACAAAACCCGAGCCCTATCTTCCCCCCCTCATTTGTTTGAACTCTCTTTCCCCAGTTTCATTTTCACCATAGCCCTAGCTCAAGAGCATGAGGGTGGCGTGCAGCGATTTCAGTTTCTGATGGGATGGAGTCAATCAAGCGGCGGTCAAACCTGTTATTCCTCTCCAATCTAATATTCTTTCTTTCTACAGACCACCGATGGCAATTTCTCTGTTTCAATGAGCTCTAACGGCATGGAATCAACCAGAGACAAGTGTAAACCAGCAATTGGGTTGGGGCGTTTATCACCGGCTATCCAACATCACGAGCTTTGACCCAATTGCATCCTGGTTTGGATCAATCTACGTAATGGACAACCCACTCATAGCCACACCCGATATAAATTCAACCCTCATGGGGCGTGCTCAGGGGCTCTATGCCATGTTTTCCCAACAGAACAAGTTCAGCCTTCTAACGACTCTCATCCATGCATTTGTCAGCTGACCATACAATGGTAGTTCCTTAAGTGTGGTGGGTCGGAACCCAATCTTGAATGAAGTAAGAGAGATGCCAATCGTCAAAGGCACGGGAGTTTTCCGGATTGCATGTGGGTATTGCTTGGCAAAGAACACTCCATGGCAGTATTTGATGCAGTAATCAGATATAATGCGACCCTGATACATTAATTAATGGAGTTCTTATTTTTGTCATCACCCATGGAGTAACATATAGATTGTACTGGGACAAGAGTGAAAGTCTTGTGAGTTGTGAAGATGCCAGAATCAAATGACCCACATCTTGGGAAGATCAAGGTCTAATTTATGGGTCTTCACGTTGTCGTAGATTGATCAAAAGCTTGAAATGTTGTCTATCTATCAAAAGAAGTATTCCCATCCAATAATAGCTTGTTCTCTCCATTTTCTTTATCAAACCTTTTATCTTGGTGTTAAGGAAATACAGATAAGACAAAAATTGTTAGATTTTCAATGTTAGAACTTCAACAATTAAGACTGACAAGTAAAGCCGATTTACGCTTGTTGTCGGTTGATTTCACACGGTCGGAGCTTGGTGAAACAGAGAAATCACCACTAGTGGTGGTCTGTAGAAAAGAACAATATCATATTAGAGAGGAATAATAGGTTTGAAAGGAAAATGAGGGTGGTGGATGCTTATCGCCGGTTGACTCCAGCCGTCGGACTCATTGAAATCGCTGCCGGTGGTCTCTTGCTCTTGAGCTAAGGCTTGGGTGAAAATGAAACTAGGGAAAGAGAATTCAAACGAATAAGAGGGAAAGATAGGGGGCTCGGGTTTTATTTTTATCTAACCGGTTGAACCGGACTGACAACCATAAAAGACTCGTTACGTAAACGGAATAGCAATTCCCGAATAGGGCGACGTGCATGCCTCCTATTGGAGGGTTCACGCGCCCCATGAACCGAAGGATCCACTAAAAAGGGAAAAAGGAAAACAGGAAGGAAGTGGAGCCCATGGCCCATCGGTAGGGAACGCCGAAAAAAGAGGAATTTTTCCATTAGATGGGTATTTTGATAATCTTACCAGATGGCCCATGCCTTGGCCACGCAAATACGCAAGATATGCCACTTGCGTTGCATGAGTGATCTACCGAATACCGACGAGAGACGACAAAGGCGACAAGCATCAACTATTATGCGCTAGAAGATTGTTGGTAGCGAGCAAGGCTTAACCGAATGCTTTAGTGATAAGGTTTTATGCCAGTATTAAATATATAGGGCCCGCATCCTTTACAGTGGCACCTTGAATACCGGCGTAGAACTGTAAAACTTCATCATCATTAATTTCACAGTCCGCTGAACAGCTAAAACATTCAATTAATCCGAATTCGTTGATACCACACCAGCTGTGTTATTAAATTGAAATCACGAAACCACCCTTTTATTGTTTGAATTTGAACGCTGGAGATATGATCATGAGGCCGGTGATTATTACAATGGTGCTTGGTTCTGTTGCCGATTATCCGAAAAATGGCACCAATTCAATGCTACATAGTTGTTTCTCCAAGTGCTTTGAATTTGAAGTATTATTTAGACCATGTTTGGAATCATTGTCGTTTTTTGATAAGTATTTTTGGGAAAACGTGATGCACTGGTATGTTGTTTTCTAAAAAAACTTTTTTTTTTAATTTTTTATTGCTAGATGATGCTACATAAGAGTTTTCCAACACCACATCAGCATATTATTGTTAGAAATAGTAAATAATGAGAAAACACCACAAAAGACATAAAAAACAACATCGATTCCAGACATTGACTTGGTTAAACCGTTTATTAAAGAAATGTTTTTCTCAGGTTGTGTATGAGCGAGAAATGTCTTATTTTGATATTTTTCCAACGCTTAAGTGCTTTTTCACTATTCAGCTTATATGGTGTTCAATGGCATGTAATGGCACCTAATTATCAAAAAACCATTAAAAAGGTTTTTCAACAAATTTTGCTCATTTTTTGGAGAGAGAATCATACAAAACATTTATTAAATAAACATCAATTAAACTAAACAATCCTTATAGTAATAAGCTTTAGAGACATTTTTTCACTATTTGAGCGGTGATTAATGGCATCTAATGGCACCTGAGACCTGACTACCAAGAAATGTTAAAAACCTTTTTCATGGGGCAGACATTAAAAAAAAAAAAAAAAAGCTTTAGGGGAAATGCTACCCCTCGACTTGTGTAGCACAATAAGGTTTTATCAAAACATAATGTTAAAAACCTTTTTCACTATTTTTTTCGTATTTTCAAGAGAAATTTCATACAAAACATTTATTAAATGAATGGCGATGGAACAAAACAGCCCCTATAATAATAAGCTTGGGGAGACGTTGCAGGTTTTGTTGTTCTCAACTAGATTACTAGACCCTAGCTCCTACTTTTAAAAATGAATGTACAAAATCTACAGATAAAACAAGAGAGAGCTGAGACAGAGTCGAAGACAATCCAACTGTCAGACCTTGATTATTCATGGGCTGAAGCTGAACAAAACCTCACTAAAGGTCCACACCACAGCTTGGCTCTTTCCCCCAATTGGAAACATCGTCACCCAGTTTTGTTGAAATATATGCGCAATAAGAGGGTTATAAGAATGGATGCTTTCCAAATCATTAAAAAATAAAAACATCTCAATGGATCATCAATAAATAACGTAAACACACTGCGCCTCCTAAAGACAGACAGGACTGTGTGAGCACCAAGAAATAGAGAATTTGACAGAAACAATAGCAAATAAACAACGGCACCCACCACTGCCGATTCACGGAGCACTGAGCCCAAGTGACGGAACCTACAAATCAAACAATAAAGACTACAATTGGAAAGCTCTTATGTTTCCAATCAAAATAAGTAGCATGAGCAATGGCAGTTGTGAACCCATGCTCTTGTAATGCGAATGCCTCCAAATAATGCCTGGGGAATATCTGAAGTGGATTTGGGACATGCTGTACTAATTAAAAATCCCAAAAACTAACCCAATCCATCTTATATGTTAACATTGGCATCCACAAGATGACAAGGCCTCCATGTTTGATTCTTTGTTTATTTTCTTTGATTTGAAGTGGGAAAATTCTCTCTTCAATCCAACCTTCTCAACAAGTATTCAACCTGAACCTCCTTTGTCAAAGGCATGATCCATTCTCCATATAGTTCAGCGACTAAGTTTGGTCTGATTTTATATACAGGATCATCTACATCTCTCTCCTCATTGACAATTATTTCCTGCCCATAAGTTTTGGCCTTCATCTCTACTCTTCTCTTTATTGCCGCTTCCACAGTTTCATATGTTAGCATTTGCATCAATTGGGCCCTGTCCTGCAAAAGCAAGCAGCAGCACAAAACTGAATCCAAAACAAGAAATCATGAAGGTAAATAAAATAGACCATATAACATAGAGGAAAGAACGCATACTTGTTCTTTAATAGCGGCTTCATAGGCAGCAGGAGAGGCCCGGAACTTTGCCTCTGCTACAAATTTACCATAGTGGATTCTCTTTGAGAGTGCCTACGGCAATAATGTAGAAGAAAGAAGTTGGTAAGCAAATAAAAGGTGAAGAGTTCCAATACCAGAGCCTGAAATAGACTATAATACCACGTTTGCAAAACTTTTTTACAGGTGCTACACCAAATAAAAGCCTCATCTGTTTGGATCACAGAAAGATAACCATTCATTTGATTTGAACCATATAAAACACTTTCATATTTGGACATGGCGAAATTCATTATGGACATGTCAAGTGCAAGTGTGAGGACCTATCACTGAATTAATCCTGCATATGATAGTAGAGAATGGCCACCCCGTACTAAGTACCAAGCCAGTATTCCAATCAATTTTGTTTCATACCCATTATTTATACTGTAAATTTAGGTTATTTTTTATTTGATATATAGATTTTTTTAATTTAAGAGACAAAATCAAATTTTATTTGCAAACAATAGCCCATTTTATGGATCCTACATCATTTGAAATGAGTTTTTTCAGTGGAGATAATTACCATTGATTTTTTTGAGAGTGAAGGTAATTACCGTTTGAAGCAATCTAAAGGCTTTGTTTTAAATTTCTAATGTCAATGAATCAAATTTGGGTCTACCTATGGAACTATTTCACCATTTCTCTTTTAATGATCTATGGAGGAACTAGATAGCAGTAGCAAGCTGCTCATCTTCAAAGGATTGGGTTTTTACGAACTAAACCCCCTCCACAAGGTTTTTTGAAACTGAATTTTGATGGGAGTAGCCAGGGCAACCCAGGGCCCTCTGGGTTGGGAGGAGTTCTGAGAAATGAGGCTGGAGAGGTTATCCTTCTCTACTCTGGCCCATTGGGAGTTGGGAATTCTGTTAAAGCAGAATTGTTAGCTGCCATACAAGGAGTCCTTCTTGCAAAAGAATTGGGTGTGGAGAAGCTGCTGGAGGGGACTCTTAGGTAGTAGTGGAGTGGCTAAATAATCTGGAGGTTGCATGGGCTTACAAGAATGAGGCTAAAGAAATACAAATGGCTGATAAGGAATATGTCTGTTACAGAGTGGGTGGGGAGATCAGCGAATGCCTTTGCTGATACCTTGGCAAAACAAGGGGCAAATAGGGAAACACTGTTTTGGGCTAAACTGTAATCATGTAGTAGCACTCATGTACTTTTTGCTAGAGTTTTTGTGGTTTGTGTTTTATGTGTTTTCTGTTTGGAGAGGTGGCATATCATGAGTCACGCCTTCCCAAGGGTCTGTAATTTCTCTCTGAATTTAATGGAGCGTGATATATTATTTATCAAAAAAAAAAACACCACCATGACTCCCCACAATAACTTTTAGAATAAAAAATGAGAATTAACCTTTCTAAAATGCATACCTGCAGGCAAATTGTGTCACAAACAGCAGTAGATCCACAGTTACCATCATCTCCTTTTTTAACCAATCTTGGAAGAAGATCTCCAAAATACATATCCCAGATCTTGTTGTTTATATTGATAGAATCAGCAATAGGATGCAAAACCTAATTGGAAAAATATAATATGACAAAATAAGAAGCAGCTACCAGGCAAATAATAAAGCAACAGTAATATGAGCATTATACAGAATTATGAAAAAAGGGTTACCAAAGTCAGAATCACTATTTATCTTTACATAAAGGGATGCAAACTAGAGAGTTGGTGAGGATTGGAACCAGCTTGAAATTAAGCTCTCTTGATCATAATTTTTAGATCAGCTGCAAAATTTTGGACAAGATCTTCACTGTTTTATTTTCTGAAGCGAACTTTCGATGTCATTCTCAAAGTTTGCGATATTTATATCAATTGGAGAACCAAACCCAGAACACAGAGTAAAAGGTTTTAAGCTTGACCAGCCAAATAGAAAATGAAGCATTTTAAATTTCAGTTCAACCATCAGAACTGATTAAAAAAATCACTGCATTATTTGGTAATATGCTCCTTATATATGATCATGGCATGATGACACCAAACGATCGTTCAAAAACTAAATAAATAATTTGGAGTCTAGTATATTGGACTGAGCTTGGCAATTGACCAAGATTGGACAACATAGTTCACATTGTATAAATAACAACCACTTATGAAGTTGTATTTGACCTGTGGGTATTGAAGAGGTGGGAGCATTGGCTCAGGTAAATCGGCTGGAAAGAACGGATGCTCATCTGGGCTTTTGTATCTGCCAACCTAAACATGCAAGAGGACAGCAAGTCAAGAAAACTTGCAAAACTATCAGTCGTTTTTTTTTTCTTTTTTCTCTTTAAGAGGTTTAGTTTTACCTGAGCATGAAGCTTTTCAGTTTCCCTGACCATGAACTCAACCAAAGAGCCTTCAAACCCATCCATGGAGAATACATTATGATCATATGTGTCAGCATTGTAACAGTACTGAGCTCTCTCTAAAAGGCTAAATATTATACTATCTTCTTGACGAATTAAAGAATGTCTTATACTGTCCAAGGTCAAGCTTTCACTCTCATCCACCCTCTTCTTCCTCTCCAATCTACAAAAAAATAGTTTAATATCAGAATATAGTTGAATAGGACTCAAAATCACAAATGCTGACTGAAACCATTAGAAATAATCTTTGCATATTTTAAGACCACAATGCAGGTACATATATGTATATGTATTAATGATTCACTTGCTTTATTTCATATGCCACAGAATTAGTTAAACCTTTTAATTAGTTCAGTTGTCATTGGAACCTCAAGATCAGGTGTTGAATTTCAAAAATAAGCATGCACATATGTCCATGTGCTGATGTACACTGATTCTTTCATGTCTCACTATCAGCATATTGGTGTCTTGATACGCAAATGCAAGTATAATTATTTATAACATTGTTATGCATAACTATGCTCAAGCATTTCACGAGCAATGAAGCATATGATGCACTTTCTTAATAAATCTATATTTACAATTTTACACATATCAAAGACTTGTACATCTACGTGTAATTGTGTACACATATACCTGCATGATTTATTCATTTTCTTTTTCCTACATCACCATGCCATTTTTCTCTTCTATGCTAGCTGAGATGAATTTGGATGGGCATCTGACAATGAAACAACTGGCATCCTTCAATTCAGTTATCAGCTTGATCCCATGAAGCTCATTGAGCAGTTAGTTTGCAGGAATAATTTGAGCCTATCACTAAACAGGTGTTCAGATAATTCTCTTTGACCAGAATGTATTAAGTCATACCAACATGAGCATCCATTCTATGCAACTGTATGATTGTAGGCATCACGACGTATGCATGGTAATATGCAGGGGTGTTGATTGGACCGGGTCGGATTGATCCAATCCAATACGAGTCCATTACAGATGGACCAGGTCCAATCCAATCCGATGAATACTCTGGACCATTTCGACCAGTCCAATTCAATGCTGGACCGCCCAATCCGTTCAAATTGGTTTCAACCCAAACCTGGTTCATTGACACCTGTATTCTTACCTTCTGTCAATGGCCCAGATATATAGGTTCAATCCAACCCAATCCAATATAAATCCATTACTGATGGACCAGGTCCAATCCAATAAATACTTTGGACCATTAAGTCTGGACTGGTCCAACTCAATATGTCTTATTGGTCTGTCCAATCCGTCCAAATTGATTTTGGACGGGGTCCAACCCAAAACTGGTCCATTAACACCCCTAGTAATATGCATCACCTTCTTCCATCCTATAATGTTTGTTAAATTTATTCTCATCATGAAAAACTGCTGAGAATAAGCACATTACATAACCAGTACATGTCGGGAAGTTAAACCATGTGCAGGAAAACCTATGATAGACCCATACAGTGATTATAATTTACTTGACGGGGCCACAAGTAGAATGTAAAAAGGGGGGATGAGGGGGGGATATTACAAAGTGGAGAGAATATGAAAAACCACATAACCTCCCTTGGTATCGTTATGTGTTTTACCTGAGAAAACGACTCCATGTCACAATTAAGTATTGCGAGTTAAAAATGGTAAGATGCTTTGCTCTTCTCTCTGTCTAATTTTTTCGTGGATCGCCATAAATCGACATTGTTTCACTAAATGCCCACAATTCATGGGGGAAAAGGTTCGCTCTCCATAAAAATGGGAAATGGGATCAAAGAACAAAAGGAAAGGACCCCTACCATCAATCACAGCAGTAAATTTTCAAGTAATTGAGAAACTATAGCATTAAAAGCATCCAAATTTAATTCAAAGTCAACATTACAGGCATGCCCAATTGGGCAAACATCTTAACAAAGAAAAACACGCAAAACAAATGAGCTTAGTAACAACGATCAGATTATCGAAAATACACATTAAGAGTTGCAACTGAAGTTGAAAAGCAAACACAGGCAAACACATTAACAGAACTAGAAAATTGGTTTTTTCTGTTATTACCCGGCAGATGAAGCCGCAGAAGCTTTGACAGAGTGAACGCATCTCCTTGATGAACTTAACTGAACAAACCCGAAAATGGAAGATTTCCTAGTTGCATTGGGGAAAAGGGTGATCGGTCTCGAAGATTTGAAGAAACAAGGAGTTGAAATCGCAGTCCGATAAGTGGGTTTTAACAGATTTACGTCCATCGAGGGCGAGATAGACGAGATCAGAAGCGCAGGGAAAATACAAGAGACAGAGAGAGGAAGTGGGAAAAAGAGGAACGAAACGAACCGATGAAGCAAATGAATAATAATGGAAGAAAGGACAGTGGTCAGCTGTCAGCCGTAATGTAGGGGAAGATTCGGAGTGGTAGATGTGACCTGTGCGAACCGGGAAACTCGTGGGTCGGTAACGTTAGGTCCAAGTTTTCTGTTTCTACTGCGAGTCTGCGAGGCAGGGAAGCGGGGAAGGAGAACAAAAAGGGATTGGGTCGTGTGGATTCAGGTACCAAACATCGCTGTTCCATATATATATAGTGCCATGCCAGTCTGATATTTGTGTGGATTCTCACATGTCAGACGATTAGAAACTCTTAGGCCCCGTTCTTTTGCACCGTACAAAAGGGACCCATTTGACCACGGAAATTGCAATTCCGCTGGAGTAAAATTTTGTGCAATTTTGGTGAAAAAATCTATATCTATATCTCAACAATATTTTTTGAATTTTTTTTGAGGATAAAATTTACCTTTTATATTTAAATTCATTGATAAAAAATAAGGGTAAATAGGATAGTTGGTTATTGATATTAAATAAATTAAAAAATAGGTAATTTTAAAATTTTCAATACATTCAATTCTCTCTCATTAAATTCAACATTTAAGGTATTAATTTGCATTCACCTTCATTGAATCATATATTTAAGGCTTTTTTTGTTTTTTTTCATCATTAAATTCTATAATTAAATATATATATATATAACTAATAATTTCAATAACATAAAAACTTATACTTTTAATATATACCTAGAAAAAAATAGTGTTTTCATCTAGATGGTGGTAAGAAATTAAACCATTTTAGTCAAATGGGCTAATCCATGTTACCATAATTAAATAATAAAATTCAAATATATATAAAATGCAAAAAAAATAGAAATTAAAAAATGAGAACATTTTTAGCATCATATATTTGATATATTAAACAATAATAAGTATGATAAACAATATTTTAAAAACCGACCCAGATGTAGGCCCGCTTTTGCCTTCAGGTCATAGGTCATCAGTACGACTATCAAGGCCAAACGAGTCAAACCGCTCTGCATCAACTGTGTGTGTGTGTAAAAATACATATTTTATCAATAAATAGTATAATTATGTTTTACATATATTATAGACTTATAGTTATGTTTTATATATATTTTATAATTATGTTTTACATACATTACATATAATATATGTATTATGTTACATTTATTAATGTCTTTTAATTCAGATTTTAACTTTTTATTTATAAAAATATTAAAATTGCAATTTGGGGCCTAAAAAGGGGTTTTCTCGCGAAAATAGCAAGGCAATGCGCCTAAGGCCCTTAGGACGTATAGATCTTGATAAGCTACTCAAAATAAAAATTAGATAACCCCAATCAAACATCAGAGTGCAAAGTTATGGCTTACAAAAAGTTTGCATATAATTAATTGCCCAACTTGCAACCTAGTTACTGAGTCGAATAGGGCAATTGTTGAACCACTCAGGTTAGACAGTTTTTAACTGAAAAAGGCGGAGTTTCAACAAAACCAAATCCAAGATCAAGGCCGAGTGATAGTTCGATCGGTTCAATCAATCAAGTCAACAATAGGTCGAAAACATTGATAATAAATAAGAAATGTTTTTTATTAGTGATGGAAATGAAATGTGAAATTTTAAACCAATTGGAAGTAAAACTATTTTCCTATTATCTCTCATTAAATTGCATATCTAAGGTATATTCTCTTATTAAACTATATATTTAAGATATGTTTTCTCATTATTAAATTATACTAATTAAATCCACAACATTAATTTTAATAATGTAAAAAATATATTTTGAAAACAAAACCATTTTCTTTCCTCTCGATGGTAGGTAAGCAATTCAACCATTTGGGGTTAAATGCGTTAATAAATAATGCCATAATTAAATAATAAGAAATATAATATAATACAAAAAAAAGAATTGGGCCACACATCACTAATATTGTATATTCATTATATTGAACAAAAAATAAGTATGAAATGTAATAAGTATTTTTATAAATGATTAAAATAGAATGCCAAAATTAATATCAACCTATAAATGAAATGATGTCATAGTCAAACAATAAAATTTCTAAAAATAGAAAATATGAAAAATCAAAAAAATAAATTTTGTGCATAAGATATAATGTTACATATTTATAAAAAATAAAACATTGGGTACATCTATAATATTATACATTTATTATATTGAAGAAAAATAAATATTATACATAAGATATAATTTTATCAATAATGGAAATGTAATACAAAATTTAATGTCAACCTATAAATCAATCTTTTTTGGGGGTCATGGGTTAATGGTTTAGGTCAAATGGATTAATTGATGATATGATAGTTAAATAACAAATATTTGAAAGGTAATAAAAAATTATAAGTAATCAAATGAATATATAAAAAATTATATATTAATTATGTCAAACTAAGTGTGATAATTAAAAATTATTTATATAATATAGATGAAATATATAATTTAACTGTTTTGAAAGCAAGTTTATTTTCTTATTTAAATTATGGGTCAATGATCCTAACTTTTCAAAGAAATTCATGATGTCATAATTGAATAATAAATACTTAAAAAAGATTGAATATAAAAAATAAAAAAGTATAGAGTTTTGTCAAAGACATTCCAGAGCATTTCCAATGTTATATAATCATCATATTAAATAAAAAATAATTGTTAGTAATAGTAGTAGTAGTAGTAGTAGTAGTAGTAGTAGTAATAATAATAATAATAATTTAAAATTTATGCATGTGCACATTTAGTACACGTATTTAAGTTTTTTAGTCATATTGTTACTTTCATTAAATATCAATTTATATCTTAACTATATTATATCTAAAATTCAAGTAATTAATATGAAAAACAAAAGTTCATACGTGTGAAACGCATTATGCTTAATTACTAGTAATAGGAAAATTCTCAATTAGTATCTTGTACTTTGTGTTAATGCCACTTTGATCTCAGAACTTTAAAAATGAAAATTCAATACCCAAATTTTTAAAATGTGTCAATCTAGTATCTATCATTAACCAGTCGTTAAGTGGCATTTGAAAAGACACAAATGCCCTTCAAGTGTTATCTAATTTTCCTTTTCAAACATCTAAATTTGGCAAAAAAACGAATAATACCAAATCGTTGACTCTTCTATTCAATAAAGTTGTGGTATTTTTTTTTCATTTTTGTGTGCAAATAGTGTAAATACGTATTTTTTTCATTTTGTATTTTTATATTTTATTTTATTATTTATTTATGACAATAAAGATTAACATGTTTGACCCAAAATTTGAACTATTGATCTTTGTCAAATAATAAAATAATTTCATTTTGGTTAGTTCTAAATTATGTATTTCATTTTCATTACCAATAAAAATAATTATTGTTTATTACACTCTTTTTTAATTTTATTAATAAAAACATCATAAATGTGTCTAATTTTTCTACATTTTTGTAAGTTTCTATATTTATTTCTATCTTAAAAATTTTATTACCTAACTATGACTTTGTAGGTTGATCAATTTGATTTGGATAGTAGGATTGCTTAGCCACCACTTGGGTTAAAAATGGTTTTATTTTTTTTAATCAATTTTAAAATATATGGGTTTATATTGTTAAAAATATTGACATGGATCTAATTTAATAAGAGAAAATGAGAGTTAATGATTTGAGCACAAGACTTGATGAAAGGGGATTAAATGAGGTGGGAAATAATAATTGAAGTTACATTTTCAACGTAACCATTAGAGATGGACTAAATACACAATTATGAACATTTTAGTAGTCATTAACATTGGTATTAAAGCTATAATAAAATGGCATTTATACATTTTCTCAAACAAATAAGTAGAGGGTAATTTTAGTCCAAAAAAAAGTTTCACATTGCATTCACACTTTTATATATAGTATAGATTAGTTGTGTTATAGTAATAATTATAGTAAGTGTGCACGTGCTTTGCATGTGGCAATTATAGACAATGATAATTATAGTAATAATGTATTCAGAATTTTTCTATGAATTTGATGTATTTTTTATTTTTTTTTATATTTTTTATCATTAGTCAGATGCATATTGCAAAAGATTAGATACAGTTGACTATACGATCAATTTTGCTTTGGCCATGAACCGCTATTTTACAAAAAAACCATTGAAATGATTAGAGAACCATTGATCCGAACATTTTAACTATCAAAACTAATTCCAAATTTTTTATTTATTTTAGAATATAAATTTGAAAAAAGAAACTTCCATATCTCACAATCTTGTTCGATTATTCCTAATGGTCAAAATTAGTAAGGGTTTTTAGTTTTTCCATATGGGATATAAGATCTAAGAAGAGGGCAAATGGTGTTGTAACAGTTGCGATGATGAACATGAAGATAGCCACTACCTCCTTAAAGTTTCACACTCCCCTCTCATAATAATGTATATATACAGTGGACTTTAACCGAATTCTAATCTAACAGTCAAAATAAAAAGTTACATTTTATCAGGTTGACCCACTCAAATTGGATGATTGAATTGTTGATATGAAACCAAAAGACAAAGCATTCCACAATCTTATTCATATTTTTAATAGTAGTGTAAATATAAAATTATACATGTGTTTAGTTTTTTCTTTATTTTTTTTTGTATTTTTGTGTTAAAAATAATTTTGATATGCCACACTTAGTTTTTTGTTTAATATGATGAATATATGATATTATACATGTGCCTAAATGTTTTTTTTTGCAAAATTTATGCATTTATACATTTTATTAATTTTTTATTATTTATTTATGACATTAAAGGTTAACACATTTAGCTTAAAAGTTAAACTATTTATTATTATTTTTTATATTTCATTTTTGGTCAGTTGTAAACTATGCATTTCATTTTCATTATCAATAAAAATAGTTATTGTTTATTACACATATTTTTTTCAAACTTGTTTAATAAAAATATCATAAAGATGTATATTTTTTCTACATTTTTTTGTATTTTTTATATTTTAAAAATTTTATTACATAAATATGACTTCATAGGTTGATCAATTTGATTCGAATGGTTGAATTGCTTAACCAACACTTGGATAAATAATGATTTTTGATGAAGGATGATTTGACCCGACCTATGAAACAGCGACACGTGGACACTGACTCCGCAAAAGCAACAACTCAACATTGTGGTCCAGTACAACTAAGTAATGGGCCCATAAAGCAGCTTGCTACATCGTAGCGTGCTAAACGAGGGGCTCGCCACAACGCGAGCTCTGGGTTCCCCGAGCTACCTCGAAAGGGATATTCCGAGGCAACTTTAACTTGTGAGCTAAGAAAACCAACTCGCCCGAGCTCTCAAATAGACAAGTCGTCCCGATGACTAATTCTACTAAGGGTACTCTTGAAGTATTCCAAGCTCGCTACAAAGTAGCTCGCGAATGGGCTGCATGAGCATTCCTCATGAAGCTTCTATTTAACAGGCCATACTAGTCAGACTGCGCCACGTCCCTAACTGACGGCACAGCCCCAGCCCCTGTCCTTTCGACAGTCTGCGCCCACGTCTCTCAGCAGGTGGAGGCGTGCCTGTCACTTTGGAGACGTGTCACTTCCCCGGGCAAGGTGTACGTCACAACGGCCACTTGTGCAGCCCTGGCAGGTAACGGCCGTGGCAGGGGCTCAATGGCGGTTATACCCGATCTCACAAGAGCGCCCCTATAAAAGCCCTCAGGGCAGAGGAGAAATTTCTTCTGGAAAAACCTCTAATCGCTCGAATATAGTGATAAAGTGTGACCTCCACTCTTAGCCTTCGTTTTCTCTTTACTTCCCATACACAATACTAACTTAAGCATCGGAGTATTTCCACCGGGTAAACCCCCGGGAATCCTTCCTTTCATCTTCTCAGGTGCCGTCCATTTTCAACAAGGAGCCAGTCAGCAGTCAGCTAGGAGTGCTCGGATCGCGCTACATCATTTGGCGTCGTCTGTGGGAAACGCTTCAAACAACCTTTCTCTCTAAACTCTTTTAGTTCCTTCTTCTTCCTTGAAACAATCCAACGCTCATGGATTCCTCTAGCAACGTCGGACGAAGCACGAAAATGGATAACTCCAGGGAACAACCCCAGCTTCCTACTGTCTGTATCGGACAGTTCATCGTCCCCTTCTCAGTGGACGGAATCCCCAGCTTGAACGTGCTCCTCACAATGGCACCCGTCGTCGCCCCACTCCCTGCTACAGTCAGAACAACGTTCATCGAACCTTCGGTCGTGCCCTCAGCAGCCAGCCTGAACCAGCTGGAGGACCTGATGCAGTGCATGAGGGCCATGCAGGCTCAAATGCAACAGTTCCAACAACTTCAGCTCTATCAACAGCACATACTGCACCAGGTCTCCCAGTACTAGTACCAACAGCAGTTCCCCTAGTTCGGGGGACCATCCACATGATAGTGGGAGGTTCGATCATTGCGGGTTGCACTTCAGCGGTAGCTCGGACGTCGGTTCGTGAGGTCACCCGGGAGGAGCAGAACCCCCCAAAGTGACCGAGAACGGAAGAGTCAATTTTTCTTCATAGAAGACGATGTGCGAGGGGTCTATTACCCCCACGACGACGCGCTCGTAATAAAGCTAAGAATCAACGACTCCGAGGTCAGGCGCATACTCGTCGACTCAGGCAGCTCGACCGACATACTCTTCAAAGTTGCGTTTGACCAACTCCAGTTGCAGAGAAGTGACATGAAGTTCGTAGACACTCCTTTGGTAGGCTTCAGCGGAGAAAAAGTCCGACCCCTTGGTAAAATAACAGTACCTGTATAGATCGGCACATGGCCTTATGTGGTCAGATTCAAACACAACTTCCTGGTGGTAGCGACCCCGTCTCCCTACAATGCCATAGTAGGTCGACCGATCACCCATGTTCTACGGGCGGTGGTCTCCACTTACCACTTGGCTATGAAGTTCCCAACAGACTTCGGTGTGGGAGTAGCGCGGGGCGACTAGCTCGAGTCCCGCAAGTGCTACATTGCCGCCCTAAAGGGGAAAACCAAGGTGGCCGATGACCTTGAACTGGAACGACCGGAGCAAGGCGAAGAGCGAGCCGCGCCCATGAAAGAAATATCCGCGGTCCCAACCTCGACACCAGACCCAGCTCAGACGCTTCAGATTGGTGCTTTCGTCCAGGAGCCCCTACGATTCGAACTGGTGAGTTTTTTACTTAAAAATTTAGATATTTTTGCATGGTCCGCAACAGAAATGCCCGGTATAGACCCCAAACTCATAACTCACAAGTTGAACACTGATCCTGTAGTTAGGCCCGTTAGACAGAAGAAACACAACCTAGCCCCGGAACGGTGGAAAGTGGTCGACGAGGAAGTCGAGAAGCTCCTCGCAGCGGACTWCATAAGAGAAGTCCAATACCCGAGTTGGGTAGCCAACCCCGTCCTGGTAAATAAGGCCAACGGCAAGTGGCGCATGTGCGTCGACTACACTGACCTGAACCGGGCTTGCCCGAAAGACTGCTTCCCACTCCCCCGAATCGACCGTTTGGTGGACGCGACCTCAGGGCATGAGTTGCTAAGTTTCTTGGACGCCTATTCGAGCTATAACCAGATCAAGATGGACCCGGCAGATGGAGAAAAGACTGCCTTCATCACGGAGTTCGGCCTATACTATTACAAGGTTATGCCCTTCGGGTTGAAAAACGCAGGGGCAACCTTTCAAAGGCTTGTAAATAAATTGTTTGCACCGTTAATCGGCAGAAAAGTAGAATGCTATGTAGACGACATGGTCATCAAAACTCAATTCTCACATGAATTAATACAAGACTTGCATTCTGTTTTTGAAATTTTGCGTAAGTTTAATATGAGATTGAATCTAAACAAGTGTGTGTTCGGTGTAACCTCGGGTAAGTTCCTAGGATACATCGTTAACCGGCGCGGCATTGAAGCCAACCCGGATAAGGTTAAGGCCATCTTAGACATGACACCACCCCGGAAGCTGAAGGAAGTTCAGAGGTTGAATGGTCACATAGCCGCCCTAAGCCGCTTCATGTCTAAATCGGCGGACCGCTGTCTACCATTCTTTAAGGCAATAAAGTGCAAAGGGTTCGAATGGACCCAAGATTGCCAGCTCGTGTTCGACGAGAACAATGAATACCTTACTAGCGTACCGACCTTAACCCGGCCCGATGAGGGCGATGTTTTAGAACTCTACCTCTCGGCGAGCGACGAGGTGGTCAGTTCGGTACTAATAAAGGAAGTAGATCGGGTCCAACGACCCATCTATTATGTTAGTAAAGTATTGCAGGGAGCAGAAACGAGATACCCGGTGATGGAAAAACTAGCATATGCATTGATAATTGCAGCTCGGAAGCTCCGCCCGTACTTCCAAGCTCATACTATTATCGTCCTTACCGACAAACCTCTGAGGCAAGTATTGCTTAAGCCCGAGGTCTCTGGTCGTTTGACGAAGTGAGCCGTTGAGCTCAGTGAGTACGACCTCCAGTACAAGCCGCGAACTGCCATTAAGGCCTAAGCCATAGCAGATTTCATAGCCGAATGCACATTCAGCTCCGAAGTTCCCAGGCCAGTTGAGCGCAGGGCTCCCATCTCGGGTGAGCCCGAAGCTCCCGGGTCAGTCGAGTCCGAACCCCGTGAAGTAGCAGCTAGTGTGGCACCTCTCCTAGCTCGACCAACCGCGAACTGGGATGAGGAGCCCTGGATCTTTCACGTAGATGGCTCCTCGAACCAACAGGGTAGCGGTGCCAGAATAGTTCTGCACGGCCCAAGCGACATGAAACTGGAGTACGCGCTACGTTTGAGTTCGAGGCGTCTAACAGTGAAGCAGAATACGAGGCGTTGATAGCCGGACTAGCCTTAGCTAGAGAAGTAAAAGCCAAGCACATCGTTATCTGCAGCTCCTCCTAGCTCGTGGTCAACCAAGTCATGGGCGAATATGAAGCTCGCGAGCCGACCATGTTCACCTACTTAGCCAAAGTCAAAGAGGCCCTGTTAAACTTCCAGTCACACTTCATCAAACAGATCCCTAGGTCGAAGAATGCTAAGGCCGATGCCCTGTCCAAGTTAGCCAGCAGTAGCGACATCACCATGAGAACCGTGTACATGGAGGACTTGTCTCGGCCTAG
>NW_010729093.1:4472480-4537683 GCF_000365185.1 Nelumbo nucifera | reverse complement strand
TTCAAGCAGAGCCGAGCTGGATTGACCCACTCATGAGCTTCTTGTTACACGGGACCCTCCCCGCAGATCGCAATGCGGCCAGAAGGGTGTAGTGCCAGCTAAATACGTCATGGTAGACGAGCGGCTGTACAGGAGATCCTACACGCTCCCCTACCTGCGTTGCTTGCAACTTACCGAAGCCGAGCTCGTACTCCGCGACACTCATGAGGGTTTGTGCGGCGGACACTTGGGGGCAGGGCCCTTGCCCAGAAAGCGCTTTGACAAGGGTATTATTGGCCAACAATGAAGGCAGACGCCATCGAACTCGTTAGAAAATTTGACAAATGCCAAAGGCATGCCAATATTTACCACCAACCCGCTGCCGACCTCAAATATCTCACCAGTCCGTGACCCTTTGCACAGTGGGGCATCGATCTACTCTGGCCATTCTCGCCAGCAACGGGTGGAAGGAAGTTCTTAGTTGTAGCAGTGGACTATTTTACCAAGTGGGTAGAAGCCGAACCCCTCGTAACGATAACAGCCCGAAATGTCCAAAACTTCTTTTGGAAGAACATCGAATGCCACTTCGGATTACCTCGGGCATTGATTTCCGACAACGGCAAACAATTCGAGGACATCAAATTTCAAGACTGGTGCCGAGACATGGGATCCAACAGAACTTTACTTCAGTCGCGCACCCTCAAGCAAACGGTCAGGCAGAAGTCACGAACAGAGCCATCCTCCGCGGACTAAAGGCACGACTGGACCGAGCTAAAGGATTGTGGGCAGATGAACTACCCAGTGTCTTATGGGCCTACCGGACCACGGAGAAGACTGCTACGGGAGAAACACCCTTCAATCTCACCTACGGCACCGAAGCGGTGATCCCCTTAGAGATCGAAGTACCTACGTTGCGCCTAGAAGCATACAGTGATCAAACAAACGAAGATTAGCTACGTACCAACCTCGACCTACTCGACGAAGTAAGGGACCTCGCATACATTAGGACCATAACCTACCAGCAGAGAGTAGCTCAGTACTGTAACGCTATGGTCAAGAGGCGAAACCTCCGCGTTGGCGACCTAGCCCTTCGTAAAGTTATGGTGCCTGAGCCTGGCACTGGCAAGCTCGGGTCCAACTGGGAAGGGCCTTACCGAGTGAAACGAGTGCTCGGGGAAGGAACATACGAGCTCGAGACCCTCGAAGGGAAACAAGTACCTCGAGCATGGAATATTGTCAACCTGAGGCAATATTATCTGTAAGAATCGAGTAGCCACAAGCTACTCCCAAAACCTAAGGGCCAGAATACCGAGCTAACATGACCTCGGCACAAGAAGACCCTAGTTGCCACTTCGACCTGGGAGAAATCTAGGAGCGGACTACGGGTCCATCCCTAAGCCTGAGGGCCACAAGAGGACCCAACCACCTCTATGGCATGGGCAAACTCCGCGAGTGGGCCACAAGCCATTCCTTCAGCCCAAGGGCCAAAACACCGAGCTAACAAAGACCTCGGCGTGAAGAAAGACAACCACTTCAGTGGCGAAGGCAAGGTATGAAATATCAAAGGCGTAAGCAGCTTGGGTTCAAACCCTGTGAAGCATAGCTCGTCTCGATACGTTGGTCGAACTGAGGAATAACCAACCAATGCTTAGTTTGGACATATGTAGTAATCACTTCGCGGTATACCACAGGCCTTAAACGTGACAAATCGGTATAACGCCTACTGAAGAGCCCTACTTCGGGTATGTAACTTTAATAGCTCAAATGATGAGATCGCTTTAACAAAAATTAAGGGAGTTCATCATACTCAGAAGAAGGAAGAAACTTTCATTGTAAAAAAAAAAGAGGAGAAGAAAGAGCGGAAAAGGAAAATAATAAGTGCAGTAACCGAGCTAAACAGCTCGGGAAAGGTTTGATCTCACAGGGCACAATCGCCCAACCGAAAACTTGTGAAAGACCGGGTTTATGGCACCTAGAAGCCACAGAAGCCCAGAGAAACGCCACCTCAAGGATCCGCCTCCTCATCCTCTGGAGAGGCAGGCTCCTCTTCATCCGCTTGGTCTGCTGTCCCAGGGGACATGCCTTTCATAGTAATGCCGTCGAGGTTGAGCCCAGAGAACTTCTTCCGAACCATCCACCGATAGAGCTTAAACCCTGAGCGGTACGAACCCGAACCATACTCCGCCTGGAGGTCATGAAATTCCTGGGAGTCTTTGAAATCCCAGACCACTTTCTCTCGCTCAGCCTCCACCATTTGATCAAAGTTTCGGGTCCGATTCAGAAGAGTGGACTCCAAGTCCCGCACCTGCTGCCTGAGGAGCTCCCTCTCCCCCGCCATCCTCGACGATTCCTCCCTATAACGTGCGCTCTCTTCAGTAAGCCGAGCGATTTGAGCCTCCTGGTTGTGGATGAGCAGCTCTTGAGACTCGCTCCCCTTGCGGGTGTGATGGAGCTCGCCCCGGATCTGGTCGAGCTCAACCTGGAGCTTCTGGTTGACAGCCCGCTGGTCGAGGGCGTCGACACGATGGATGCGCGTCTGGAGAGCCATGGCATGGATGGCGGAATTTACCTATTGATGAAAAAGAAGATCAGAAGAAAGCGGAAAAGGGCAAACATGAGAGAGAGGGAAAAAAGGCCACTTACCACCATGCAATGGGTAGAGGCGAACGCGGAGAGATCCCCGGGCTCCATATTTCCCCACTGAGCGATCTCGTCATTAGTAATTGCCTTCCGACTCCTCCGATGAGCTACCAGATAATCATTCACCCCTTCCCAGTTTCCCACTAGGAACCTGGGTAAGGACGGGGCGGAAGGGGGTTAAAGGGGGCCTCCCCTGGCTGAGGGAGCTCGTTTCCCCCAGGGTTAATCCCACTAGCCCCCTTAAGAGGGGGCATCGGAATCTCGGGCGGGGGAGAGGGTAGAACCAGCTCGGCAGACCCGAACTCAGTGCTTCTCGAAGGAGGGGTCTGGTTGGGGCGCGTCCTCTTCACCTGGCATCTCTGGCTACCCGAGAGAAGGCAGCGTGAATCGGCACTAGACATGATGGCTGCCAAAAGACCACAAGATATTAGTCCAACAGGAAGCAAAATGCATGTGTACACAAGTCACAAGGCACTACGCGACCTAAAATGCCGACCTACCCAGGCTCAAGCCAGCCTACACGAGCTTCTCCTCAGCCAAGTAATCCAAGCAAAGGAAGCCTACCGACGCCCAGGACAGCATCGTTTTCCGTATCTCAAGGTATAGCTCGGCCCCGGGGTTCTGGATGGCACCCCTCCAAGTGGTGGGAAAAGGCCACCCCTCGGGGTTACGGACCACAAAGTAGTCCCGCTTCCAGGCAGGTATCTTATTCGGTAGCTCGTATAAGAGCTTATAGCCGCGACGGGGGGAGAGGTAATAAAAGTGCATCTCTGGAGGAACCCCAGGAGCAGCGTTCTTTATACAAAGGATAGAGAAAAAAATATCAAGGTCCAAAGGAAGGTAGTACTCGTGACACAGGGATATAGTCCCAACCATGTTTCGAACGGCGTTGGGATGAAGTTGGTCAATAGCGACGTTGAAGTGATTCAGCACATCCACTATCAAGGGGTGCAGGGGGAGACGTAAGCCAGCCTCGAGCTGTTCTTGAAAGATTACTATATCATTGAGACCATGCTCCCAAGGGAAGTTGCCAGTAGGGAGGCTGTAAACCAGGTCCCCAGGGAGGCGAAAGTAGCAGATCAGAGACCTGAGTCTCTCCGCTGTCATTAAGGAAGGGCCAAAGGTATCAGGCTCCTTCCCCCTAGAAGTAGACGCCATGTCGCCAGAGGCCTCCCGAGCCTCCGGGATTTGCTTCCAGGCTCCTCCCGAGCTTGAGGGAGCATCATCATCTTGGCTATCGCCCCTGTGATAGGTATGGCGTGGGTACCCAGACATGGCTGACGGCTATCGGAACTCACCAGACTAGACAGAACGGAGCAGACTGAGGAACTTGAGTAGACTAGGCGAAGTACGCGACCTTAGAATCCAAAGACGACAAGATGGCGTGGAAGAAGATAGGGCTCGAGGGGGCCCCCTATTTATAGTCCCCGTCCTTTCAAACTGACGGCCCAGATCAAAGCAGATCCAACGGTCCGCGGGCGCCCTGACCGCACGCCTTCTGAAAACCAAAGGCGATTGGCGGCACATCTTCCATGATTAAGGTAGTCGCAGCCGCACGACGTTCGGAATTAAAGGCCACCTCAGCACGTTTTTGAAATCCGAAAAGTTAGAGAAGTCAGATGATCTCTTGATTCCCGCAAATGCATTTAATGGGGATAGTCAATCAAGTTTGAATTTTGGTCAAATCAGTCCATCGCGCTTCATAAACTCCTCGCGCTTAGGTGATATTCTTAGCCCGAGGAGTGGGGGGCAATTGATGAAGGATGATTTGACCCGACCTATGAAACAGCGACACATGGACAATGACTCCGCATAAGCGACAGCTCAGCATTGTGGTCCAATACAACTAAGTAATGGGCCCATAAAGCAGCTCACTACATCGTAGCGCGCTAAAGGAGGGGCTCGCCACAACGCGAGCTCCGGGTTCCCCGAGCTACCTCGAAAGGGATATTTCGAGGCAACTTTAACTTGTGAGCTAAGAAAACCAGCTCGCCCGAGCTCTCAAATAGACAAGTCGTCCCGATGACTAATTCTAGTAAGGGTACTCCTGAAGTATTCCAAGCTCGCTGCAAAGTAGTTCACGAATGGGCCACACGAGCATTCCTCAGGAAGTTTCTATTTAACGGGCCGTACTAGTCAGATTGTGCCACGTCCCTAGCTGACGGCACAACCCCTGTCCTTTCGACAGTCTGTGCCCACGTCTCTCTGCAGGCGGAGGCGTGCCTGTCACTTTGGAGACGTGTCACTTCCCCGGGCAAGGAGTACGTCACAACGGCCACCTGCGCAGCCCTGGCAGGTAACGGCTGTGGCAGGGGCCCAGTGGTGGTTATACCCAATCTCATAAGAGCGCCCCTATAAAAGCCTTCCGGGTAGAGGAGAAATTTCTTCAGGAAAAACCTCTAAGCGCTCGAATATAGTGATAAAGTGTGACCTCCACTCTTAGCCTTCGTTTTCTCTTTACTTCCCATACACAATACTAACTTAAGCATCGGAGTATTCCCACCGAGTAAACCCCCGGGGATCCTTCCTTTCATCTTCTCAGGTGCCGTCCGTTGCCAACAAGGAGCCAGTCAGCAGTCAGCAGTCAGCTAGGAGTGCCCGGATCGCGCTACATCAAATTTGTTTTTGAGTCAGTTTTAAAATATATTGGTTTATATTGTTGAAAATATTGACATAGATCTAATTAGTAACATTTAATAGTGAAAACAACTTAAAAATATAGGATTTAACAAGAGATAATAAGATTTAGTACCTTAAGTATAAGACTTAATGAGTGAGAATTAAAAAAAGATGGAAAATAATAATTGAAGTTACATTTTTAACCCCTATAATTAAAAATGAATTAAATACACAAATATAGGGATTTTAGTAGCCATTAAAATTGAAATTAAAATTATAATAAAGTGACTTTTATACCCTTTATCAAACAAATAAATAAAGGGCAAATTTAATCCAAAAAAAATTTCACATTTGCATTCACTTTCAACCTCCCAAGCTAGGATACAAGTGTTGACTTCTCGTTAGATGCTTTAAGGCATTCAATGCGTCACAACTCCCCACCCATATTCTTTGTCCTTTTTTGCTTTGTATAGTGAACATGAGAATTAACACGAGTACATAACTAAAACCTTGAATTTCAATTACAAAAGTGCCCCTTTCTTTTTAATACAATCTATTGGGGTTATGAGGTTACACTTGTGATATTTTCAAAAATATATCAATGACCAATGCAATCAGCCAAACAACTTTACCACCGTGAGAAAAGGCCACAATAAGTTTGGAGCCCAAAGTCCTTCTTCTTCTTCTTCTCTCTATATATCTATCCAATTTTCATGCAACTCATAGACTGACTTGATCAAACCGAGAAACTGACGCAAACAGTTCCTTCATGGTTAGGTTAGTTTTCCCTTATGATCAGATGGTTTCAGTTACCTGTTTACCAATCTGAGAGGTCAATTTGATTAGCCAAAATGCTTGCAACCGAACTGACCGATGTGTGAACACTCTTATCAAGTACATGAAAATTATACTCCTACAACAAAATGTACATATACCAATGGATAAAGGTTGTTGGTAAAACCAAAACATTCATCGGTCTATCCCTTTATGGGTTATACCGACAACCAGACTGACTGTTGCTATAGGTGTTGAAGTTCTTCATCATTATTATTATCATTCATGTCTTATCCCAACTATATAGGAATCTATAAGAATTCGGTCTAAATATGTTTATATTGTATTTTTGTAATATTTTATATTATTTATTTATTTTTATAAAAATACATGTACAAAACCATGGATATCACAAATAAATTAGCAAAACTCTCATAGCCCATCTCCTGCCAGCCAATCTGAATCTCCTACTAACCACATTCTGCTACCCTTCCTACTAACTTGATGACAACTGTCCAAAATAACCACTCGCTACCTTACCCTTTTAAACCGTGAAAATAATTTCCAAGGAAATTACTCTCAGCTTCTACTGTTAAGGTTTCAAAGATAAATTAATAAATCATAATCATTGCTGATCTAGTCCTTTTTAATTCTACATTTGCTTATATATTGTATCCAGTCTAGAAGTTTGATTAAATATGAAGGAATGGTTTATTCAAATAATGTTAAATGGGATATATAGAAATATCTGGGTTAGGAGGGAAAATCTATGATGTGGAAAAAATATGGTATGGAAAGAGTTTTGATCAATCAAAATCCATCCGTGAATTTTGATAAATAATACCTAATTGGCTACCACACTTTTGATTTCAATTAACTGATGAGAAGTCTTTCAGATATCATATCTTTTCTATATCATAGTTGAACCCGGTTTTGGAGTGATCATAAATGTGAAAGATTAATAATTTTTGGCATTTGCCATAGCCATTCCTCCTGATTTGATGTTCGAAATTAATATAACGTCAAGATCCCAAAGACAAAAAAAAAAAAAAAGGAAAAACAAAATGACGCATTGGTACAAGTTTGTTTGGAATGAAAGGTAAAAAATCTATTCATTCCTCATGTAATTGTATATTTTTTTTTCCAAAAAGAGAAGCTTATTCAGACTGAGCCTCTAATTCATTTGGAAGCACCACCTCTATTATTAGGTTAAATTACAAGGACGGAAGGACCCCTTATACTATGGGTCAGTGATGAAGACCTTGCATTTTTTTTACAAAAAGACCTTTTTAAATTTTGGCCGTTAGACAAAGTCCCCTTGTTTAGTATTTCGTTCGTTATCTTTGAAAAAATTATCATCCTGCTATTTGAATTTTTTAAATGTCCAAATTACCCTTATACTATTCATCGTGTTTCCTCCGCTGCCATCCCGTTCGTCTTTCTTTTCTATTCTTCTTGTACTGACCGCCTTCTTCATTCTCTTCCTTGTTTGATAAACATAACAGAATATCATAGCCAAACTTTGATGCCAGCCAAATCTCCAAACATGATGCTTGCTATTGTTCCTGATCTGAAATCGCTTTGCCTTTGCGATTGAGTTCCATTGGCCGTTCCAGAAGACCCAGTTACAAGGGTCAAGTCTATGGTGTTCGGAATAGCTGTAAGTGCAGAAGTAATTTCAAGGACACTAGGTGTAGTAGAAAGAATGCACAGAAGTAAAGACACAGGGTTTTTCAGTGGTTTCCTGCATATAGATCCAGGTTGCCAACTAACGATTCTGTTTTCTGATTGAGAAAAGTTTCCGGGATTTCTTCTGCCAAATTGTTGAACGAGAGGTCAAGTGTGACATTCGCCGGGATTTGCTTCCCAAATTCCATTGGGTTCCTTCCCATGAGTCTATTGTGATGATGCGCTAGTGTTAGTGACTAGGCCCGAACTAAGTTTTGATTTGGCAATGCTGAGCTGTACTGCCGAGCTGGTAATTGTAAGTCCGAATTGAAAAAGACTATAAAAAGAAAAGAATTAGAATGCTTGGGTAGGTTTTACCTAGGAGGACACTCTGATGTTTAAGTCATTAAGGAGATTTTAGTGAAAATGTGTGAGAGAATTCAAGAACTTCTGTGCACATCCCTTTCAGAGTAATCCTAGGATTTTTTATAGTTATCTGAAGTTCAGATGCTATCAGGCAACGTTGATTGTCACGTGTTGGTGTTGTCAATGGGCCAAATTCGCCCTAGCTCGGCCGCATACCTGATATTGGTTGTCGCGTATTGATTTGTTGAACTGTCTTGTTGAGTTAGACGCTGTATTATCAATAATGTCCACATGTCGATAGTTGTACTAGATGACTAAAATGTCCCTTATCATATTGTACGAGAGGTTCAAGCAACAGAGGCTAACTCCACTACCGAAATCTGGTGGCAACGACCCGTTAATCAGATTAGAAGACAGGTCTAAAATTTCGAGCTCACTTGAAACACCACCAGAGAAGTAATTGTTGCTCAAGGAAACGACAATAAGATGTCACACAAACTTCATATCGTTGGGGTTAATAGGAAATTAAAACAGCCATGAAATCTCTCCTTACTGCTCATAGCAATCCGGAACTGGAATCACCAACATTCAGGTTTTTCAAAACATCTATATCTAAATTGCTTCTATCAACCCAAAGTAGATACCAATTCCACTACCCATTTCAATAATCTCAAAGCTTCTCAATAGTAGTATCTCAAAAAGATTACCCCTTCTAAAGATCTCAAATTCACTTAAATGATGACAAACACCAAGAAATATAATTCCATAAAATAACCCTCAGATTCCACCAACCCAAACAACCCTTCAAGGTTTTCTTTTGAGGATTTATGTGACCATTCAAGAGCAGGGAGACAGGTAGGTTTTTTTGGGGTTCTACGTACAGACAAAAGATACGTCTTTGATACTACCACAGACCAAAGATACTAATTTGTACTCTGCATATAAAGAATGATTTTGTTACAGAAACGCCAGAGGACCATTTACATGACTTTTCCAAGAGGATACTGTGTTACAGGTACAAAAGAACAGCAGAACACCATTCTTTTTTTCTCTGTCTATCATGTTTTCCCTTGACTGACAAGGCTTTGTTCCAAGGAGTTTATTGAATCGAAGCAGCTAATCTCTAATTCTTGGGGACCCAACCCAAAATTGACTTTGGTGGATGATGCTACAGCAAGTAGTACCACTAACCGTGCAAAGCCTTCTGTCCAAACAGTCCCTATTGTCTGTGTGAATTTGTGGAATAATCTTTTAGAATTTTTGCGAAGTAATCGGTGAAACTGTGGTCTGTGGGAGGTGGAATCCATGTATATATAGGGGTAAAATAGATTTTTAAAAAGTTCTAGACGTCTTTGGCAATTTTCCGAGGGAGGATTTTGTACTTACCGAAAACATCGGGGCTGTGTGTGTAAGTAACTTACCGAAAGGACACAAACCCGTGCATTGCACGCGTCACTGTCAGGCGGTGAACACTACTGAACAACCCCTTCACTAAGCAAGCAAGCAAGAGCCAAGAACCCGCGTAAATACGGAAAAACGAACAGCTGCAGTTGGAGTGAAAGAGATAATCGTAGATACCAAATTCGGTCGATTCTCTCAACGGCTGTGGCTAGGCTGAGCATTGTCTGCAACTCTTCCTGGATTCTTCGATTCGGACGAATACACGTCTTCAAGCGTAGTGAAAAAGGAAAAGGACGATCATGTATTCGATGATTATGAATTTTCGATCTACCTTGTTGTTGGGGATATTAACTTCATTGCCTCCTTCGTTCTCAAGTTCGCGGGAGGCTATGCTTTTATCGCGTTCAGGTTTCTTACTTGTGTGGTTTCTATCCTCGTTTTCGCTTTCCACAATTTTTCTCTGTCAATGCATATTGATGACGACTTCCTTTTGAGCTGGTCTTGTTGCAGATTGGATCTTCGGGTTTATTCCTCATTTTATTGGGAATTTTGACTTCTCCCCCACTTCAAGTAAGTGAAACTTAGTTCCAAGTTTGGTAGCTTTGGTATTTTTTTCGTACATTAAATTGAGTTTGGGTATCATCACGTTCTTAACATGTTTGGTTGCACAATCAGCGGCTTTGGTTTTCATTCTCGAAGGGGAATCCTTTTCCAAACTCAAATGTTAGAAACTGAAAATTTTCTCTCATTTTCGTTGGTTTCTTTGTGTTTCTTAACTAATTCAGAGATTTTTTTTTTCGTTTGCTTTCTACTGCCTACCTTTGTTGCCACCTCGAAGGTTGTGTCTGGAAAAGCAGGCCACCCAATGCAATGCAACCAATTTGCCCCTTTTCCTCTCCCTCACTTCTTTAAGAAGTCTTCTTCCTTGATTTGTAGGTAACCCCCGACCCCCTCCTCTCGCACAACGAATAACTTAGACACGTCTCTATGCGAGTTTAGGTTAGGAACTTTGACACCTCTCTGTTCAAGAGTTTACACATACTAGACGATGCAGCTCTTGCCTCACCTTTTGTAATTGAATATCATTTTCCTTTTAAGATTTTTCCAGAAAATGCTTGGTATAACTAGGGCTACAAATGGATTGGATTTTATTCCAATTGAAATCTAAATGCAATTCGTTATCGGATATCCCTTTAGCCATATTCGGGTCCAATCAAATATGAAATTATACTCCGCTTAATTATTGGATCATTTTTTAGTATTAAAATTCTTTAGAATTAAGTGGGATTTAGAATTAAAATTTTATTTTTCCATTTAGAATGTATTTTTTGTTTTATATTTAATTTTGTAAACTTATGCTTATTTAATATAGATTTACCAATACTTCAATGAAATTGGATTCAAATCTGAAATCCTGATATGAAAACAAGTTGAATTTCAACACATGTTTTGCATATCTATTGGATATCAGTAGGGATGGCAATGGGGTGGGTTTGGGGAGGGTTTTGTAAATTATGGACCCTCTCCACCTTGCCAAACCTCCCAACCCATACTCTCCTGGAAATCCATAGCAGGTTGGATTTTCAAAATCTAAACCCTCCACCCTACCTACCCTCCCTGCATTTGAGGATGGGGTGGGTTGGGTCCAAAACCTGCATCTAGTTTCCTGTTATATATAAGAAATAAACAAGCAAAATAACATGAACAAACAACATCGAAATTTCCAATTATTTTATTGAAACATGTAGAAAACACATAAGCTATCAATTATCATTACATAAGATTCAAAACATTATTAAATTCAATACGTAAAACATAAGTTCATATTGGTAATTTAATTATAAGCAGCTGGGGCATTTTAGTGTAAATTTGATAGACAGGTCGGGGAGGGTCAGGTTTAGCTTAATATTGTACCCATACCTGTATGGGTTGTAAAATCCCAAAACTCGTCTGGTCATCCCCGTCCCAAAGTCCAACTTATTTTTTTTTCAAAAAGAACACCCCACTCCATCTGGATGAGTAAGGGTGGGTACTCACCGGATAGGTTGGAACTTGGAAATTGCCATCCCTAGATAGTGGTTTGAATCTCTTGGATTCTTATCAGATCGGAATCATCAGATTTGGATATACCCATATTCGAATTCAATTCAATTTGTTAGTTACAAATGGTATCCATTTGCCTAAGCAAAGGGCTCTATGCTTATTTTATTACAATTCCAGTAAAGTGCTATGATTACTAGTACTGATAAAATAATGCAGTAGCAGTCTAACAGATGGTTTGGCAAGATTGAAGTTAATTGAGATGGCATGTATGCTGGATACACATACCATGGAACGTCTTGTATGGGTGTAAATTTTTTGTAGCTTAGGGTTGATCTCTAAGCTTCTTCTTTGGTGTCCATCTTACACATAACCTTTTCCTAATTGTTTAATACTCCTAGAAATACTTTGTAACTGTTGCTATTCATAAAGAAAATTACATCTAACTGTAATGTTTCAAAATACACTCAAACTCCTAAAGAACTTCTAAAGACTAGAATTTGACCCATCACAACTTCACATATATTACTAAAGGTATAATTACTTTTGAAAATCAATTGAAGAGGTCATTACCCAATATTGGTCCTAACTCTATCTGAGGTCCCGGAGAGGTTTACCGGTTTTGGAAGTGACTTTTGGCATTTTTTTTGCACAAAGTAGCTTCTTGTAGACTCAAACCCACATTCTCATGTTTGTTAGCCCAAGATTTTACCATTACACCAAGTGATGACCCACGACTTTTGAAATCAATCCATCCAAATATATTAAAAAAACTAACAAATCTTTAATTTAATAATCTCAATATAGCCAAAACTAATAGTTCTTCATATAAACATACAAGTTATGGTTTATTTTTTTATTATTATTTTTAATTTTGAAATCTATAACTCTCTTAATCACATCCAAGTAGTGTGACTGCCAAGCCTCCCTAGATGCTTGCTGGTTAGCATTGATGTGGAGTTTCTCGGTTTTCATACTGGGGATGCTCTATTGATGCTTTTACTTTCTTTCTTTCAGGTATAGTTTAGTTGTTGACTAAGTAGATGATTCCTATTTTGTAATTGTTGTTCCTTGTTGTTTTGCAGGATTTTTGCACTCTGTGTCGGACTTAAAACCTTCATTAGTTGGTTTCAATTAGGGACTCTTTTAGTATTGATATCTTGGTGGAGTTTATTGGGATTGTTTGCTGCCTTTTTGAGATTCTGTTGTGGAGTACATTACAATAGTGTTATGATGTATGGATTTGTGGTTCCTTGGTGATTTGAATGTTATTGAGCCATTTCTTTTCTTTTTTTTTTTGGATATTATGTGTTGGCTCTTCTTTTGTACTGGTGTACTCTTCGTTTTGATTTTTAATATAGTGGTATTGATAAAAACTACTTAATTGATTAAGATAATAGGTATTCTTAGTTTTTTTATCTAATATAATTTAGTTTTATTTTGGAGTGGAGGTGGCGAACAACTAAATGTCTATATGTGTTCTGGGGTTGGGGCTGAGAGTCTTCCTATTAAATATTATCAGTTACATTTAATTCTCTGCTTAATGGCGATAGACATACATCACTATATTAAATTTCTTGTGTCAGTGTAGTAAAACTGGTACCTTATTACTAATAGCTACTATTGTTTTGGTGGGTTGTCTTGACATATAAGTCATTCATTTTACATGAGGATGGATCTCCTTCAGTGTTATGAATTGCAAATGCTAAACTGACATTGGAACTTCAGAAGCTTATAATTGATATTGATCCAACATTGGAATTTGAGTTTAAATATTTGGTCTCTTCAGTATATTAGAAAATAGAACTTTTGTTTTTAGTTCCCACTCTCCACATGGCATAGGAGATTTAATGCTTCTTTTGTTATGGTTCTTCCTCTTCTCTTTGTATACAAGCTAACACATACTGTGTTTGCTGCTGAGATATTTTATCATCTCAGACCTTGTTCACAATTAATGTTGAAAGTCATGAAGTCATCTTTCCTGTCTCTATTATCTGAAAAGTTGTTTTTTGACCAGGATTGTCTGTTAAATATAACTTTTATGTGTTTCTACTTCTTTGATTTCCTAAAAATCCTTTTGGTCTTCATGGGCAGTCATTCCATATCATCTCTGAGGAAGATATGGGTGAGATTGACACCAAACCATTCGAATCAGTCCAAGCTTCCCTTTCCTTGTTCGAGGAGAAAAATAATGACCACAGAAAGAATGTGTCAACTGGAAGTGAGGTAAGAGACTTAAAATTATACAGATAGTTGGTACTCTGAAGATGATATATGGTTGTTACTGTCTAAACTGTAATTTTGCGTATGTAATGTTCATGGAGTAGACTAGATCCTCTGTTATTGCATACTTAATTAATCTACAATAACATGATTATAGAATTTTCTATTCCCTTATGGGTAAATGTAGATGCCTAAGATCCTTTCTTATTTCCATTGCAAGGAGGTGGGGAAGGGGAAAGAACTTGACCTTATGCTCAAATACTTGGCCAACTATAAGGTGCAGCTGGAAGTAAAAGAATCTGCTTACATGCAAACCCTTCTCAAGCTGGAACTCTACCAAAAGACAGTCGATGAGTTGTCAATCCAACTGAAGAACTCTGAGGCTGATAGGGACAAGTACTTTGAAGAATGCAGACAAACTAGGATCCAAAGAGATGAACTTGAATACAAGATAAACAAGATTTCGGATCAGCTCTTGGAAACTGAGAAGGACCAAGAGCAACTTCTAGATGCGGTAAGTAAACTGAAGGCTGTTGAAGAAGAGTGGCTGAATACAAAAGCAGAGCTTGCTGCTGCTAAGGAATTGAAGCTTTCTGCCATTGAACAAGCAAAACTAATGGAAACCTCCATTAACATGGAGAAGGAAAAGAATGAGAAGCTTCTGAAGCACATAGCAGAGCTAAACAAAGCTATTCTGCATTTGAAACTGGTAGCAGTTGAAGTAGCGAAAGAGAAATCCACAATCAATTCAGACAAGGATGCAAAGATACAGATGGCTATGGAAGCAGCAGTTCAAGTACATGAACCATTGGAAAAGATGAGAATACAAGCATACGCTGCGACAGATTTGGAGAATCAACTCTTGGTGAAGTCCCAATTCATTGATTCATTACAGTTGGATCTGAAACAACCTAAAGAGTTCCATAGCTCATTTACAAAAGTTGCTTCTGTTGCAACTAATGATTTAAACCAGATAAAATCAGGGAGGGAGATGGTAGGAAGAGAAAACTCTGACCAAGAAATCTATGTCGAATCAATGGAAACAAAGCTAAGCCAATTAGAGTTAGAACTTAAAATTGCAAGAGAAGAGGTTCACTATCTGAATCATGAAATTGAAATGCTTAAAGGTGAGATTCAAAGGGCAGAAAGTGAGATGGAAGAGACCAGAGTAAGAGAGCGTGAAGCTCAGGTTGAGATTGCAATGCTAAAATCTGAACTTCATAAAGGCAGATCAAAGATTGCTGCAGCAGAGGCAGCTGAAGCAATGACTAAGAGCATTAAATCAGGGTTTTATCTTGCTGTGCAACAGCTAGCAATAGAAGCAGAGGAAGCCAAGAAGGAAACAAAAAAGCTGAGGCGTATAGTAGAAGTGGGTGAAGAAACCGGAAACTCTGCCAGTGTCAAACTTCAATTTGCTGAGCCTTCTCCATGTCTAAGATTTCCATTGGAATCAGAAATCAAAGAAGATAAAGGAAATAATATTGATACTCAAATCACAGTTCCAATGAATGAGAGTAAGGCCTTGATCAGGAAGCCCGAGCAAGTGGACCAGCTTATATTATCACCCCCTGAAGATGCATCACATGTAATAGTATCCAAAACTGGTTCTGAAGTAGATGCCTTGGAGAACGAACTTGAAGCTGCAATAGCAGAAATTAAGGAGCTTAGGTCTGTGGCAGAGAAGGCTGTAAGCAGGGCTGAACTAGCTGAAAAAGCTAAAGTGGCAGTAGAGGATCAATTAAGGAAGTGGAGAGAGCAGAAACAAAGAAGAGCTGCTGCAGCTGCACTTGGTGATGAATCCTCTCCCAAACAAATTAATCCTTCCAAGTGTGAAAAGGTTACTGTTACCCATCAGCCATTGGGTAAGGTTCTTAACTTGAAATTCTAGTTCCACAGAATGAGTTTCAGAAAGAAAGAACCAAGTTGCATTGCATTTGAGATCTTTGATTGACAATAATTATCATCCACTGGAAGTAACTTGTAAGGTCTTCTTATAAGAACATTTAGTTTTAGAATTTTCATACTCTATCTTTATGTTTTTATAGTACTTCTCAGCATATGGAACCAGGGCTGGAGATATTAGTTCACGGCATGTCAGAATGTGTTAGCTTGTCATCACCATTGCTAGAAAGTTAGTTCTTAGTTTATGACCAAAAAAAGGGGTAGCAATAATCCGAGTTTAAAATAAAATTGACTCAATAATTTAGAAGAAAGAAAGCAGAAAAATGGAAAAAATGATGCTTTGAGAGAATAGCATTTACTACAAGTTTTAAGAGAAATGCTGCATAACATGCATTGTCCATGGGGTTAAGGTGTGGGACGATTTATTTCTGATTTTAGTGCCCATCATGCTCGAGTTTAGTATACTTCTGGTCAAAAGAAGATAAAAAGAATGTTTGCATTAGAAGTTAGAACATATTTACATAATTAATGTTTTTGATGAATCAATTTTTGGTGATGTATCAATTTTTTGTGCTAAGTACCTCGTCATTTGGTTTGAGCTGGGGGCAGATTAGGTGCCGAGTTAACTGGGCTGAGCTGGGCAGGTTAGGTGTTGAACTGACTGGGCCGAGCTAGGCAGGTTAGGTGCCGAGCTAGGTAAGTTAGGTGACAAGCTGACCAGAGTGCCGATCTGCCTATTAGGTGTCGAGCTGACCAGAGTGCTAAGCTGCCTATTAGTTGTCGAGCTGACCAGAGGGTCGAGCTGCCTATTAGGTGCCGAGCTGACTAGAGTGCCGAGCTGACCAGAGGACCGAGCTGACCAGAGTGTCGAGCTGCCTATTAGGTGTCGAGCTGACTAGAGTGCCGAACTGGCTGGTGGCGAGTTGGATTGATTGTTGAGCTTCGTAGTTCTTTAGAGACATGCAAGGAATCAATGTCAGAGGACTCGGGGTGGCTAATCCGGCGAGGTCGCTCCGATGCTTAAGTTAGTATTCTCATAGAAGATTGTGAGCTAAAAATGACAAAGTATGAGAGCTGGAATATGTTTACTTGCCTCCCCTATGCCATTAGGGTTGGTGCCTTTATATAGGCATAGTTTGGTGTGGGCTTCACGTACCACATCCGAGATTTCTGAGAAATCGTCTAAGTGGTCCGAGATTCCCTAAGGTAACCGCCATGCACGTTGACCAACCTCCGGATCGTTCGGCACGTGGGTCAACTTCCAAGGATCGTGGGAGTGTTTGGATATGCATGCCGAATTTGTCGGCGAGCACGTCTTGCAGGTTGCCAAGTCAGCACTTGTGCCAGGCCGCTAGTTCGGTGCCTGGGTCAGGCCGCTAGGTCGCGCCAGGTGGAACACCATCAACATGGCTAAGGCAAGTTGTTGCCTAAGTGGTTCCGGGTGTCGCCTAGTTGTTTCGAGGTGCCATGTGTCACAATATCATTGGAGAGCCAAATCCGCTCTCATCATTTGCCCCCACTCCCGAGCTGAAAGTAACTCAGTGAAGGAAGTAAATTGCTCCTTTTGGCCTGAAATGAGTAATTTGATGAGCTCGTAAGCATCGATTCAATTCCTCTAGGAGCGACTCGCAGTCCACTCTCCTTGCCCTTGATTTTGCCCATGCCGAAGAGGCGACTTGGTCTTATGTGGTGCCGAAGTCTGTGCCAGTTCGGCACTTTAGCCCTTAGGCTCTAGGAGCGACTCGTAGTCCACTCTCCTTGATATTTGATTTTGCCCATGCCGAAGAGGCGATTGGGTCTTATGAGGTGCCGAGGTCTTTTATCAGCTCGACACCTTAGAGCTACGGCTGCGCTGCATCAACCTCGTTAGTGACGTCGGTTACCCACTCCTACAAGAAGTTACTAGGAGCTCGACCTACGGGGGCAGCACTACTGAGTTTAGGTCACCAGCTCGCACGGGAGCCTTGGAAGGCTCGACCGGAAAAGGCGTCCATGCAGTCTGTTGGCCGCCTACTCCCGCGGAAGCCACAAAGAGCTCATATTTATAGAGGGTACCTCGCGAAGAGGACTGATGAGGCTTTATCCGAGTTGAAATAAAGTTGGTAGAGCTTTTTAGTCTATTGGCCATCAACTTCCTGCATAGTCTTTGAGTTCATAAAAAATGAAAATTAGAAAGTGAGAGTTTTTAGTGTATAAAAGGTGAGAACTTAGTTTTTTAGAAGAAGAGGACTTAGCGTTTCGGAGGATGAGAACTTAGCTTTTGTAGTGTTTCCCACAAACGGCGCCAATTGATGAATCAATTTTTTGTGCTAAGTACCTCGTCATTTGGTCTGAGCTGGGGGTAGATTAGGTGCCGAGTTAACTGGTTTGAGCTGGGCACGTTAGGTGCCGAACTGACTAGGCCGAGCTAGGCAAGTTAGGTGACGAGCTGACTGGGCCGAGCCTGGCAGGTTAGGTGACGTGCTGACCAGGTTAGGTGACGAGCTGACTAGAGTGGCGAGCTGGATTGATTGTTGAGCTTCGTAGTTCTTTAGAGACCTGCAAGGAATCAATGTCAGAGGATCCGGGGTGGCTAACCTGACGAGGTCGCTCCGATGCTTAAGTCAGTACTCTCATAGTAGACTGCGAGCTAAAAATGACAAAGTATGAGAGTTAGAATATGCTTACTTGCCTCCTATGCCATTGAGGTTGGTAGGCATAGTTTGGCGTGGGCTTCACGCACCGCGTCTGAGATTTCTGAGAAGTCGTCTAAGTGGTCCGAGATTCCCTGAGGTAACTACCATGCACGTTGACCACCCTCTGGATCGTTCGACACGTGGCCAACTTCTAAGGATCGTGGGAGTGTTTGGATATGCATGCAGAATTTGTTGGCGAGCACGTCTGGATATGCATGCCGAATTTGTCGGCGAGCACGTTTTGCAGGTTGCCAGGTCGGCACCTGTGCCAGTTTGCTAGTTCGGCGCCTGGGCCTGGCTGTCAGGTCGCGCCTAGGCCAGGCCGCCAGTTCGCGCTTGGGCCAGGTCGCCAGTTCACGCCTGGGCTAGGCTGCCAGGTCGGTGCCTGGGCCAGGCCACCAGGTGGAACACCACCAACATGGCTATGGCAAGTTGTTGCCTAAGTGGTTTTGGGTGTCGCCTAGTTGTTTCGAGGTGCCATATTGTCACGGGGTAGTTCTACTGCGGAAGAAACCTGTGCGGTGTCCAGGCCAAGGTAGCCCAGGACAAGCCTTTATGTGCTTAGAGGCTAGGAATTGCCCGATGAGATGGCTCCCTCAAGGTTAGTAGCACTAGATCATGACCTCAAGTCCAATGGCCGAGGCACTCGGCTGGCTCAGACCGGTCCATGGGAGGCGCCACTTACGTGCTAAAGGAGGACAACCATAATGTAAGGCGATTATGCGCCGAGGAGGTGACTTGGTACCGATGTGAGGGGTCTCCTATATGCCGATGATGACAGGCACCTGTGTGCCATGATGATAGGCAACCGCTTGGGCCGGAACACACCTGTGCGTTAGAGGCAACGGGGTAGCTCACTCAACTTGGGCAAGGGGCTGGCGTGGTGAAGGGTCATGCTTGAGCCAAGCCCGCATGCCAAGCCTCCCTTGAGTGTCGGCAGCGCAGTGCCGGTCCAACATTGTCCCCATGAGCATGTGTGCGCCCATGAGGAACCTGGTAGCCATGCTAGCCGTTAACCAGGGCTGCCCCACAAGGGGATGATGGTCTAGGAGTGCCAAGGTTAGGCACCCAAGGAGGTCGACCACCCCTCCTCAAAGAGTAGGTTAAGCTTTTGGTGGTCTGTCTGAAGATAACATCAATTCTCCCAAAAATCTTACAGGCGAAAATGACGGTGATGTCCCTAACGTAAACCTGCCAAGCGTAGGCAAGGCTAAGCCTGTGTCAAATCGTAACAATGTGTCACAATATCATTGGGGGGCCAAATCTGCCCTCATCATTTGCCCCCATTCCCGAGCTGAAACTAACTCGGCGAAGGGAGTGGATTGCTTCTTTTGGCCTGAAATGAGTAATTTGATGAGCTTGTAAGCGTCGATTCAATTCCTTATGCTCTGGGAGCGACTCAGTCCACTCTCCTTACCCTTGATTTTGCCCATGCCGAAGAGGCGACTTGGTCTTATGTGGTGTCGAAGTCTTTGCCAGTTCGACACTTTAGCCCTTAGGCTCTAGGAGCGACTCGTAGTCCATTCTCCTTGATTTTTTATTTTACCCATGCTGAAGAGGCGATTGGGTCTTATGTGGTGCGGAGGTCTTTTATCAGCTCGACACCTTAGAGCTACGGCTGCGTTGCATCAGCCTCGTTAGTGACGTCGGTTACCCACTCCTACAAGAAGCTACTAGGAGCTCGACCTATGGGGGCAGCACTACTGACTTTAGGTCACCAGCTCGCACGAGAGCCTTGGAAGTCTCGACCGGCAGGGGCATCCATGCAGTCTGTTGGCCGCCACTCCCGCGGAAGCCACAAATAGCTCATCTTTGTAGAGGGTACCTCGCGAATATGACTGATGAGGCTTTATTTGAATTGAAATAAAGTTGGTAGAGCTGCTTAGTCTGTTGGCCATCAACTTCCTGCATAGTCTTTGAGTTAATAAAAAATGGAAATTAGAAAGTGAGAGCTTAGCTTTATGGAAGAAGAGGACTTAGCCTTACGGAGGATGAGAACTTGGCTTTTTGTAGCGTTTCCCACAGATGGTGCCAATTGATGAATCGTTTTTTTGTGCTAAGTACATTGTCATTTGGTCTTAGCTGGGGGCAGATTAGGTGTCGAGTTAACTGGTTCGAGCTGGGTAGGTTAGGTGCCGAACTGACTGGGCCGAGCTAGGCAGGTTAGGTGACGAGCTGATTGGGCCGAGCTAGGCAGGTTAGGTGCCGAGCTGCCTATTAGGTGTCGAGCTGACCAGAGTGCCGAGCTGCCAATTAGGTGTCGAGATGACCAGAGTGCCGAGCTGCCTATTAGTTGTCAAGCTGATTAGAGTGGCGAGCTGGATTGATTGTTGAGCTTTGTAGTTCTTTAGAGACCTGCAAGGAATCAATGTCAGAGGACCCGGTGTGGCTAACCCGGTCAGGTCGCTCCGATATTTAAGTCAGTACTCTCATAGTAGACTGCGAGCTAAAAATGACAAAGTATGAGAGCTAGAATATGTTTACTTGCCCCCCTATGCCATTGGGGTTGGTGCCTTTAGTCTGTTGGCCATCAACTTCCTGCATAGTCTTTGAGTTCATAAAAAATGGAAATTAGAAAGTGAGAGTTTTTAGTGTCTAAAAGGTGAGAACTTAGTTTTTTAGAAGAAGAGGACTTAGCATTTCGGAGGATGAGAACTTAGCTTTTTGTAGCGTTTCCCACAAACGGCGACAATTGATGAATCCGTTTTTTGTGCTAAGTACCTCGTCATTTGGTCTGAGCTGGGGGTAGATTAGGTGCCGAGTTAATTGGTTTGAGCTGGGCACGTTAGGTGCCGAATTGACTGGGCCGAGCTAAGCAAGTTAGGTGACGAGTTGATTGGGCCGAGCCTGGCAGGTTAGGTGACGTGCTGACCAGAGTGCCGAACTGCCTATTAGGTGCTGAGCTGCCTATTAGGTGGCGAGCTGACCAGAGTGCCGAGCTGCCTATTAGGTGCCGACCAGAGTGGCGAGCTGGATTGATTGTTGAGCTTTGTAGTTCTTTAGAGACCTGCAAGGAATCAATGTCAGAGGATCCGGGGTGGCTAACCCGGCGAGGTTGCTCCGATGCTTAAGTCAGTACTCTCATAGTAGACTGCGAGCTAAAAATGACAAAGTATGAGAACTAGAATATGCTTACTTGCCCCCCTATGCCAATGGGGTTGGTGCCTTTATATAGGCATAGTTTGGCGTGGGCTTCACGCACCGCGTTCGAGATTTCTGAGAAGTCGTCTAAGTGGTCTGAGATTCCCTGAGGTAACCGCCATGCACGTTGACCACCTTCTTGATCGTTCGGCACGTGGCCAACTTCCAAGGATCGTGGGAGTGTTTGGATTTGCATCCTGAATTTATCGGCGAGCACGTCTGTATATGCATGCCGAATTTGTCGGCAAGCACGTCTCGCAGGTCGCCATGTCGGCACCTGTGCTAGGCCGCCAGGTCGCGCCTTGGCCAGGCCGCTAGTTCGCGCTTGGGCAGGTTGCGCCAGGGCCAGGCCGCCAAGTGGGACACCATCAACTAGGCTAAGGCAAGTTGTTGCCTAATTGGTTCTGGGTGTCCCCTAGTTGTTCCGAGGTGCCATGTGTCACAATATCATTGGAGGGCCAAATCCGCCCTCATCATTTGCCCCCCACTCCCGAGCTGAAAGTAATTCGGCGAAGGGAGTGGATTTCTGCTTTTGGCCTGAAATGACTAATTCTATGAGCTCGTAAGTGTCGATTCAATTCCTTAGGCTTTGGGAGCGACTCACAGTCTACTCTCTTTACCCTTGATTTTGCCCATGTCGAAGAGGCGATTGGGTCTTATGTGGTGCCGAAGTCTTTGCCAGTTCGGCACTTTAGCCCTTAGGCTCTAGGAGCGACTCGTAGTCCACTCTCCTTGATCTTTGATTTTTCTCATGCCGAAGAGGCAATTGGGTGTTATGTGGTGCCGATGTCTTTTATCAGCTCGACACCTTAGAGCTACGGCTGCGCTGCATCAGCCTCGTTAGTGACGTCGGTTACCCACTCCTACAAGAAGCTACTAAGAGCTCGACCTACGAGGGCAACACTACTGATTTTAGGTCACCAGCTCTCACGGGAGCCTTGGAATGCTCGACCGGCAGGGGCGTCCATGCAGTCTGTTGGCCGCCTACTCCTGCGGAAGCCACGAAGAGCTCATCTTTGTAGAGGGTACCTCGCGAAGTGGACTGATGGGGCTTTATCCGAGTTGAAATAAAGTTGGTAGAGCTGCTTAGTCTGTTGGTCATCAATTTCTTGCAGAGTCTTTGAGTTCATAAAAAATGGAAATTAGAAAGTGAGAGCTTTTAATTTTTAGAAAGTGAGAACTTAGTTTTCTGGAACAAGAGGATTTAGCCTTTCGGAGGATGAGAGTTTAGCTTTTTATAGCGTTTCCCACAGACGGCGCCATTTGATGAATCAATTTTTGGTGATGTATCAATTTTTTGTGCTAAGTACCTCGTCATTTGGTCTGAGCTGGGGGCAGATTAGGTGTCGGGTTAACTGGGCCGAGCTGGGCAGATTAGGTGCCGAACTAACTGGGTCGAGCTAGGCAGGTTAGGTGATGAGCTGACTGGGTCGAGCTAGGCATGTTAGGTAACGAGCTGATGAGAGTGCCAAGCTACCTATTAGGTACCGAGTTGACCAGAGTGCCGAATTGCCTATTAGTTGCCGATCTGACCAGAGGGCCGAGTTGCCTATTAGGTGTCGAGCTGACTAGAGTGCCGAGCTGGATTGATTGTTGAGCTTCGTAGTTCTTTAGAGACTTGCAAGGAATTTTTGTCAGAGGACCTGGGGTGGTTAACCTGACGAGGTTGTTCCGATGCTTAAGTCAGTACTCTCATAGTAGACTGTGAGCTAAAAATGACAAAGTATGAGAGATAGAATATGCTTACTTGCCCCCTATGCCATTGGGGTTGGTGCCTTTATATAGGCATAGTTTGGCATGGGTTTCACGCACCGCATCCGAGATTTTTGAGAAGTCGTCTAAGTGGTCCGAGATTCCCTGAGGTAACCGCCATGCACATTGACCACCCTCCGAATCGTTCGGCACGTGGGCCAACTTCCAAGGATCGTGGGACTGTTTCAATATGCATGCCGAATTTGTTAGCGAGCACGTCTCGTAGGTCGCCAGGTCGGCACCTGTGCCAGGCCGCTAGGTTGGCACCTCTGCCAGGCTGCCATGTCGCGATAGGGCCAGGCCGCCAGGTCGGCACCTGGGCCAGGCCGCTAGTTCGCGCCTAGGCCAGGTCATGCCAGGACTAGGCCTCTAGGTCGCGCCTGGGCCAGGCCGCTAGGTGGGACACCATCAACTTGGCTAAGGCAAGTTGTTGCCTAAGTGGTTTCGGGTGTCACCTAGTTGTTTCGATGTGCCATGTGTCACAATATCATTGGAGGGCCAAATCTGCCCTCATCAATTTTCATTGGTTTGCAAGGTCTGGTTAGTTGGTAAGGACTCTGGCTGGTTGTTGGGGAGATCTGAGATTGATTGAAAATGTTGTCTCTAGTTTGATAGAGACAAACTAGAGGTGCCAACTGGCTAGTTGGTAAGGCCTTTCCTCCCTTGTGTAGCCCCCTTAAAGCCAAAAAAGAAAAAAAAATGCTGTCTCTAGTTTGATAGAAAATCAGAGAAATAGAAACTTTTCTTTCTGTGACAGCCAGAGAGGCAGAAAGTTGTCTAGAAATTCTATGAAATTCCTTGAGAACTTTCCCCGAACTTTCTGTCTCTCTTTTATTCTAGTGAAAACATAAAATATAAACAATATATAAACAACTTAGTTTGTTAGGCGAGAAGGCTAATAAGGTGTCATTCAAGTGGCAAATTGGTTTGGAGCACAACTTTCTTCTTTAGAGTTGAGCTATTTCAAAAATATCTCTTGAGAGTTGAGATTGCTTTACAAGGGTCCAACTTTCTTCTTTATATTATCCATGCTTTCAATAGCTTAAAGCTTGAAACCTTTCCTAGTTCCCTTTGCTCTGAAGTCTCAATTCTTCTTCCAGTTCTAGATCTACATCTAGACTTTCATAGGAGATTGAGATGGCTCTAC
The DNA here is from genome assembly GCF_000365185.1 of Nelumbo nucifera. Next base: position 4,513,356 of record NW_010729093.1, on the reverse strand, counting down.
CTTTCTCTGTTGCAACAAGTGCGTGACCCCTCATCGTCATTGAATCGAATACGCAACCATTTATGCTAGTCGAAAAGTTGTGCAATGCCAAGTAGAGCGTTTGAAGTGTATCAATGAATAGCCTTTTTCCCCTTCTTTTTTTTTCATGTGGCGTATAAAAAGGGGAAGGACTATGTGGAGAGGATTAAGGGTTGCAGTATGTTGGACACTTTGGGAAGAAAGAAACTCTAGGATATTCTCAGAAGCTGAGAGAGGAGCAGTAAATTTGAGGGCTATCATACATATTAGGGTTGTACAGTGCCTGAAATCTTTGGAGCTATTCATAGATTACACTATGAATGACATATTGAGGAAGTGGGGTGAAATTGCAAATTGCGCACAGACCAAGTCAGTAATGAGTGTGGCTTGGACCCCTCCACCTGGTGGATTCTTGAAATTAAACTTTGATGGGTGTAGTAGGGGAAATCCGGGACAATCGGGGAAATTGGGTGTTTTTAGGGATGAAAATAGGGTCATTTCTGCCATGTTCTCAAGCCCAATTGGAGTGGGTGATTCCCTTAAAACTGAGATCTTTGCAGTTATGGAAGGAGTTCGGAAAGCTAAGGAGTTGAACATCAGGAAACTCATAATTGAAGGGGATTCAGAAGTGGTGATAGGGTGGCTGATTAAAGATCACAATGGCTTGTGGAAGTACAACAATGAGAGGAGGAAATTCAAGTGGCTGGTGCGGGAGATGGAAGTTAAGACATGTTGGGTTAAAAGATCGGCTAATTCCCTAGTTGACGATTTAGCTAAACAAGGGGCAGAAAGGGATTCACTGTATTGGGCTAAGCTGTAACTTTAGTGTTTTCTTCTTTTTTTTTTCTTTTTCTTGAGGTTCTTTGTTGCTCTTGGAAAATAAGTGTGTTTGTCTTCCTCTTGTAAATCTTCTATTGATGATTTAATGAAAGTGTTATTGATAAAAAAAAAAAGTGTATCAATGAATAGGGGTGTTAATGGACTGGTTTTGGGTTGGACCCTGTTTACATCAAAATCAATTTAAATGAATTGGATGGACCAATAAAACATGTTGAATTGGATCAGTCCAAATTATTTATTAGATTGGATTGGACCTGATCCATCCATAATGGGTTTATATTGGATTGGGTCAGATAGAACCAATATCCAGTCTATTGATTGAAGATAAAAGTACAAGTGTCAATGGAAACAGGTTTGGATTAATTAAAATCAAATTTAACAGATTGGACGGTCCAGACATTTAACTGGACTGGTTCAGGTCCATTTGTAATAGACTCATATGTGACTGGATCAGATTGGACCAAATCCGATCTAACACCCCTATCAATGAGGCAAGGACTGTCATGTCATGGGCCTTCTAAAGTCGCAAATATGACAAAAGATAAACAGTAGATTTTATTGTAAACACACATAGATTCGTTGGGATTCGTTGGGTGCTTAAGTTAAGCTTGCTCATTTCTGATTTTTTTCCTCTTAAAATTTTTGGAAATCAATTTAATGCAAATACGTACGGTGCAAATGCTCAGTTTGGAAGGAGTATAAATGCAAATACTTATAGTGCAAATACATACAAAATATAAGATTCTACATTTTATATATTTGCATTTGTACTCCTTCCAAACTGAGTACAAATACAAATAAGTAAAGGAGTACAAATACAAATATATAGAGTGAAAATACTTATATTTTGTACGGTAGATTATAAAGACCCCTCTGTACTATGGGTTTATACAAAGACCCCCTGTATTTTGTTTTGCGATAAAGATTAGACTCCCTTTCGTTAACCTTCTGGTTACAATATTTTTTAATCTCCATAATACCCTTATAATATTTATCCGGACAATTGAAAAAATACTGTTCATCTTCCTCCAATGATACACGAAATCACGAACTGCTGCGGCGATAGCCGTTGCGGTGGTGGCTGTTGCAGTGGTAGCGGACTTCCGTTGAAATCCTCTCTCTCTCTTCTTCTGCCACCTTCCCAGCCTTGCGAGGATTGCAGCAAGACTGGCTCTTGATGCCAACAATGTCCGATCAGCAATCGGAGACAGGATTTCAGTTATCATGCAAAATTCAGCCCTCATGCTCGTTGCTTGCACAGTTAGGTTCATTCTGCAGTGGCGACTGTCCCTCGTCCTCATTGCTGTTGTTGTTGCTGCCACCGTTTTGAAGGTAATGAACAATTCAAATAAATAAGAGCCAACACCATAGATTAAAAGCAAATGAAAAACCAAGACCAATTAATCCCTCACTAATCAATCAATCCAGACCAAGCAATTGAAGTAGATGAAGCGAACGCAGTATAACAATTTCATTGCAAACCAAGTTGAGAAAGACGACAAGAAACCTACTCCACCTTACAATGAAAACAACCATATTCTCTCATATCAGAAATCCTAATTCCTTCTTTCTCTTTTCAAGACGAAAAGATTCCAAACTAAACGCAGGGAATCCTGTATAAGCAGGGAAAGGGAAAGGGTTTCGTTTCCTTCCTCTGGGGGAAGCTTTTCTGGGTTAACAATTTAACATTCACTTGGCGAGCATGTGCTGTTGAGCCTGGTTCTCCTGCTGCTGTTGGTAGTTGAATGACCTCCTAAGAGCATGATGCGTGGCTCGGGACGATGGATCGCGTAGTGAACCCATCCTCGACTCTGCTGAACCCCGAACGCCCTCCATTCATTCTGATAAGCAAAATACAAATCAACACTCATTTTATGCTTTTCATGAATTCTTTGAACCATGTCTTCAGTTAGATTTGATTCTTCGTTTTTTCTCGTTCCTATTTACTTCAGAGAGAAGACGATTCTTCGGCAGCAGTTTGGCCACTTCAAGAGGAAGAACCACATGCCTGACAAAAGATACAATCGGAGAAATTTTTGAAATCCTGGTGCGTAACTAACCATAATCAAATCGCGAAAAACGTATTGGATTCGATTTCTTCATGATCCCAGAGAGGAATTTCGATACCTGTATTCGTAAGTGTCGTCGAAGTATTTCTCGGAGTATTGGGTCTGGCCCATATCTATTTTCTTGGTTCAATCCTATTTTAGTCGCTAGTGGAGGAGAAGAGACCAGGAAACAGAGAAGAACTGACTAGATCGGTTTATTGATTTTGGGAATCAAAGAGGGAAGAAAGAAAACACGGTGAAGAAGGAAGATGAAGCAGGTGATGATGAGAGCAAGGAAGAAGAAAATTCAAAATTTTCATCTAAAGAAGCTCCGTCTCTGTCTCTCGATTTGCTAGAATTGAGGGAGTGTGGATTCTATCTATAAGACTATCAATAACGGATCAAAAAAGGGTTCTTCGAGAAGCTACTGAACCGTTTGGAACTAGATACCAAGTCGGAAAAATGCATCTAGTAGGCCCCCGAACGTGCTTGTTCGGGGAGGACAACAATCGTGGTTGCACATCGGCTGTCAACGATAAGGAATGCCCATGTCATCGCTGTGATCGATGATGGGAAGGTGGCGAAACAAGGGTCTCACTCGCATTTCCATCTGCAAGGAACGGAAAATAGGGGAAATCGGAAAAAAGGGGAGGAGAGAGAGAGGGAGGACTTCAACTGAAGCCCGCTGCCTTGTGAGATGAGGAAGATGAACAGTTTTTTTTTTTCCAAATACAAGGATAGTATGAGAATTAAAAAATATTGTAACGGTGGATTTTAATAAAAGGCTAACAAAAGGGGGGTTTTTGTCTCACGGTCATAATATAAGGGAGTTTTTGTCGCAAAACAAAATATAGGGGTCAGTGACTTCAGTCCAAATTCCAAATAGCCACTTACGAAAATCTGGACACATGTTCGAACCTCGTGAGTTAGTTAACACGACCGAGTCGTATCGAGTTCCGAGACACGCAAGTCCGGTGAAACCTTATCAGGTGGGAGAGGGGTGTGCGGGTGTTATCAGATATCACAACTGGTCACTGCTCACTGGATTGAAGAAGATAACTGAGTTGCTGCTTCTACATCACAAAGATAGAAAAGCTCTCTCCCTTTCTTTCCCTTCTTCTCACTAGCCCGCATTATCATAGTAGAGCTCTCTTGTCTTTGCTCCACAATGCGCGAAAACCTCTCTGTTCCATGTCTATCACTTCTGTGACAGTAGATACATCTATAATGTCCACAGCAATTCGAACTCCCACATGGGTCTCCAAACGAAGACTTCTCGAACAAAAACTCTCGGAATGTTCAAACCCCATTCATTTGAAGCAAATTCAAGCCCAGATGTTCAAAGCCAATCTCCATCAAGATCCTTTTATGGCTCGCACGCTTATTCAAGCCTTCTCTTCGTCTCGCCAGGTGATGTTAGCAGTTAACGTTTTCAACCAAATTCAGCAACCCAATACTCTTCTCTATAACACACTCATCAGAGCCTGCACCCAGAATTTCCAATCCTTTCTTGCCTTTTCCATCTTCTTTGATATGCAAAAGAATGGTGTATTCCCTGACAACTTCACCTATTCGTTTCTTCTCAAGGCTTGTTCAGGCCAATTTGCATTGCGCCAGGTTCAAATGATCCACTCCCACATTGAAAAATTTGGTTTTTATTCCGACATTTTTGTGCCCAATTCACTTATCGATACCTACTCCAAGTGTGGCGCCTGTGGTGTCGATGCTGCAAGGAAGGTGTTTGCAGCAATGACAGACCGCGATGTTGTTTCCTGGAATTCCATGATTTCGGGGTTGGTTAAGGGTGGACAGTTGGAAGAAGCTCGCCGACTTTTTGACAAAATGCCTGAGAAAGATGCAGTGAGTTGGAATGCTATTTTGGATGGATATGTGAAGGCTGGAGAAATGGATACAGCTTTTGAGTTTTTCGGAACTATGCCAGAAAGAAATGTTGTGTCTTGGTCAACAATGATAACGGGTTATAGCAAAGCAGGAGACATGGATATGGCTAAGATGATGTTTGATAGGATGCCTGTGAAGAATTTGGTTTCCTGGACCATAATGATATCAGGTTATGCTGAGAAAGGACTTGCCAAGAAGGCATTTAACTTGTATGATCAAATGGAGATGTCTGGATTGAAGCTTGATGACGGAACCTTTATTAGTATTTTGGCTGCTTGTGCTGAATCCGGTTTGCTTGGTCTTGGTAAAAGGGTTCATATCTCAATTGAGAGGAGTAGATTGAGATATAGCATAAAAGTATGCAATGCCTTGGTTGATATGTATGCAAAATGTGGGAGCTTAAGCAACGCACTTAGTGTTTTCAATGGAATGCTTGAGAGGGATGTGGTGTCTTGGAATGCCATTATCCAAGGACTAGCCAGGCATGGGCATGGTGAAAGTGCCCTTGAGCTTTTCTCCAGGATGAAACAAGAGGGTGTAAAACCTGATGGATTCACTTTTATTGGTGTCTTGTGTGCCTGCACCCATGCAGGTCTTGTCAAGGAGGGTAAACATTACTTCTCTATAATGGAAATAGGCTATGGGATTGTTCCCCAGGTTGAGCACTATGGTTGCATGATTGACCTTCTTGGACGAGGGGGGCATTTGAAGGAAGCATTTGAGCTTGTGAAGAACATGCCTATGGAGCCAAATGCTGTCATTTGGGGAACCCTCTTGGGAGCATGCAGGATGCATAATGATGTTGATATTGCAGAGGAGGTTGTACACATGCAAAAACTGGAATCCTCGGATGCTGGTAGTTATGCTATCTTGTCCAATATATATGCTGCAGCTGGCCACTGGGATGATGTTGCTAAGGTGAGGTTGCAGATGAAAAATACAGGCACCCGGAAGCCATCTGGGACTAGTTCTATTGAAGTGGATGATGAGTTTCATGACTTCACTGTACATGGTAGATCCCACCCACAATCGAGCAGGATATATAATATGATTGATACATTAGGTTATCATCTTAAGCAAGTTGGTTACGTGCCAAAGGCAGATTATTAAAATAATGGATAACTGGGTTTGGTTGCTAACCTGGATATAGCCAGCTTAACTGTTCTTGATGGCGATGTTGCTAAGCATGGTTTTTATGCCAAAAAGAATTTCAGTTGCAAACGCTATGTTTGTCAGGTCATGTGAAGTAGCATTTCAGGAAGCATCCGCTCATAATACTTCTGGTACTGCTGCTTGGACTGACCATGCTGAACAAAAGAGAGTTCGATTGGTCTTACTGGGGCTAATAGTTCTTTGTTTATGTATGTACATTCAACCAAAGCATCAGGAGTTTTTATTTTTAATCATGTGATTAAACGATTAGGTGTATCCATTTAGCAAAAGGCCTATCAAGTGCATCAGTGCATGTACACATAATGGAGAAAGCAGATTGCATATTGTGTAACCATTGTCATTGTTAAAACCATGGTAATCAGTGGGAGAATTCCTTTGTACTTGTACGTTCCTGCTTCTGTATATTCAGTTCTCTGTTAGTTTTTGACATATTGTTTGCTGAATTTAAGGATGACCATAAATAAAGATATAAATTTCCTGGGTATTGAGTGTAGATGTCATTTCTATTCTATACATATATGAATAAAATTTTTTTATTTTTTTTTCTGTGGACACTGTTTTGGCTTGTGACTTGTGAGCAACAGCTTATAATAACAATATGGTTATACTTTATTTTAAATCAGTTTTTGCCTTTTGTGTAGCTCTTCAATTTTTATAAAAGGGGTAAATCATGGAAACCTGTTACGCATTTCCATCCGTGTTACCTTAATAATATTTTATCATAGCCATAACAATGATCCAAGTACAAACAGATTATAATAGTTAATTTCTTTTAAACCCTGTTTCTGTTTTTGTGTTCAGCTCTTCAAAATTTCCTTCATGGGGTAAACCATAAAAAAAAAAAAAAACTTTTATGCCTCTCCAGCCTCGATAATCACCATTCAATGTGTTATCCTAATCAGAGAATATATACAAATACCCATATATTATTAAAGTATTGATGCAGTAGGATTTTGTATTACTTGCTTGCTAACCATGCAAATTTAAAATCTACTTTGGAAGCAATCCACCAAACCTGAGAAAGAGTTATGGTTCAGTTTCAGCGGCAGGTAAATTAAGCAAACCCATCGAGGATGAATCTTCTATTAGGTTTCAGTGTGTCTTATCTTCTTACCTACTCTAGTAGTTGAATAAGGAAATTAGATAAGTGGGGTTACTTGACCATTCCACAGTTGAGGAAAAATAGATATATTGGGAGCTTAGGAATCTTCATCAGTTATCATAATTTTTTTTATGTACACATCATATTTATGGTAGCAAGTCATCTAGAACTTTCAGCCACGGTCTTATTGTGATTTTGATTTTTGAAAAGCTATTCCCCTTCGTGCAAGGAGTGGCCAGAAACCTAGACGGAGGCATTTTTCCCTCCCTAAAAGTGTATGCTGATCAAGTGAACCTTCAAAGCTGATGAGGTGTGTGATATTATCTTACAAAAAGAAAGAAGCCCTACTGTTCAATAGGGCTGTGTGGTCCGTAGGCCGCCCATTCTTTTCCAAGTTGCCTTGCAACTACCTTTTGGACCAATTAAATATGGGGTATATTATATTCTACAGAATAGGACTTTTGGTACGGGTCATGTAGGATTTCTTGTCTTGGAACCCTTTCCTGGCCAACACGTAAGAAAAACTATTCATTAGGAGACTTGGCTTCTTGTTTGGGTCGATTTGTACTGTGTTATCCACATCAGCCCTACTTGAAAGCTGATAGATATAGATACATAATCACATGGCCAACACGGCAGGTCTTTTTGGATGCCATTTTTGAACAGAAGCATTGCCCATTTCTGCAATTTTTGAGGAGGCCATATCAGCAAAACTTGTTTGTGACTTCTTGATTTGCAGAAATGAGCAACAAAAGTGTGCTTTCCCAGATTTATTGGTAGAGTATGTGTCTGGTATAGCTTCTGTTTATTAAATAAATCGAACCGGACAATGAACTGGTCAGGGGTCCAGTTTCTGGGTCTAACGGTTCAATAGTTCAAATCAAATGGATGATCCGTTTTGATAAAAAATAAAAAATAAATAAAAACGGCCAAACCGTTGGATGGTTCAAACGATTCAACTGCCCATGATAGTCGTTTGCTGACCAAATCAACGGTTTTTGACAAAAGAGCGGTTCTGGGGTAAAACAGAACTAGTCACTTGATCGGTTCTTGGTTTTTCCTGTCTGGTCTGGTTTTGAAATCTATGGTTTGTACCTGATTAGTCTTCAAAACTGAGAAAAGTACTTGATAAACTATTTATGGACAACTAGGCGCCACATCAGCGGAATAGTGAATAAATGTTTAATTGTCGAGGGAAGCATTAAAATAAATCTTCTCCCAATGATTGACGTATACATAAATAAAAATCCACTTTTATAAATATCAACACACAGATGAATATGATGGAAGAAATGCTGATTTTACGGTGACATGATAGTATTTTAATAAACTCCTATGAAACAAAACACACGCTGAATAAAACTAAAAAACTGAAACCAATATGCTGAAAAGAGGTTTTGCAAGCATATTTTCACAAGGTGTTTTGTAAACGTCATCTCAACGTGAGATTTTACAAACACCTGATTTTGTAGGTCCCAACTAGCTCAGTTGCTAGTGGGTACTTGGGATTGAATCCCGCCTTCACCAGGGTTGAGGGGGTGGGGTGTTATGGGTGGGCTACCCTCCTCTAGGCCGGTGGTCTCCACCGGAAATGGAGAGGGCTTAGGTCCAGGTCCATCATTACTGCAATTGGATGGGTCACTTGGTCAATACTTGGGAATTGGTAGGCCACCAAAGTTTTAAGCAGAATTAGCTTGTAGGTAGGCAATATCATGAAGCTATGCCAAAGGAGTTATGAAATATGTTTTGTCCTAGTAGGGAGTTTCAGATGTACGGACACAATCGTTTGGGTCGATTATTGACCCAGGAGAGGGGAGAGGAGGTTCCACTAATTCCTGTTGAGTGCTGTCTACAGATGAGAAGTCTTCTAAACCGTATAGATTGTAAATTGAAATTCAGATATTTGTGGGTGGGTGGGTAGGTGAGGGTGTGCGGTGGGGNGGGTTTCTAAATTTATATTGACAATTGACAAACAGATAAAATGCACGTGTCATGTGAACACAGCAATCCAAAAGTAGTATCATTCTAGAACTGGGTTTGATTGGAGCAGCTTCCACTTGTTATCCTGTTGCTCATTGCTTGCTTACGTGAATCTGGTAAAAGAACTCAGAAGCTACTCCATTGAACGCAAAATATTGCGGAGATGAAGTTCAAAACAAAAGATTTTTCAATGAGGATATTTCCTCAGAGAAATGATTCAAAAATGTCATGCTTATGTGGAGACAACGTGTCAATAGTTGAATTTTCTGCACCAGTTCTCTTTCTTTTCAAAGAAAGGGGAAAAAAAAATGTTGCAGAGGAGCTTGACCTCAGTCCAGAGTGTGTAGTAGAGAGGAATGCAGAATGCTGCACCAATTTTCGCTTCCCTGCTCTGGTCTTGACTCTTGAGTCTTGATCTCACCCTCACATAAGCAGATTCTGTGCTTATGTGAGGGTGATGTCATAAGATAACCATAAACAAATTCATGCACACGTGTATATAATATAGGAAACCCATCTGAGGTTAGAGAAGATAGAGGAATACTCTGGCTCATTGGACTTCTATTTACATGTTAAATTAATTAAATTGATAAACAAAATCATTAGCAAATGGATGGGCCCAGGCCAACAAATGTAGAAATCATCGTCTTTATTTGACCATTTTAAATTCATATTAAATAAACGCACGCGCACACGTATAAACTGGGAGACTTCATGCTTAAACTAAGGGACCATGAAAACATCTTGGCTTTCTTTTTCTTCCTTTTGTTTTTGCCTTTGAATATCGTTTTTCTTAGGGTTTTATTCCACAATTAGAGATCCTTCTGATTAGTCAATGAATTGAAATGAAGCCCTTTCTATATCTTTATAATATACACAATTTGGTCGGTTGATTGGTTGATGCACAATTAATACAGGGTGAGAGACCCAGGTTACTATGCTGTGCACCCTGGATCCATCCTTTTCAATGTGCGCCCTTGGATCTATTTACAGCCTATCCACCACAAAATTTTTTAGATGGGAAGTTGGGAAAGCCTCTTTTATTGGGACCCACCACTTCAAGCCGACCACCACCGTAGGTGTTTGATAAAATATGCGCACATACATTGTGCAACTGTGCTTCAATCATTAGTTCATTACCCTGCTGGGTCAGATCTTGAGTCTTGACTTGAACAGCCGCGGCGCAGGCGCTAATCACTGTTCGATTAGGTGAATCGGCGCAGCATCAGAAGCGATGAGCCCTCCCCCATTTGTTGGTTCACGCGCTCATCACTGTTCAATCACAAGTCAACACTCTTTGCGCTGGTGTTAAGCATACGCTTGACTAGAGACAGAGAGAAGACCAGAAGAGAGGACCCAGGAGTGGGCCTGGACCGTCTGGTGCCCCAATCCATACGGCCCAAACTACAGAAACCCCGTCTTGCTCATTCACACTCAAAACAGAGGTGGGCCCAAGCTCAATCACATGCTTGCGGGGGCCTCACGTTTCAACTTTCAAAGCGTTTCTATTCCTCCTCTTCTCAACCAAAATGTTTCTCTCATTCTTCTACCCGTCATCTACTGTAAACAAATCTTGCGTCCACACTATCCTTTTATTAGACCAAGACCGCTCGTTTAGCAATTTTGAGGCTCAGACCGGACGTAAAACCGGAATTCCCACCGGTTCACGGTTTTATCAGTTCATCAGTCCGATCCGTCCCGAGTCTTGTTCAGGAAGCTGTCAGCTGATTTGAATGCAAAAACCAGTCCGAGCCGAAAAAGGGTCAACATGGGCGGTTCGTCCGCAACTTCTTCTGAAACTGCGACCAAAGTATCCGGTGTTGACAATATTTTAGCACCATCAAGACATCAACAATAGAAAAACTTATTAGTAATTAAAGGCTGGAGATTAAAATTTAAAAAATTCAAAAAAAAAAAATTCAAGAAAATAAAGTTAAACGACGAACGTCGAGCGTTTCCTCCAAGCTTGGTTAGCAGCGAGCAGGCTATTCAGCCTATTCTGCTTCAACGACATTCCAAAACGTTGGAATCTCTGAAATTCGTGTAAGAATTTTGGAAGCTGATTCGATGAAAAATCTTGAGGGGTTGGAGCTGACCCGACGTTGAAGAAGGGAAGGCAGAATAAGAGAAGAAGAAAAGGAAGAAGGGGACAGGACGGATCATGAGAGAAGGAGAAACAGAGTGGCGTTTCTTATTACTATTTTCCTTAATACTGTTTACAGGCATGTATCGAAGTTTCTCTTTCTCTCTCTTTTCAATTTTTAAGTTCTTCTAGCTTGATCGGCGAAAGATTCATCCTTTGATAATAGTAATACCAGAGTTATACTACGAAGTTTGTAATATAATTTAAGAATAAATAAGCTCCATCATCATGAAGCATGCACTAACTTAACATGCTGCTTCTGGTTTAATGCCTTTTCTTCATACGTTTTCCGTTTCTTCTTATTCTGGGTATGTCCTGTATTAATTAGTAAGTTCTGATGCGAATTGCTTCCGTTTGGTCGGTGGCGGCCGGCTTTGTCATCCATCTGAGCTGGAAACCATCCACTGAAACCCCTTGCACCCGTCTGCGTTACAACAAATCACGGTTTGCGGTGGTGCAGGGGAAACTTATATACGACTTGTCAGGGAGGCGGAGAAGTTGGCGGTTCCCAACCGATATGCGAGTTCGTCTGTGTTACGATCCTCATCAGATTTAATAGCAAAAGAATCAGTCCGCACGAAAGCCGAGACCATCCGAGTCTCTGGTAATATTCGCTTCGCTTGTCGGGGGATAGAGTCAAGAGTGTCGTCTCGTGGCCATATCAATCGCTTACTATTTGATCTAATCCAAGTTATCCAACCTCTTGCCTAGATTCCCTTTGTTTATCTGGGCAGATTTCTTTTCTTTTTTCCGTTCCAGACGGTGGAATCCGAATGAAAATCTGCGTATCAAGTTTGACGCAGGGAAACAGAGTACTGCGGTGCTCAAATTTTCAGATCCGAGCTGAAACAAGATCAGACGAATGCTATTCCCTCTCTTTCCACCCGTTTCTCTCGTTGTTTTCTCCGTCCAAGTATCCCATTTCTTTTTTGTGAAGGAACCACCATAGAATTGGTATCAGATCAATCCCATCTATCTCTCCCTCAGTCCCTTGATCTGAGGCCCGTTTTGGATAATTTTCTTACTGTTGCTATACAAAAATGAAAACAATGACACGTGTCAGAATTGGATGGCAACAGGGTCGATTTGGAATTTTTTTTCTAATTCATCTCAACCTCCCAATCCATCCCTCTGTATTACAGTTTCAAAATCCAAACCCTACTCAAACATAAAAATGTAAAATCCTTCTTAATTCCATCATCCCGCATTTGAGGGTGAAACCAGTTGGGTCCAAAATCCATATATGATTCTTTTTTTGTTATTTTCTGTTATACCTATTTAATGAATAATATAAATAAATATCAAAATTTCCAATTATTCAATTAAAACTATCAATTATCTTACATATAAGATTTAAAACACTATAAAATTCAACACATAATAGTATGATACATACACCAATATGCCTTACAACAACAAATTCTATTATTAAGATATTATAAACACTAGGGGTATTTTAATAAATCCAATATTCATATCAAAGAGGGTCGGGTTATACCCAATAGACTGAAGCTTTCTAGATAGAACTTAGATTGAAAATTTTCTATTGGTTAGTGATTTGCTTATTGAGTTTAATTCCTCCAAACAGGTCGGATAGTGGCTTCTGTTTCTCTACAGACTGACAAGGAAGTTTTGCTACGGCTGAAGAAGTTTCTCATAGAAAACAATCCGGTAAATCAAGGTCCATACACTGAATGGAACAGAAGTTCATCTCCTTGTTCTTGGCCGGGAATTTCTTGCAATGGGGCACGAGTTACCGGAGTCAATCTCTCTTACTACAACATTTCTGGGGGCATCTTTCAACACTTCTCTGCTTTAACCCAACTCTCAGAGCTTGATCTCTCCAAGAACACCATTGACGGTCCAATTCCAGCTGATTTGAGTCGATGCAAAAAGCTTAGATATCTAAACCTCTCTCATAACATCCTTGAAGGAGACTTGAACTTGACTGGACTCACCAGCCTAGAGACACTGGATCTATCCGTTAATAGACTCCATGGTGAAATTCAATCAAGTTTTCCTGCAATATGCGACAGATTAGTCGTTCTCAACATCTCTGCAAATAACCTCACTGGCAGCATTAATAATTGCTTTGACAATTGTTGGAGCTTGCAGCATGTTGATCTCAGCTCGAATGGTTTCAGTGGAAATTTCTCGTTTGAGTTTTCAAGGCTGAGAAAGTTCGTGGTGTCCGAGAATAAACTAGGTGGAGAAGTTCCACCATCCATCTTCAACGAGAATTGTAGTCTAGAATATATAGACATATCAGAAAATTACTTCTCTGGCGAAGTTCCGAAAGAAATCTCCAAGTGCAAAGATTTGGTATATTTGAATTTGTGGGGAAATAATTTCACAGGAAAGCTTCCCCCAGAGATTGGACTGCTGTCAAACCTTGAAGCTCTAGTGTTAGGAAGGAACAATTTCTCAAGAGAAATTCCAGAATCATTGATAAATTGCAGCAGGTTAACATTTCTGGACCTTAGCAAAAATGGGTTTAGAGGAGATATACAGAATATATTTGGAAAACTTGAGCAGGTGCAATTTCTTTTGTTGCATGGAAATTCATATACAGGAGGAATACACTCTTCAGGAATCCTCAAATTGCCGAATCTAAGTCGATTAGACCTCAGCTACAACAATTTCTCTGGGCCGTTATTGGTTGAATTCTTTGCAATGCCGAAACTAAAGTTCTTGATCCTTGCCTTCAATCAATTCTCTGGCTGTATACCACCAGAATTGGGAAACTTACCACTTCTCCAAGCGCTTGACCTTTCATTCAATAGACTAACTGGACAGATTCCTTCTACGATTGGAAAGTTGAGTTCTCTCTTATGGTTGATGCTTGCAAACAATTCACTAACAGGAGCAATTCCTCGGGAGATCGGAAATTGCAGTAGCTTGTTATGGCTAAACCTTGCCAACAACCGATTATCTGGGTGCATCCCACCGGAATTGGCACATATTGGCCGAAATGCCACTCCAACATTCAAGTCCAACAGAGAGTCCAATGGAGTCATAGTTGGTTCCGGTGAATGTCTGGCGATGAAGAGATGGATTCCAGCAGACTATCCGCCTTTCAGCTTTGTATATACAATCCTCACTGGGAAGAGTTGTGGAAGCATTTGGAATCGATTACTCAAAGGGCATGGCCTTTTCCCAATCTGTGCTGGTAATTCAGTAGTTTGGACATTTCAGATATCAGGCTATCTCCAGTTAAGTGGAAATCAGTTTTCAGGCGGAGTTCCTCCACAAATTGGTGAGATGAAGAATTTCAGTCTCCTCCATCTCGGAATGAATGCATTTTCTGGAGAACTCCCACGGGAGATTGCAGAGTTGCCTCTTGTAGTTCTTAACATCTCCCACAACAAAATTTCTGGTGAAATTCCAATGCAAATCGGGCAAATCAAGTGCTTACAGAATCTCGATTTGTCTTACAATAATTTCTCGGGGGAGTTTCCGGCAAGCTTGAATGGTTTGAACGAGCTGAACAAATTCAATGTCTCATACAATCCATTCATCTCTGGTGAAATCCCGTCCACGGGACAATTGGCAACATTTGAAGAGGAGTCGTTCCTTGGTGACCCACTTCTACGTCTCCCAGCTTTCATAAACAAAACCATACCAGGCAAACAGGGGGATGGAAAGACCATGGAGAGGCCGAAGAAACCGATCATGAGTAAAGCAATATTTTTCGCTTTTCTAGTCTTGACCATGGCGTTCTTGATATGCGGAATCTTTTCCGTCATCGTTTACACAATGGTTAGAGATCCGATTGAGTCGTCGGGGTATTTGCTGGAGGATACAGAGCACAGGCATGACAAGGTGTCGTGTTCCTCTTGTGCACTATCATCAGGGACATCGGATTCCGTCAAGGTTATCCGATTAGATAAAACGGCATTTACATACGCCGATATACTCACGGCCACCGGCAACTTTTCTGCGGAGAGGATATTAGGTAAGGGTGGGTTTGGAACGGTGTACCGCGGCGTCTTGCCTGATGGGAGAGATGTAGCAGTGAAGAAGCTACAGAGAGAAGGTGTCGAAGGAGAGAGAGAATTCCGGGCAGAAATGGAGGTATTGAGCGGCAATGGATTTGGGTGGCCGCACCCTAATCTTGTAACGCTTTATGGGTGGTGCCTTTATGGGTCAGAGAAGCTACTGGTCTATGAGTACATGGAAGGTGGGAGCTTGGAGGATCTTGTGTCCGACAGGACAAGACTGACATGGCAGAGGCGGATTGAAGTGGCCATTGGTGTGGCTCGGGCTCTGGTATTTCTGCACCATGAGTGCTTCCCGCCGATTGTACACCGGGACGTGAAGGCCAGCAATGTGTTGCTTGATAAACATGGCAAGGCACATGTGACGGACTTCGGGCTAGCCAGGGTGGTCAGTGCTGGGGAGAGCCATGTGAGCACAATGGTGGCCGGAACAGTGGGGTATGTTGCACCGGAGTATGGGCAGACGTGGAAGGCGACGACCAAGGGCGATGTGTACAGCTTTGGAGTACTGGCCATGGAGTTGGCGACTGCAAGGCGGGCTGTTGATGGAGGGGAAGAGTGCCTGGTTGAGTGGGCCAGAAGGGTTATTGGGGACGGACGGCCAGAGGTGGACGGAACCATGGTTCCGGTGGTGGTTCTAGGATCTGGGCTTGCCGAAGGGGCACTGGAGATGTGTGAGTTGCTGAGGATTGGTTTGCGCTGCACGTCGGAGGCGCCCCACAAGAGACCGAATATGAAGCAGGTTTTAGCCACGTTGATCAAGATTTCCAGCTGCTAGCATGTAGCAAAGGCCTGGTCTGGTGCCTGAAATTATTCATTAATTCACAATATTTGAAATTTTGTACACAATTTTTTTTTTTTTTTTCCTTTCATGTAACACAGATATGATACACATGCATTCTTCATTCATTTTTGTGAAGAAGTTACAAATTTTGATCATACAGAAGACCTTTTGTTTGTGTTTTTCCATTAGTTGAGACGAAAGTTTAATTCTTTGATTCAACTGTAACTCTGTAAATAATAAATGTCAGACAGCCAAATGTAAAGGATGTAGTCTTCGATATTTCGCCACTGAGGCTTGATTGAATCCAGGATCCGGCCAAATTCAAAAAATGAATTCATTGAGTTTGCCTTCGAGTTTTTAATTCCAGAACCAGAATTTCTAGACTGGGACTCCCCACAAGACTGCCCCCACAACGTCCCACAGCACACTTCCGCCGTGTATTAGAAACATCATGTTCCCAATATACGGCGGGAATGTATGCTGTGGCACGCTGTGTCTGGCAGTTGAGTAATGGGACATTTGTCGTGGAGTATATACAAGTGCAGCGCAGTCAGATGCAGCAAATCTCGGTACAAGAGGGACTACAGTTACAGCCCGCGAAAATCTGCCTTCTCCCAAAACTTAACTATATAACAACCAACTTCGAAAATTCGAATGGTTTTTGTTTCCTCAATTCCCAACTCACGCTCGCACATTAGAGACTAGGGTTTCAGCTTCTTAAGTTTCTATCCGTGGCTCTCAATGGAGTTCAGAGCCTGTGATAAGGATAAAGGCCGTAAGTTTTCGAGCTTATTGAAGCAACAGGGTAAAACGACAGTTGAACCATCGCAAGGTAATGCCGACTCTAATTTCGAGCTTATTGAACCTTGCTCTTATTCATCGTTTCTTGGTTGTTCTTCACACCAATTTTGTAGCCCCTCGTTTCGATTATTGCTTAACCGCTGTTGTTTGTAGAAGAATCATCTCCATTTTTCTGATTATTGGTTTCAATCCCTGGCGATGGCTTCATCATTTTATTTGTGACAGTTTTGTCTTTCGTAGTTTGAACCTCTACGAGTATCACCTTTGCACTCGAATCGCGTCGCCAGACTTACATTTTCACTGCAGAAATTTGGAATTAAGCCTATGGTTTACACGGAAATACTCATGCATGCACCAATTGCTTTCTGATCTTTACATTTGGACTATATATTGTTACCTCCCATTTGAGGCATCTGTGTTTTTAGTAGGACATGAAAATTGGGGGATAACATTGCCTAGCTTCTAATCAACTTTGTTGGTTCTCTGCAGCTTCTGCTATTTCCCATATTCTACAGCTAGATTGGCACTTCTCTAGAGATGAGCCGATACTACCAAAGAATATTGCGCCCCAGCCATTGTCATGTGATTCTGGATCGTCAAGTAGAATGATGAACCTGCAATTAGTTGAGAGTCATCTTTCGCATGGGAGTTTGCGAGAAGAAACGACTATAAAGGAAGAGACTAAAGAAAGCATCAGGGAGAACATTATGCCATTGGAACTTGCAATCAAAAGAGAGCTGGCTTATCGAAGGAAGATACAGAGTTTGCGATTACATCCTTCTAATATCTCTAAAGAAGCCCCTGCAACATCCAAAGTAAGATTCCATTTCATTTTTCATCACACTTCTTAAAGAAATGAATAAAATAAATTAAATTTTTTGCATTTTGCAACTCAAGTATTTCGCTCTGCTATTTTTATTTGTGCTAATTGTTCATGAGACTGTTTTCTGTTGTATATCTGAATATCTCAAATAGTATGCGGTCAAATGTTTTTTAAATGATTTTGCAAGTTCTATTATTCACATCAAGTTCAACAGTTTTTGAAATTCAGTTTTCAATTAGCAAACAATTAGTATGTTATGAATGTGAAAAGCTGGAAGCAAGAATCTGGTAAGGCATTATTGTACATGATGACTAGAAATAACAACTAATGGTTCTTTTGTTGTTATGTTGTAAGAGAACTGTTGGGTTTAGTAAATTCAGTTGTACTTGCATTTTTTTTTTGTAAATATTTATGCTATTATGATTGTACTTTTGCAATGGTGGTAAATAGAATAATCTAATGTTTTAGTTTCTTCATTACGTATTAGCATTTATTTATCCTTTCATAGATCATACTAGGGCTGCAAGTTCTATCTGTTTCTTCGAATTTAAATATACGTGCTTATATCTATGTAAGCTTGTTTTCTATGACATAGTATTTGTTGAAACTAGAGATTATATGCAAAATTAAGTTCTTGGGTGAATGTCTTGGAAACAAGAGGTTTTAAAATAATTAGGATTAAAACAAAATGCAATGTAAATTTAATAATAATAAGAGTGGAGATCAAGGTTCGCTACTTCACTTAGCAATGGAGACCAAGAGATAGCTCAATGTAACCTTTTTCGTTACTTTGGTTCAATAATCTATAAGAAGGATAGATTTAGGAGGAGGGGAAAATTTTACCCATAAAACTAGGACAGAGTGGAGTCCTATGTGATAGGAGAATACCAATTATGCTGAAAGAAAATTTTAATGTAATGGTTACAAGGCCACCGTAGTTTTGTATGGAAGACTCCTGGAAAGTAACAAAATGTCTGAAAAATGAGTTTGAGTAATGCAAATGCTGAATTGGATGAGGGGAAAATTAGAAATGATAGGATCATAATGAACTTATTTGGAGGAACTTAATATTAGCTCCAACAGATGACAAAATGATGGAAAGCAGATTCAAATGGTTTGGTTATGTTCAGAGATCATCTTCAATATCAGTGAGAAGTGACTTGTTGCAAGTTGAAAGGTCTAGAAGGTCTTTTGGCAGAACAAACAGGGTATGATTTGAAGTAGTGAGAATGGTCAAATGGCTTCATGTAACCAACCCCATTGTGAGCTTCGGGAAACTCATGGCCGGCTCAAAGAAATGGAGTCACCACCCATTTTTTAGAGGAAATGAGCCCTCATTTTTAGATTCAAAAGTCGATTTACTTGTTTTGATAGTGATTCCGTTCTTCACTAGGAAAGGCACCTAATTGAGAGATTTTGGATCTTAAGGATTGGGAGATGGAAGGTGTTAGGCACCCCTCTCTCCAAGTTGCTGTAGCAGCCCAATACGGGAGTTGTTTAGGGTTTATTTCATGTGAAAAACAACAGAAATAGTTGTTAGAAATTTAAAATCTGGAGAAACGTGCTCTCAACTTCTCCTAAGACTGATTTTGAGGTGATGTTATCGGGTCTTAAGTACTGACTTCCCTAAAACCCTCGCCTCTTTGTCTCTATTCTCAGTCTAGAAGAAGTCGAGAACAATGGTTCTCCAATTTCTCAGAACTTCAAGCAACACAAAAAGCACAGACTCGAGCTACAGATAGGGTGAAAGGCTTACCTCTCGTATGTAACCTTGACTGTGATATTTCAACAATCAAATTGATCAAAAGAGTAGTTGAATGGACTCAATAGAGGTTTGATATGGACGAATGCTTGGGGATTTTGGGAAAATTTCAGATCTAAAACACAGATGGTGGTTTTGAAGTTTAAGGTTCAGATATCTGGGGGTTTCTCATGGATGGGAGTTTTATAGAGGTTGGGAGTGCTTCTAAGATCTCTAATCTTCAGATCCACACCCAAAGTTCTCTTAAAAGCCCCCCTCAGGATTCCTCCCTTTTTTTCAATGCTTGAGTTGGGTCTGTATTTATAGAGGAAGGGAGAAGAAGAGGTCTAAAACTTGTTTAACCACAGTGCTTGGGATTCAACGGAGATTTTTTACATAAATAGGCAAAGATTTTTCAAAGAAAATGGTGCTTGGTCAAACCTTCTTCTTTGGTGAATGGTTTTCTTCGATTTGGGGGTGGTTTTTGTGGGTTTTGTGCATCCAATGGCAGCTTGGGGTGTGCCTATCATGACAGTTTCGTATTTGGGGCTGTTAGTGGCAGAAAATGCAAGTTTCATGAACTCTTAAAAGTGGCTTTGTCTTTTCTTAGTTTTAAGCAAGGTTCAAAGTGTCGGCATTGGTTGATACGCCGGTAGGGCGTATCGGCCTGTGTCGGTGCTTTTTTTTAGTTTTACTTATTATTTTTTTTTGAAATCGGTTAAAAGGGGTCAGTTTAAGGCCTGACTACCCTCTAAACTAGTGGCTGACCCGATACAACCCCTGTAGGGGCGTATTGGGAAGCCACCGGCATGATACGTATTGGTTGATACGGGCCGATACGTATCAATACTTTGAACCTTAGTTTTAAGTGGGGGCATCTTTGGGTTTTGGGGATTTTTGGGTTTAGTTGGCTCAATTTCACTGGTCCAAGTGTTTGAACACGTCAAGAATGGGTTTGACATCAGCCATCACACTTTTGAGGTTTCAGATTGGGAAAGATGAGGTGGTGATTCAATCTGGCGTGTCAAAATGGTATTTTCCTAGTTTAATGGTCAAACGGGCGAATTAGGTCATAAAATTTGACGTGTTGGGTTTTTTTTGGGTCTCTGAACATAGTGGTGTGGTCTGATTGACCAAATAGGGTCGGGATGATGGAGATCTATGGTTGACAAATTCAGATCAATGAGATATGTTGAAATAGAATCTTTGCTTAATGAAGGGTCAAATGTGGGAATTTTGGGTGAAATTTGGTGGGTAGGCAATTTTGAGCTTCTTGAATTTGATGGAAGTGATGGATCTTTGATCAAAGGTATAGATTGATAGATTTGGTTTGGGTCAATGGCTTATCAGTTAATGAGACAGTCCGAAATGGAATCTCACTTTTTTAATGGTCAAATGGAGGAGTTTGGTCGTGAAATTTGACGCGCTAGGGTTTTTTGGGTTTCCAAACATAGTGAGGAGGTCTGATTGGTCAAATGAAGTTGGGAAGATGGATGATAAGCTCTAATCAATAAGATTTGTTGAAATAGGATTTAGGCTTGATGGCGGGTCAAATGAGGGAATTTTGAGCTAAAATTTGGTGGGTATGGACAAATTATGGTGAGGCGTCAAGTGGATGGTTCTGATATGAGAAAGAAATGGTTAATTTAGGTTTTTTAAATCTAGTTGTGCAGGGTCATCGGAATGGAATTTGGGCGCTTTTGAAGTTGATCATTGTAGACTTGTAGTGCGATTCACTAGTTGATTGTATCCTAATGATCTTGAGGCGATTGATGCGTTGGATTAGGGCTGTTAGAAAGGAAGTTGGCATGATGAACAATGAATGTATAACTAATTTATAGTTTTCTAAGTTTGTAGGCCATATTTGATTGGATGTTGATGTTGATCTCGAGGTTTTCATTTGTCCTATGGATTATGTCAAAAGAGGAATTTTTGGCTTTGTAAAGTCTCAATTTGATCTGGTTGTGATTCTAAGTTTTGTGGTCTAAAAGGAGGGTACAAAGAGGTAGGGTGAAGGGACTAAGCAAAAATTAGGTGTTGACACCCATATATATATATATTTTTTTGATAAATAACTTGACACCCATATTTACTAGCCATAATTTCAAGCCTTATTGCAAGCTATTTGTTTTATTGTTCAGTTATATTAGATGTGTTTTGGTAAGTCACCTCAAGAGGCTGATATGGTGATTGGGGGGGGGGGCGCGAACAAGAATGCAGCAAGAGCTAAATTAAATCAATTAGAGATGGTTTTGGTGGAAATTGAGGATTTAGAGGTATTGATGGAAAACAGAGGATTCAACTGTGACAACTCTGTCAGGAAACTCTGTTGGATGTTGAAAGCTGCTGGCAATCAGCAGCAAACCCATGTCTGAAAAGTATCCTCTTTCTCTGAAAAAGTTGCAAAAATCAATCCGCTTTGATGTGAAAAGGAACTATTTATAGGGTTTTCTTGATGTATCAGTGTAAACCTTTCCCTTTTATCTTTGTTGAAACTGATTAACAAAAAGTTTGTGCAGCATAGTCCAAGGATATATTAGAGACCATGGTTCTGTACGATGAACAGGAGGGTTGAGAAGGGACAACTCAACTTTGCGCTTGGTGGTCCTATACATTAAAATGTTTTCCAAAGTGGGAACCGTGATACCTGTAATAATGATATAAAATAATACTGAAATCATTGCATAAACAGATGAAGTCAGTAAGTTAACGTTGATATTACTGAGGCTGTGCCATATAAGATTCGCTTTTGAAAACTATATCTGTGTTGGATGTTTGTTGGTTATGAATCTGTATTAGATAAAATAGACAAGTGTATGTGGATAAAATAAAATAGTATGGCTAATACCATTACAGATGTTATCTAAGATGCTGGGTCATTGAAAGGACCTCCTGTTTTCCTTTATGTTTTCTTTTCTTGTTCAATACTTAATATCATTATATTGCTGAACAGGTGTCCCTATTTCTCCTTTTCCTTATTTATTATTTCTTATTCTAGGGGCCATTTCTAAGTTCAAATCTAGTAGGAACAAAGAGGAAAGCAGCACCCGGCAACCTCCAAAACTTGTCACCTCAACAACCTCTACAATCACATAGTTGCCGAGCCCATCAAAACCAACAAGTGAATCCATCCAGCAAGCTCAAATGCTTGCCACTAAGACAACCACAGCCATCGTGTAGTCGCCATCCCATTCAAAACCAACCTGTTAACTCTTCCAGAAGCCTCAATGTTCTCCGCCACAACAATCTCAACCATCATATAGCTACCAACTCCGCAACCTATTCTGCAAGGTCTGCCAGGTGCAATTCTCAAGTGCGTTAAGTCTCAAGCAGCACCGTCAAGGCAGTGAACACAAGGCCAAACAAAAAGAGCTGGAGGAAAAACGGAAAGATGGTGGAGGGAAAGGCAGCCAGCAATTATGGTGCAAGTTGTGCAGTGTCCCATGCTCGAACGAAATATGCTTCAAGCAACACCTTAGAGGCAAGAAGCATGCTGCTCAGCTCGAAGCACTTCAGAAAGAAAAGAAAACAAGAGAAGAAGAGACAGAAGCTGCAATGGTGAAATGGAGTGCAGAACTGGAATGGGAGACATTTGGATGAAGATATAGGGGAGTGGTTTTTTGCCAGGTATGAAGGAATGGTTAAACAGTTGATAAAATTTCCACTATGGGTCCAAATAAGTAAAACTTCATCAAATGCATTATTTATTGACATTGAAATTTGATGTTTTACCTGATGAGCAATGCCCTGGGTATGGGTTGGTCAACCCCATGCTGAATACAGTGGCTGCTACTGGCTTGTGTACCATGGATCGATCCCTTGCATCCTGTGGCAATTTAATATGTACACGACTAAGGGCACTTCAACACGTGTCATGTCATGGACTTCTAACTCTTGTGCTTGAAATTTATTACTGCTTGTTGCATACAGTAAAAGCATTATGGTCTTTAATGCTTTTCACTGTTGCAACCACTGTAACTTGGCTAATAAGAGGATAAATGTTGAGGGAGGATACTGATTCTAGTTTTCTCCAATCAGGTAGTGTTTCTGCAGTTTCTCATGGATTGCCTGTAAAGTGTCAACCTTGAGCTCTGGATCTTGTGCTGTTATATGCTTTGATTCATGAGATGACTGGTTGCAGGAGGTCCGCACGCTTGGAAGGACATGAGGAGAGGCCCTAGTTGTATCTATCTGCACAGAGAGAGCCATCAATAAAGGGCCACAGCTTGTTAACCACCTATATGGTTCAAAACCAAAAGGCTGAGCAGATTGGATCTTCTTACCGTCTGATCCATGTATATTTTTAGTTAGATAAAATTCATTCTATGAAGAAAAATCTACGGAGAGAGAGACGCTTGACTTATAGCTTCATCTATTTTTCGCTTCTCATTTTGGTGCTGTATTTTGGTTGCCCCTAGAGGCTGCTCTGCTTAATGGTGCCAGCAGGTTCTCTTTTAAAAGGAGATGGAATTTGTCTCATCTATTGCATCTATCTATTCATAAAACATGATATAGTCATTCATTTGAATACGTGTCGGTGAAATACTACAGATACTAGAAAGTTATCTTTACTGGAGAGATCAGAAAATTAGAACTTAGAAATAAAAACAACAACCGAAACTATGGGGTCTGAAGGGCCAACCTATGGGCCTGTGTCTCCTTAAATTGCATGTGGAGAGGAGATTGGACTGACCTTTGAATGGGTGAGTCGTCACTTAAAAAGAGGTAGTTCAGGAATGTGTATTTACTTGGATAATGAAGAAAGAAATTCTATTAGGGTGTGTTTCATTGGTCCTACCTTTTCTTTCAATCCAAACATAACATGGAGTTAACACTCAAAGTATAATTTGCGGGACAGATGTTAAAAAGTAAATCGATCAAGCTGATGGTTTGTATAGCTTCATTGGAAATGTCTTAGGTGGTGTTTGGTAATGTGTTCATCTCGTGGATGGATCATTTAGGTTTACGTCATAAGATGAATTTTCCGTTCGGTTGGTTGTGGATGGGACCAATCCACATTATATTGTGGATCGTCTCCGATTATAGTCCAAGATCTTGGCCATTCATATATCTCGTGGATGTAGCTGATTTATAGTATTTTTACACTATTTTGATACAATACATATCTTTTACATATTTTTCTTTCTTTTTAATTTTTAAAAATTAAAATAATAATTTAAAAAAATTATTTTTTTTAATATTTTATCAGTAAAATGATGGTGTTCATTGTCCATTTTTTTATTTATTTAAATATTAATTTTTAATGTTTTTATCAATCAAATAATATTTTTTAATATTTTTAATTGTTACTATCGTTTTTATTAAAATTAATATTTATTGGTTAATATTAATTTATTGATGCCTTTTTTCAATATATTTATCATATAAAATGTAAAAATTAGACATTTATGATCGACTACGTAGGTCATGCATAAAATGTATATGAAATACATTGAATCAAAAAGTGTGGACTAGTCTAATCCACATAGTCTGAGGATTGGTCCTTGCCATAAGGTGTGGTGTGGATTAGTTGGCACCTACCAATTTCTCATCCACACCCCCTTAGTAACATGTCTTTAATTCTTTGTAGTGTCTTCACAAGGCATGTAATGAATAGCAATTAGTAAACTGTATTGCGAATTATTGGTACAAGAAGCAAGTCTTTTATCGTGCATATTGATTAGGTTGAAAATCCACTAGATCATCTCTGGATGAGACAATTATGGATGTTTTATGATATTTCTGATGAATATATTTGGCTTTATAAAAATAGGAAATTTCCCAATTAGTACCTTGTACTTTGGGCCTAGTGCCACTTTGGTTCCTGATTGGTACCTTGTACTTTGGGCTTAGTGATATTTCAATCCACAAACTTTAAAATGCGACAATTTAGTATCCAAACTTTCAAAACGTGCCAATTTAATACCTATTGTTAACCAACCATTTAATGAATCATTAAGTGGTATTTGAAAAGACATAAGTGCCCTTTGAGTGTTATCTAATTTTCTTTATAAACCATCTAAACATTGACAGAAAATGAATAGTCCCAAATCTTGCCTCTTCTATTCAAAAAAGTTGGGGTCACTAAAATATTTATTGAGACATGACCCCAACTTTCTTGAATAAAAGAGAAAATGATTTGGGACTATTCATTTTTTGTCAATGTTTGGATGATTAATAAAGAAAATTAGATGACACTCAAAGAAAATTTGTCTTTTCAAATGCCACTTAATGGTTGGTTAGCAGTTGATTAACGATAGCTATTGGATTGTCACGTTTTGAAAATTTAAGGCCCCATTTGGTTCGCAGGAATAGGGGTCTGGAATCAAAATCAGAATGAGCTATTCCAATTCCAACTGTTTGGTTGGGTGGAATCGGAATCTCATTCCCATTCCTGTTGGAATGGCATTCCCCCATTTGAGGGAATGACCATTCCCTACCCCTCCCTTGGGCATGAAATCTCATTCCTGCAGATTTTAATTCTCATTTTCATTCTTGTCTGAACCAAACAGATTATGGGAATGGATCATTTTAAAGTTATGCCCAAATTACAAGGTCCTAATCGGAAATTTTGCATATTAGTACCTACTTAACGGCAAATGATGCCCGACTTTATGCAAAGGGGACAGTTCAAGCCCAATAAAAAATGGTGTGCTTGGCTGCCATGCAAAGAGCATATTTTCCTTTTAATCTGGTAAAGCATTTGAACGCACATCTACATTATCTGAAGTAAATGGATAACATTCCAAGACAAGAAAGATCAGAAGTTTGTTTTCAAGAAAATCTCAATAACCTCATTCTGACATGTTAGTTGGTGAAGGGTTAAAAGGATATTCAAAGAATTTCCTTAATTACAACTCTTGCAAGCACAACTGCCAATCCGCTCTTTCTTTTTTCTTTTTCCTTGTCAAAACAAGACATTGTCTTCAATACCATATGGGTTTTCCTGTATGGCAATGTTTCTACTGTATTATGGTAGAAAATTTCTCATGGCTTATTGTGTACAAAAAAAAAAGAAACTTTTTCACCCCCAAAACTTTAGCCTTGTTTCTCAATGAACCTCTTAGCCTTCTTGTAAGCCTTCTTCAAGTGCACTCCAACTCTAATCAGATCCAGTTTAACATTTTGGTTCTTCAGATAGATGTTGGTATTGGACCAAGCTAGCTTAATTACAGCTTCTGGGTTCCTTAACACCAAGTCATCCTTCCCATACTCATCCACCAAGCTGCTCTCGTCCACTGTAATCTTATACTCCATGTACTCCAATCCCATATCTCTCGCCGGTTTCCCAAAACAAATTTCCCCAAGCCAGTCGATTCCTATTGGTACCACCTGCACTAACACTGACCCAGGCCGAAGGAACAAGAAATGCGTGAGCGCCGCACCGTGCACTCCCATCATCGCATGGCTCGCGTTGATCATCTTGTATGCTTCACTCAGAGACGTATAGCGAGTCGGCTTAAAAACGACGACCTCGAACCCTATCTTCTTCGCCAGCTGTACGACTTCTTTCTGGTTTAAGATCACACGGCTGACACCACCAGTGCGACCCACCAAAACAAGACGAGGACGGGCGGTTGATGGGCTGGAGACGTGGAGATGCTGGTGGTGCATGTAGGCGGTCTGGAGCAAAGCGCGGAAATCAAGGAACGTCTCTTTATTGGGTAATAATGTGGGGTCGATCGTCATAAAACCTTGTGATATGAGACCGACAGTTGCAGATGGGAAGCAATGTATAGCGGTTTCGTTGTCGAGGTTGATGACCGGGTAGGGGCTGAAGCTTCGAAGCAGTTCGGCATACTTGCTAAGCCACCAATCGCGACAATTGGCGACGATAAGGACGGGGTCCACCCCGGAAAAGAGTGAGCGGGTAGTGAGGAAAAGGGGGACGAACCCGTCGCTGAAGTCGTGAAAGAGATTACCGGTGTAGCCACCGGCACTGAAGACAAGCGCTGGCGCATGGTGCTGGATTTGGCAGGAGTCTGTGGAGGGATCGGAGGTGAAGGTGATCTCTTTGATGCCTGAGATGATGCCATTTTCCCATTTCCGAGGGTAGGGACGAACTTTCTCAAAAGTGCGTTGGGGTGGAGAGGGAGAGGTTGTGTCTTGGTGGTTGACGTTGTCGTTAACCAAGGAGAAAGTCGATAAATTTGGGTTCATGAGGGTTGGGGCGTTGAGGGTGCAGAGATCGTAGGGTTCATGAGAGCGGTCGCAAATGATGGGTGTGGCTGGGGCGGCAGGCTTTGATGGGACCGCTGCCGGCCTCGGCCTTGTTTCCACTTTGAGACGTTTTTCAGCTGCAGAGCAAGGAAGGGAAGCGCTTAGAGTCAGGAGTCAAAGAATAGAGCAGACTGCGCATCAAATAAGTTAAAAGACTCTAGGGCCTGTGACAAAACCAACGTGATTGTGACTGAAGAAGATGCGTAAATTGCAAAGCGTCTAGTCGTCTCGTCTGCTTGTAGCTCCTTTGGCATCCGTTGACCCAAGAAATTTTAATTTATTCTAATCTAACGCATTTCGTGCAGAATGATGAATGATCAATTGATAATTCTTCCAACTGACAACCCTCCTTTTGTAATCGAGTGCGTTTAACACTCTCATGACCTAGCGACCTAGATCATTGGCAAGATAATGCCTGGCCATCTGGGGTAATTTTGGTTATGTAAAATATTTAAATATAATATGTATATAGATTAATTTTGTTATGGTGAGTCTTAAACAATAAAATTTAGGCATCATAACCGAAAATTTTGTCACAAATCAAGCGGGTATCATAGATACCATAATCAATAAGATGGTATTTATCAAATTTCACAAATAGGCTTTGATTGGTCTGGCTAATATCTTTTTTGCACCATAGTCATAAATTTTTTCTAAAATTTACTATCTAAATTTTTAAAGTTTTAAAAATTCATGGTAAATTTTAAGATAATATCCAAAAAACAATAAATTGATTTTTTAAACACCAGTATTTATTGATTATGTAAACATGGCATGGTAGTTATATGATGTATCACATCATTATGGTTTTGGTCATAATGTTTCTACTTGATGATGATCGTACTTTGTACATGCAAATCATAAATTTATGGTTCAAACATATTGCATTGTGTGGTTCAAGAAAAATATATTGTCATTTTAGAAAACAAAATGATATAGTTCTCCAACCATAAAATATATTGACATTTATATATATGGATAAATCTATGATTCTCCAAAGGCATGATAATAGAAGAGTTTTTTGACCAATCAAAACTCCCTGTGAATTTTGAGGAACACCTGATTGGTTACAAATATTATAAAAGTTGATTGGTTATAAGTTTTTCCATGGTGAACACTTTTCAGAACCATGAGGCAAACACCACCTAATGTAACGGGAGTTGACCGATCATGGTATCGCAAAAGCGTGATTTATGTAATTATGTTAGAGACGGTTACGTGTGTGAAGAGAAAAGAAGGAAATGGAAAAAGGTAAGTGAAGAGAAAGAAGAAGCTTGATGGTTCGTACCTGCAGGAGTTGATCTTCTCAATGAAGATGTCGAAATAAAGGAGGAGATGGTGATTTGGTGAATGTAGAGTAAGGTGAATAAAAGGATGCATATGGACATGATCAACGGCGTCACACACCCTCTCTTCATCTCTTGCGGAGTCCAACTCAACTATCTAGATCAAAATTGAAAACTAATGCTCACAAAAATCAAGTCTTAGCCTTCAGTCCCCGGTCCTCGCCTTCGATTCCGTTGCATTAGTACTCTCTGATCGATCACGCGGATGGAAGTAGACAATCCTCCGTTTTTGCTTCTTGATCTAGGGTTTATCCGTCACCAAAACGAATCTCACTGAGGACCTGAGAAGCAACCCGCAATATTAAGCAAAGGAAAAGTCACAAGCCATGAATAGCGAGATTTGAGAGAACTAATCTCCAATTTCATCAAACGATATCATGATGAATACCTATAGCTAGCCTCTTAATTAGTTCCGTGAGACTATTTAGAAGAGAGGAATCGATAAAAAAACATCAATCAGATATGCAGAGAGGCCTTTTCATCCTGAATCTATGTAACAATCGACTGACTTTCAATCCTACTGCAATTCCCTAAAATTTTAAGCTTACCAATGAAAATATTCCAAAAAGAAAGTAAAGAAGAGAAGGAAGAAATCGAAACCTTTGGCCTCCTTTCATCCTATCATCTACATGTTGAGATAGATGGGAGTGGAGACCACGAGAGAGAGAGAGAGAATGTGGAAGGAGGAGCAATTTTCTAAGGGGCGGCGGAAAATGGAGAGAAACCAGGCGTAGAGGCCGCTTTTGGCGGGGGAGGTTTTAGCATTTGTCCGAAACCAGGAGAGGTTTAAGTATTTATGACGACGAGAACGTGTACCTACATGTGCAACTCCTCACGAGTCATTTCACAGTGAAGGAACCTCATGGAAGTCATGTTCATAGATGGAACAGTCCACCAAAAGTCGTTGGATTGAATGTTCCTTGTCATTTCCCATATATACATATATACTATATATTTTTGATAAAATATTATACTTTATATATAAGATACTTTACTTATATGGAATACAAACATATATGAAAGAAATTATACCAAATCGGTAAGATACCATGCCATACATATTATATAAGTATATACAGTTCTTAGCCGGGTTGGGTTGGATGGGCCTACGGCTTGCTGAATTGGTCTCTGCTGTTCAGAGGGTTTTTTCCAACGACCTCACATGCACATCCCACCGTGAAATGGGAATATCTCTCGTAAATAATAATACATAAGTATGAGAGATGTTCTCAATGCATGGTAGGATGTGCTTGTAAGGTCGGTGTGAGGCACCATGTGTGAGGAGTAGATCCGGTTTTGGGTTTGCTTGTAGAATTGTAAATTGGGTTGTGCCGCTTGTGGCTTGGCCCGAGTTTAGACCAACCTAGTATAGCTCGACAAGATAGCATGCGGGTCGTGCCAGGCCCGGCACGATGGTTCATGTGCCGTGCTGGGCCTAGGGTTTTAGGTCTACAGGTCATGCCACCCACGGTTCGCGTGCCGACATGGCCTATATATATAATATTTATGTATTTATATAATATATAATATATTAATAAAATAAACAATTGTTTTCAATTTTATTATACTAATTTATTTTATTATTGTATATATAAGCAATTGTATACATCAAAATTCATATAAAATTAAAATTTTAAGTTTTTTTCAAATTTTAAATAAATAGGCAAAAATAGCTTTGGCTCAGTCCATGGTCCGACTTGGGCCAAGGCTTGGCCCATGGCATGGCACGGCACGGAACGGGCCCGCACAGCCTTGGGGCTATAGGTTGTGCCAAGCCAACCCCCAAACTTTTCACTGTGTAGGGTGGCACTGCCCGTAACGGCCCACAGGGCAGCATGACACGGCCCGCACTTTGCACCTCTACTTGTTTGGCCCAAGCCTGACCTGCATTATGTGTTGGTTTGATGACTAGGCCGAGCCAGACTTGTGGGCCAGGCAGGCCAGGCTGGGTTAAAAATGATTATTTAGAAAGTTTTCAAATCCAGATCTAATAAAAAGTTCAAAATATTAGACTCGATTCACTTTATTGTCATTAAAATAAAGAAAATTGGCTTCAAAAAATAAACAAATTTTAAAAGGTTTTGAAAAATTAGTTACTTTTTAATTTAAACAAATATAATATATTTATATAATTTTTTTAAAAAATAATTTATTAATATAAACTTTATATTATTAACGGATGCTCAATTCAACCCAACCCAACCCAAGTTTTTTTTTCCCTTTTTTTAACCCGCAATGGGTGAAATCCATTCAATTTCAAATTCAAAGGGTTAACACTTTGTTGCTCTCGTTGTAAAATGAGCGAGAAAAAAACTGCAAGTGATTTATCATTCTAAATCCCGTCGGTCCATTCCCATTGTTATTTCTTATCATTTATCCTTATTCCTTTTCACGTGGAAGAGAAGAGAAACCCATACTGTTTTTTTATTTTTTTTCTTTCTTTTTTGGAAATGTTTAAGATTTTTATATTTTAAACAGGTTGAAGAAATCACAGCCCATGTGTTTAATTCTACTTGGGCGGGCCCAACCCAAGCCCAGACCAACCCAGCCCACAACTTTCATTTATCCTTGTTCCTTTTCACCTAAGCCCAAGATTTCATTTTCTTTTTTTCAGGTTGGACCTGGGCCTATATATAAATATGACACGTGTCAAATTTTAAAGTGTTCATTGACCAGGCCAAACCCAACATGTATGCATCAAATTTAAGTGTGGGCTGGTCTGGGTTGGGAGGATCGGGATTGGTCCGGTGGTCCGGGCTCAGCCCTTCGGCCCAAATCTTAAGGGCCTGGGTTGACCATAAACCCAGTCCAGCCCGCTTGAGTTGCACCCTTAAAGATAATTATGACTGTGAGTAAACTAATCTGGTTTCACGTCTGGTGGAAGTCAACTCAACCGGGTAACTTCAAGTCCATGTCACCATGTCCATATAAGCAAAGATCCGGATCCTAGTATAACCACCGGGTCTAGGTATCATTATATACTACAATGTCTATCAATTACGCACCAATCAGATGCCCTCAAATCCTATTATGTCTTAACTATGGATCCACTGTAGGAGTTGTTACATGCATTGTATCAGTCCGATCCGATTAGTCTAATGCAAACTGATACATTGTATGTGTCATGATACATATTGAATTTTTTTGTTCACAGATCACAATCTCAGTCCTTATTTAATGTGCATTACTGACTCAATTACTTCCTAATTAATTCAATAATTGGTGCAAATTACTATTTCAATGGACCAAACATTGGTTCAATCCGACCAAGTCCAATAATAATTCATTAGAAATGGATTAAGTTCAATCCACTCTAATAAAATCTTTAGACCATTAAGTCTGAACTGGTTCAATTTAATAAGTCTTATTAGTCCATCTATTCTGTTCAAGTTGATTTAGACTTGAATGGGTTTTTATCCAAACCTGGTTCATTGACACCCTAAATAGAAGACAACATATCTGATATCCAATCCTGAAAACAGTCCATCTATCCAATCCTGACAACATACATATTGACAATCTCCATAACTTTTTCGACCTGTACATTATGAATTATTCAATGACAATTTTATGGGGTGTTTGTAAATATGTATGATTCTGTTTTTAAAGAAATAATCAATTCACTTTTTATTAATATTTTTAATATGCATGTTCGGGTTATGATTGATCCGGCCCCAGATGCCACGTGTTGCCAACATGGCCTTTTATCTCCTCGGCCACATCAGCACCGCGCCACCTCCATTGCCCATCTTATCACCTTGGTCACGTTAGCGTTGCGCCACTTCCGCGGCTCATCTTCTCTCCTTCGCCACGTCGGCACCACGTCTTGTGGATAAGCGTGACCAAGACAGGAAATCATCGTATAGATGAGGACAATTCCGCTGGGGATTAGGTCTTATCCCGGAGACCTCAATGTTAACCTCATCCCGACAATCCCAGAAGCCTCATTCGATCAAGACATGGAACTTCGGCTATAAAAAGGTACCTTCTGCTCAAGGTAAAGGATCTAACTCTTGATTTCCGTACCGTTACTCTACTCAGACTAGCACCATTCTCTAATTGCTTGGCCCGACCGCCCCACTTTCCTCGACTAACTTGAGTGTAGGAGTATATACCCTAGGATAACTCCTCAGGCTTTTGACTTTTCTTGGTTTCAGATCTTGGAGTACGACTTCGTCCTTCCACTTCGGTTCCTCTTAATTGGCAAAATTATTTGACTGCGACCTCGGTTCAAGCACTACCTTAGATCGAGCAGCACCAATGGATAATTTTATTTTTTAAATGCAAGCAACTATTGTGTGAGAAGAGTCGATTATTATTTTTTCCCTGATGTTGCTGTTTTTGTTTAAAGAAATAAAGTCATACATGTGGACAAACACCCCCATAGTCATTAGGTTCAAAGTGTTATTAGTGGTTATAAGACTGAAGTGATGATCATTGATCTAGAGAAGTCACATCTGCCCTCCACAGAATGCGTCCCAAAAATGCCCTACAACACATCTCAATCGTGTATTGAGAACATCTTTATGGAAAATAATTCTCAATGCATGTTAACATATTCATGTGGGACGTTTTAGATGTGAATTCAAATCTAGATGCCATATTGGAAGGGCTCTCATGCGGCTTTTAAGTTTTATCTTTGCAGTGGAACCCACTCAAAAAGCTTATAAGCAGCAGTGATTAATAAAAAGTCTGAACTCTGGAAAGAAAATTTTGATCACATATACAACAAATAGTCTTCAAAGCAGCTATCCAAATGCACCCCTAAAAAAACAAGATATTCAAATAAAACCTGTCGTTTGTAATAATGTGATATTTATTTATTTTTTTCATAATTAGACTCATAAAGGCAGCCTTAAA
This sequence comes from Nelumbo nucifera, assembly GCF_000365185.1. The sequence continues at coordinate 4,479,577 of NW_010729093.1, read as the reverse complement.
AGTGAAGTGGTATAGACTATAGACAGAAAAATTTAACGACATTTGGTCTATGGTCTCCATTTTTTTAAGAGGAAGTCCCCTCAGCCATGCTTGCACCGGCACATCTCTCTATTAGGCTGGGACCCACCCTGCATGAGATATATGCACATACCATGTTGGGACAGCCTTTTGTTGGGAATAGATCCCACATCAGCTATGCGGTTCTGTTCTCCGAGTTGGGATTTGCTCTCAACAAAAAGCCATTTCAACATGTTCCATCGTGAGCTGTGCTTGGCTATTTATACATCTCAGACATGGTGGGTGTCAGTCTTGAGTTATAATGGGTCCTTAGTCTCGCGGAGAGGTGTACAGACACAGATTAAGTGGGAATGTGTTGGGAGCAGATCTGGTTTCATTTTCTTTAAGGGACACCCTACAAAACTATGGGCCCAAGGAATTTTCTTTTTCTAGAACCAACCTGTCTGTAGCCATGACCGAAGCTCCTCTCATTGCATAATTCATACCCACTTGCAGTTCATTCTCGTATTGGATTCGGATCTTTGATTCTGGAAAAGTTGCTTTATTACCGAAACTCCTCTAATTGCATAATTCATACCCACTTGCAGTTCATTCTCGTATAGGATTCGGATCTTTGATTCTGGAAAAGTTGCTTTATTCTGGTCTCGTTTCTATCCGATCAGTGTCCCCAGGGAACAGTTGTTTTCCTCCTGCATGTCACCTATTGAATGCTCAAAAGGTAAACTTAAAATTGTGTTTACATAATTCATCTATTAGACGTCTTCTCGTGTCAATGCACGCCCAAGCACTCTTCGATGTTTAGATTAGGATTAGTCTGCCCTTTCAAAACAAAACCCAGTTTTGTGGGTGGGTCATGGGTCAAACAGTCTGACATCTAGAGCGAGCCCGATTTGATTCGGGTCAGAAGATGTCCCATTTCTGATTCTGAGATTTAAAAGCTTTCATCCAATCATTCTGTTGGGAATAGGGGATAGGGCAGGACGGGACGGATATGTTGTTTCCACTTACCACTTGCAATCGATGGTGGGCCTGGCCCACTAAGAATCGTACTCTCTCTCTATTCTCTCAGACTCAGAGTCACGGTACAATTGGTTGTGTGCATCTATACTGCAAACGGATGCACGCGTGTGTGTGCCTATCAAATTTATGTGATACTTTTAGTGATTTTTGTCATCTTGGGACGTGGACAAATGTCAAGATACGGATCACAGATTTGTGACACTGCCCATTGATAAGCTTCAGACAGACCACCCCATTTATGTTGCTTTCTCCCTGGGCTGAACCGTCATTTTCCTTTTGTGTTGTTCTTGTTCATATTTTTAATTTCAATTGTAACTGGGTTATGGCATCAATTAAAAATAAAAAACCTTGGTCCTCTTTATAACAAGAGTCTAAGTATACTAGTTAGAACTAAACTAGATCCAATGGGCTTAGGTGGGCTAGGCCCAAGAAGTAGCGTTAAAGAGAGCCTAGACTCCAGAGGGTGTTTGTATGGATAGGCCAACAAATGTGAATTACAAAAAGAAATTGCATGTAGAATGTAGAGTGAGTGACATAATGTCATGGACGGAAAAATGGAGACAATCTCTCGTGATTACTATTTGGAGCAAAGTCTCCAAGTGCTCCACTACCACCAGCTCTCAATCCCTGTCCTTGAATTTAGAAAATCAGCACTACCAACCCTCAACCCTGTTTGGGATAAATGTCCCCATTCCCAGTTTCCCACCACCACACCACACCCTTCCCTTTAAATTCTGACTTTGCATGGGAAGGATTGAACATTGTATTGGATAGATAGCTAGAATATAATTATTAAAGAGTGGAGACGGCAGGATGAAGAATTCTCATGATGAGTGTATAACAACAAGCAAAAGCAAGGATGTTTCGCTTGGGGAACTGAGGGATAGGCTTGCAGAGTTCGCCAGTGTAAGGGGATGGGATCAGTTTCATAGCCCTAGGAACCTCCTCTTAGCCTTGGTAAGTACCCACCACTCCATCACTACTGTAACGTAACTGATTGGTTTCATTGCAGCATCCATCCAAATATTGCATACCTAAGGCTAACACTGATGAGGAATAATCATCACCTTTGTTTTTTAATCTGTACACCTCTCTCTCTCTCAACTGTTGTTTTAGGTGGGAGAGGTAGGAGAACTGTCCGAGATCTTTCAGTGGAAGGGAGAGGTAGCCAAAGGACTACCCAATTGGACTTCAGCTGAAAAGGAGCATTTAGAGGAGGAGCTGTCGGATGTTTTGCTCTATCTAGTTCGTCTAGCAGATGTTTGTGGACTTGATCTTGGACGAGCTGCCCTCACCAAGCTAGTCAAGAATGCTCGAAAGTATCCCGTTGTCAATTCATCGCCTTCGGCAACATCCAACTAGTTAAGTTAGGCTACGTTATTCCCCTTAGTAATCCTTCCGGTCTTAGTTTTGTGCCTCTCTCTCTCTCTACTACTACTAAGTACTAATAGGTAGATCTATGAACAAGTTGTAGCTTTTGCTTTCTAATATAAATGCGTGAAGAAGCATGTTAACTTGTTAAAAACAATTGTATAGAGATCTAGATATGCATTTTTCTCCTGTTTGCTACAACATTTTATGTAGCCATGTTGAAGTTAAAGGGCTATATAAAAATGGGTTATATGTGTTCAAGCCCAATAAACAATGGCCCAGGACGGTAAAGCCCATCGGACTACCTGCCCATGAAAGATTGGACGAATTAGGAATCAGTAGCACAAATTGATCCTTGAGATCGAACCTCAATTAATTCTTTAGTCTGGTTAGTCTAAAAATTTCTTTGTCCTTTCCATTCTAGTTTTCTGTGCTAATTGAGTATATCTTCCATAACTCTTGAGTTGTGCTTATTGTCTCCATGGAGAATCTTCTTGTTCATCGTATTCAAGTGCAATCTGAATGTCATCTTTTTTGTACAAAAGATACGCTATAATGCGTGGAAGTAGTTTATTCAATTGCCTTTGGATTCATCATACGCAATAAACTTTGGCTTCTACGTCCCAGTAGAGAAGAAGAATTATGTGGAGATATGACAGAATGAGTAATGTTGTGATAATAGTGCCCGTTTGGGAAAGCTTTCACCTAGCGGCTTCCCATTTGTTATGGTAGGCTTCTGAATTCGGATTTAGACATTTTGTCCTCACGAGACTTGCAGTTATGCATGGATGAGGAGTGTTGTGAGGACAGTGTGAAGAACAAATTTTGTGAGGACTGAATCCAATCTCCCGGCTTTTACGTCATAGGTGAGTTGCAATACTAGAGCTGTGGTGGTTGAGCACCTGCATTTGGTAGATTCTTAAGAGCAGCTCAATCAAAGCTGAAGGCCTCCCAAACAGGCTCATTGTATTTGTCTGAAGCTGTTCTCAAGTGATTAACAGACTCCGTTCATCTATCCCCAATATAATTGAACTCAGACCACATCCGAATATCCGACAGGTCCAATGGATTCAAGTTCTATGTGACCATCTAAGATTTTATAAGACTATGTATCAAACTCGGATCAGGTGACTTTTATGGGATTGAATTCGTACACCCGATCCGAATCTGATCCGATTACAACCTAGACTCTAAAGCGAATAGAAGGCCTCATGATGATGAGAAGGAGTTGGTTTAAAGCATCACTATACTAGTGGACAAAAAAATAGTGTCATTTTAAGCCATACAAAATTACAAAGGCTCAGAGAGAGAGAGATTTGTCCCAGTTTTAACTCAGATTTAGTCCTCACAAAACGGTGTTCACACTGTTTTCGCAGTCACTTCCAATCGTGTATTAAAAATATCTCCATACTTGTATGATTTCATTCATTGAAATATACTCCTAATGCATAGCTGTGGCTGTGAGTATGGTTTGAGCATGGTTTTGTGAGACTGAATCGATCTCTCTCAATTTATACTCTAATTTTTAACATCAAGAGCTTCTACTAACTAGGGGTGTCAATAGATCAGTTTTGGATTGGACCCTGTCCAGTCCAAAATCAATTTGGATGGATTGGATAAACCAACAAGACATATTGGATTAGATCAATTCAGTCCAAAATATTTATTAGATTAGATTGCACCTGGTCCGTCCGTAACAAATTTATATTGGATTGGGTTAGATTAAGCCAATATCTGATCTATTAATATAAGATAAAAATATATATCAATGGGCAGAATTTGGGTTGAAACCAATTTAAATCAAAATGAATTTAAACAGATTAGAGGGTTCAGACATTGAATTGGACTGGTCCAAATTGGTCCAAAACATTTATTGGATTTAACTGGACTTGGTCCATTTATAATAGACTCACATTGGACTGGATCGGATTGGACCAAATCCAGCCCAATTGACACCCCTACTAGTCTACCACTAGCATCCGACCATGCAACACTAGAGAAGATAACCACATAGAGAAGCGAACAGGACATGAATGGCAAAAAATTAAAGAAGCATTGAGTACTGCTATCTCAGGCCACCTCATGGAAATTAACCGATCAACTGTGTTAAGAGTGTTAGCAGTGATTCTAATTTGACCATTCCAAAGTAGTAGAGTTTCTACATTTTGTTCAATTTCATATCTTGTTTCTGTAAAAAAAAAAAACTATTTCTGCATTCTGCCAACAGAGATTATTTGGCCAAGGACTTATGGACTGAAATTTGGGCACTGATGGAATATGTAAGGAGGGGAAAAAGGTGAGGATCTTTTGACCTCCCAACTCTACTCTACTCTGCTGAGCAGCCTGAGCTGAGTTCTGCTTCTGCCATCAGAGGACTGTTGCCTCTCGGGTTGGGTCTCGTTTGGACTCTTTAAGACTTGAACGTACCTGTTCTCTGCTTGCTGCTCATGATGCCTTACAGGATGTTAATTATTGGACTGAGATTGCCTTGAAGATTCCATCCAGGTAGCTCAGATTTCCTTCCGCATTAATTGCTCTTCCTTTACACGGCTCGAAGTTTTGGATTGCGGGAGCCAAAATGGAATTTAGTCTCTTGGGAATTTCAAAATAAATCCTCAAAATTCCTCAAATGATAGCCATTTGATTTCCATGGAATGGCGCAGAATCTGAATTTCAACTCAAGTCCATGGAATAATAAATACGTGGAATTTGGATCATCGCAGCATTGGGAACCGGAAAACAACCACACCATCCAATTTATTGCTACTGTACATGAACATTGAGAGATATATAGAATGCCTTAAACAACTTAAATGCGACTGCGAGCAGTCAGTCAGTCCCCTGGGCTGACCCATCACCCATGTCTCTCTTTGTGGATCAGTGGATGTGATGCTATCAATTCAACGACGAAAGGAAGGAAATCCAAATTCCATGATGGTACACTGTCTTGAAGATCCTCTTAACATGCGCGAGCGCGAGGGACCACCCACCTTAATAAAATCAACTGGGCTACAGACTACACGCTACAGGCCCGTATAAATGGTGTGGGTCCCTTCACCGGTTCGGCAGGATTGAGACCGATCATTTCATGATCCCCTGTCAGACTGGGGCCCAAAACCACCCTGGAATTTCTTTTTCTTTTTTACCGCATATACATGGTGGCGTAAAGCTTCTATATAATTCAGGGCTTTTAATGAGTCAGGGTCTGGCCCGCCGGGTCAGTGGCAGATTTGACTCCGTTAGAAAACACATAAACCCAGACCCCAACCAAGCCATAAGGCTATGTTTGGTTTGATGAAAAAAAAATGAAGGTTTCTTCAGAATTTTCCTCAAATTTCTTAAGAACTTGACTCAATTCTTAATTAGGTTTATAGAATCTTATTTAATAAGACATGATTATACTTGACAAGAAGACAACCCTTTAGCTTAATTTTGATTTCTGACAATAAGCCTACTGATTCTCTTGCCATCGACAATATTACTAAGTTTGAGTCTTAATTAGTCAAAACTGGTAAAACTAATCCAAACCCTCCTATAATCAGAATTCCAAATGTAGGCCCAGAACCAGCTATATTGATAACGCGAACTCAAGATGCAGGGTCAGACCGGTCTTGTTTGTCGGTTTGATTGGGACCATTTACAACCCTATAATTTGTTGGACTCAGAGCAGCCCTGATTACGCTCCCTGTGGTCCAGATCCAAGACAAACTCGTCTTACCAATTTATGTTTCCAGTAAAAAGCTGCTTTCTACACATTCATGATTCACGTATAAAATGGCGATTCTGAGATTTTTTTTTTTTTTTTTCTGGAAAATAGCTGACAAATTTACCACCTGTTCTGACTCAAACCTGCATTTTGACGCTCCGAGATATTCCATTGTATCCCTTGAAACACCCAGTCTACTTGGCAAGTCTACGAGACTTGCCATGTGTCATATGGTCAACAGCCACATCATCTTTTCCACATTGGATATGATGTAACCGTTTTTTGTCACGTACCATTTTTTTTGTGATGTATCGATTTTTTTTTTTTTGGCTAAGTGCCTCGTCATTTGACCTGCTCCCAGGAGAGGATGGTGGAGCTCCCTGGTGGTGAACTGCCTGGTGGTGAGCTACTTGGTGACGAATTCCCTAGTGGTGAGCTACTCAGTGACGAACTCCTTGGTGGTGAGCTGCATGATGACGAGCTCCCTGGTGGTGAGCTGCCTGGTGACGAGCTCCCTGGTGGTGAGCTACCTAGTGACGAGCTCCCTGGTGGTGAGCAGCCTGGTGACGAGCTACTTGGTGACGAGCTCCCTAGTGACGAACTACTTGGTGACGAGCTACTTGGTGACGAATTGCCTGGTGACGAGCTCCCTGGTGGTGAGCTACCTAGTGACGAGCTCCCTGGTGGTGAGCAGCCTGGTGACGAGCTACTTGGTGACGAGCTCCCTGGTGACGAACTACTTGGTGACGAGCTCACTGGTGGTGAGCTACTTGGTGACGAGCTCCCTAGTGCCGAACTACTTGGTGATGAGCTCTCTGGTGGTGAGCTACTTGGTGACGAGCTCCCCGGTGGTGAGCTGCCTGGTGACGAGCTCCCTGGTGGTGAGTTACCTAGTGACGAGCTCCCTGGTGGTGAGCTGCCTGGTGACGAGCTACTTGGTGACGAGCTCCCTGGTGGTGAGCTACCTAGTGACGAGCTCCCT
>NW_010729093.1:4431899-4472425 GCF_000365185.1 Nelumbo nucifera | reverse complement strand
GTGACGAGCTCCCTGGTGGTGAGCTACCTAGTGACGAGCTCCCTGGTGGTGAGCTGCCTGGTGACGAGCTCCCTGGTGGTGAGCTACCTTGGTGAACTCGTCATTTGACCTGCTCCTAGGCGGCATGTATCTCAGAGGATGGTGGAGCTCCCTGGTGTAGCGCAACCCAACTGCCCTCTGCATGGGGTGATCTCCTCTCCTTTGTAGGAGGTGGGAGCTAAAGAACCTGCGAGAACTGAAATAGGGGGCCCGGGGGTATTTACTCGGCAGGGACTCTCCGATGCCTAAGTTAGCACTCTGATTGTCGAGAGCTTGAAGATGATATTAGAGGAATGAGAGAGCTAGAGAGCGGGGATTACCTCCATTTTTTCCTTCTCCCCCTTGCCTTTGGGGGTCGGAGTCCTTATATAGCGGTGTCCTGTCAAATTAGGCGTGACCGCCTCTTTCAAGTCAGGTACAACCGCCTCTGTCTCTTTGCCACAGTCGTTGTTGTCAGAGCTGAGGCAGCGGGTGCAGGCGACTGTTGCAGAGTACGGCTCTGCCAGGCAAGGCGCCGTCTGGCGAGAGACGTGGGCGCAAGTCTCCAAATCTAACAGGTACGGTTGTCAGGCAGGAGATCTTCCTGCGATACGCCAAACTGCTCTTCTGTACCGAGCTACCCTACAAGTGGCGAGCTGCCCGGGGGAGCTATGCCGAGCTCCTTGGGCTATGTCGAGCTGCTTGTGGCGAGCTCTGCGGAGCTGCCTGGCTCCTTGGTGACAAGCCCCTTGGAGAGCTGCCTAGCTCCTTGGCGAGCTCTTTGGTGAGCTACCGAGCTCCTTGGCAAGCTACCGAGCTCGTGGGGTATGCATGCCGAGTTTATCGGTGGGCGTCTTATGGGTTGCCAGGTCGGCCAGGTCAGGTCGTGTGCCAGGCTGATCCAGGTCGGCTAGGTTGGATCATGTGTCGGGCTGATCCTGGTCGGCTAGGTTGGCCAGGTCGGATCATGTGCCAGGCTGATCCAGGTCGGCTAGGTCACGCAGGTCGGGCGCAGGCCGCACGCAGGTCGTGCCAGGCCGGCCAGGCCGATGCCCGGATGGGACACCAACTTGGTAAGTTGTTGTCTGGGCGTCGCCTACTTGTCACAAGGTGCCACATGTCACAATTTCACTGGAGGGCCAAATCTGTCCTCATCAGGGCAGCTTGGATCCTCCACAAAAACCATTTGTTTTCTACAAAACCAATCGGAATGTGATGGTTATGTCAATGTACACAAGTCTCCACTCTTGAGTAATTGATGTAGTTGTCGTTCCCCTTCTTTCTCCTTGTTGGCAGGTGGGAATGAGAATCAATAAAATAAAAGTTACCAAATGCTATGTTGTAGACCAACCAATTTGCATGGGAAGCTGTTCATAAACGCAATTACCCAAGATGGGTTTGATTGACCTCGACCATTTGATTCACGGAATTCCTCAGATTGTGGCCTTTTATGTATTCAGATTGGGATATGCTCAATACCCGTACGCACCTTGTCATAAGTGCATCTAATATTCATACAGGGATGGCATCAAAATTGAGCCAAAAGGCAACCTTTTCTTTCTTTATATATTGTGCTAGGTGTTGCTGCCAAATACGAAGGGCAATAAGGAGATTTCATTGGTGTTTGAGGCCGACAGGTCCAACCTATAAGTAAGAGGAGAGGTCCAATCTATAAATAAGAGGAGAGTATGCGTCAGAGGCCTCGGGTGTAGACTCCGACAGTCAAGTTAGCCGAATACTTAAGAGGCGTCATACCAGGCAAGAGACGAGGACTCAGAGCTTAGTCCTTAATAGCCAGAAATGATCTTCTTGGGGTTTTGAATATAAGTAAGTGAGTAAAGTCCCTTTACCTTGAGATGAGCACCCTCTTTTATAGCTAACCTTGCCTTGAAGTGGTTGGAAGCAGTTGGTGATGTGCGGCCAGCATTTGATCTGGTTGATGCTATGAGGCGCAATCTGAGGCCCGCCAAGTATCCCTACATCACTTTTCCCCCACTCTTGATGTCATAGTGGTCAAGGTCGGATGGTGTGTTAAGCGAAGACCTCGGCTTTGGCCGAAGAAAGTACCATGTAGCTACATGGAGGCGTCGGCCTCAGCTGTCGAGGACGCTTCCTGGCGACTGCTTCCCTGTTCGCTCCCCGCCTCAATGGATAATTGCAATGGACCGATAACAGGTGTGGGACATTTGCATTCGTTGGTCATGCCCCGTACAGATGTCAATGCCATCTAGTGCAAGCTTGTACTCGGGATGGGCATCGGTGCTAACCGGTCGAGGCCATGTGCAAAATGGTGTAGAGGGGCATCCGGTTTAGGTCGCTCTTGACTTGGGTTGTCGGATTGGCTAGTCCATGGCTGTTGGATCAAAGAGATCTGAACCGTACATTTTCCTTTAAATAAGGACGCTGGTTGAGTGAGTCTTCACCGTTTGCTCGAACCTTGAGTCTTCTCTTGTGATATCAAAGACCTCGGCCACCAACCAGTCGATTCCCTAAATCTTCCTTCATTGAACAATCAAAAGGTAAAGGACTCCCATCTTTAACATGCCAGCCTCATACTTTGGAGTTGAGTGCTATGAACTTCCTAATTGGAGTGACCCTAGCAGCTCCTCCTCCACCTCGACTAGTAGTGGAAGTTACAGTAGTGACTCCAAGAGCACCCCTCGGGTGCTTAGTATCTAGGTATAGAGGGAGAGGACAGTCCCACAAGGAGATGAGTATGATTGACAAGGTGTAGATTCTCTCGACGAAAGTACTGGCTATATGAGGCTGAGAGTCGATGCCACGGGGAATGCCCATGTTCTTCTTGAGATGGTGGAGCTGGAGGAAGCTAAAGAACCTACACTCAAGGTGTGACATTGATGCGTTATCCCTGCTCCAATTTTGATAGTGAGCTCAGTTAAGAGCTAGTGAGAGTGTTGTCCTATGTGTACCATATCCCAGGGGGCTATAGGGTTAGAATCCCCTGCGTAGGTGATCGGCTATGGAAACCAACTAAGAAGGAGGTGTCTCTACATGAGTACTACCTCCACTTCAGCCTTTGTTTTCCCTTGCCTCCTCTCGTCCCTGAAATCCTAAACCATTACAACATTTCCCTTAGTCAGCTCATTTTCAACGCCATTAGGACTATAATGGCCATGTTGGTGATGGCTCGCCTCTGAGATGTGTCTGTGACTTTGAAAGTCTTTTGAGGTCTGCTTGCATTGAGGAAAAATCTCGGCAGGGAAGGTCTGTGGTACTTCTAAGACCGATGGGATAGGGTAGTGAACAACCCGTTGTTCCTCCACAACTGAAAGAAGAGTTTTTCTTCATTTGTTGTCCATAGGGATGGTCCTTTCGATCTGATTAGGGGACGCTAGACTCGTTGGCCGAGAGGATTAGACCATACAACAACGAGGAGGAGTCGGTTGTGATGAATCAAATTTGGCTGACTATGATGATTCATGTCGGACCCTTAATAACGGAGGAAGCCTTGGTGTGGGCTGGCCTCAGTCCTACCCCCTCAGTATGGGCACTCCTGCTATCAACTAGTTGTGTCATTTGCAAAACGTTCATTACCTTCCTTTTAATGTTGATTCTCTTCCTTGATTGCTGAAATGAACAATGGCTTGAAGGAGAGGCTCCTTAAGGCGACAATGGCCAAATCTAGGAAGGGCTCGACCAATGGCCCTTCAAGGAGGCCGAGTGAGAGGGAACCGCCTCAGGAAAAGGGGATGGGCGAGGCCAAGAAGAGGAAAACAACCACTCCCAAGAGGTCGGCCGACGTCCCTCAAGATCCAAGGGCGAAGAAGGTGGCGGTAAGGGACCGCCGAACCGAGGATGCTGTGGGAGAATCTTGGCAGTCGGGACCACACTCCTCAGACTTGCGGGATGGCATTCTATTAGTGGCATGTCGGGTGTTCCACCTGATCTGGAACGTGAGGGAGGGTGACTCGTTAAGAAATGTAGGCGTTGGCCACACCTTAATCACACAAGGGGCATATGCCTCCCCTAAAGAGGCATATTTTTCAAAGAAACTTGTAACTCCTGGCTTAGCTACTTGCGAAGGCGTTTCTCCTTAAGATTTTTAAGCCGAGGTCGATTCTTGTCATTGAGGTCTTGGGATTGTCTTCCTTAGTGAAAAGGAAGGGAGGCGATTGCTTTAGCTTGCCTGGCGTATTTTTCCTTAGGAACTCAGAGACCGGACTCAAGCGTGGCTGAGGCCTAGCAAGTGGTGTGTGACTGAAGTCATAAAGTGCCTTTGCCTTGATGGAGTAGTGTCACACTTTATTCATAGAATTTCCACTAGCCATATTTACATCATTGATGATACACCAGGATGTCCATTGAGTTCTAGGTGTGAGGTACTGGTCTTCCACTCACGAACAGAGTCTAGGTAGGCCGAGGTTTCTCATCCTCTCTAGGTCCTTGCCGAAGGCGTGACTGAAGGTGCATTCGATCAGGGAGTTTGTTGATGTTGGTGTTTTCATTATGTGCTCAACCCGACTTGTACCGTCTTCTTTGGCTCGGCCTCGACTCACTAGTTGGTCCCTGAGGTCGAGCCCCTCCCTGCGGTAAGGCTTCTCAGTTCTTGCCTTTTAGTGTTGCAGCGTAACACTGTTTGGCAACTTGTTGGTCCCCCCTGACTACTCCCACGCCATGCTTAGTGGGAAACTTCATGGTGAGGTGATAGGATGAGACAGCCACCTTGAGTGCATGAAGGGTTGGCCTCCTTATGATGCAATTATATGGAGAAACTATCTTCACGGCCAAGAACTCAATCATTTGGGTGACTTGCTGAGGCTCAGCCCCTATTGTGACTGGTAGGGTTAATGACAGACTTTCCTTTGGGCTTAATGACTGCTCTAGAGAATCCTACTAGTGGCATGTTCGCAAGTTGCAACCAATATGGCGTCAGTTGCATCTTCTCGTATGTGTTCTAGAACAAGATGTCAGTCGAGGAGCCGCTGTCTATGAGGACTCTATTCACCATGTAGTTGGCGATGATGACAGACACCACCAATGCATCCTCATGGGGAAATGAGACCCCTTGCAAGTCGTTGTTGGTGAAGGAGATTGTGTGTTCTAGCCTCAGCCTTTTCGGGCGTCGGGCTCTGGACGTTGTATTACCTATCATATGCCTTGTAGGTCGAGCTCCCGGAGATGACTTCAATAATTCCATCTAAGGGGTGATGGTTCTGTTGCTGTCACTACGAGGATGAGGCGCCAACGTCGTCCCCGACATACTCTTTCAAGTGTCCGCAGCGGATGGGGGATTCAATCTCATCCTAGAGTTCATAGCAGTCCTCGATGTCATGGTGGTACTTGTAGTACTTTTTGGGGTTGCCTCTCTTTGGGTTCTTTCTCATCATGGCCGGCCACCTCATGTATTCCTCATTCCCTACTTGCATGGTTATATGTATTCGGGTGGAGTTTAGTAGCATATATTTGTTGAAGGAAGGAGTCAGCGGCTTCTTCTCACCATCTTTGTTAGTGTGGTCGTGGCCGCGGCCTTCCCTTTCCTTTCTCTTCTTATCTGTGGCCCCTTGGCTAGTCTTGGCCTCTATTTCTTGGAGAAGTTCGTTGGTTTCGGCCTCCTTGACGGCGATGTATTTTTGTGTCTTTACAAGAACTCGGCCATGTTCTTGGGTAGAGTCTTGGAGATGAACCATTTGAGGGGTCCGGGCCGAAGGCCATTAATGGCCACATGCATGGAGACCGAGGGGTCAAGATCCCTTACTTCGAGCTCTTCCTGCTTGAATCGGTCTATGTACGCCCAAAGGCTTTCCTTGTGCTTCTGCTTGATGGACATTAGGGAGACAATGGTCTTCTGACACCGTTGACAACTAATGAAGTGGGAGAGGAAGGGATCTGCAAACTGGTCCCATAAGTTGACAAACTGAGGGGGTGCATTGAGAACTATCTACGTGTTGCTCCCTTGAAGGTGGCTTGGAAGGCTCAACACATCAGGGCGTCGGAGTACCCATAGAGGAGTATGAGTGCTTTGAAGATTTCCAAGTGGTCATCTTGATTTGTGCTCCCATTGTAGGTCTCCAGAGTGGGAGCCTTGAAGTGAGGTTGGAGTGGCTTCGTGGTGATGGAGTTGGTGAAGGCATCCATCCTGGAAGATGAGGGGTTCTCACTGGTGGAGGCATCACCTCGGACCTCCTTCACTTACTGAATTTGATCTTGGATGGCGCCTATCTACGTTTGAAGGTTGCCAATACGTCAGTCAATGGGGGGCTGGACCTTGTCCTGGTCCTCTTTCATGTGGGACAGGTTGTCCCCTGTTCACGGAGTTCTCGGGTGTCGACACATCTTGAGCCTTACGAGCTCGGCGATTGTTGAGGAGATCGCAAAGATTAGATACTGGTGGGGGAGAGGCGTAGTGTTGGCCTTTAGCCCTTAAAGGAGGACTGTAGTGGCCAGAGCGCCCACCATTGTTCCGGTTACTCTTCGTGTGGCAATTATGGAGATCATGGTCCTTGTGATTGTCGTAGGACCCTATTGGTTCGCCTCTCCAACTGAGAAGCCAATATGTCTTCGACGGGGGCTTTCTGGCTCCTCGACTGCTGCTATTGGATGTTGAGGGGTCAGCCTTCCCTTAGCCAGTTAGGTGGTGGCCTGGTGGTTCATGGGTGGATTGTCTGTTTTATTGCCCCTAGCTTTCGACGGGGCGGCCTCCTATCGAACGCCCTACCTTGTCCAACCTTTGGGCTAGGTTTTCTAGCTTGTCAAGGACCAATTTGAATTGGTCCATTATGACTAGGTTTTGAGCACTATGGGTGTGGTCTTGTGTATCGTCCATGTTGGAAACTTGATTGATTAAGTTAAGTTCTTTTTTAAAGGGAAGTCTTGAAAACATTCCCACAAACGATGTCAATTGTTGCTACAAAATATGAGGACGAGGGCAACAAGGGGACTTCACTGGTGTACGAGGCCGACAGGTCCAACCTGTAAACAAGTGGAGAGTATGCATCAGAGGCCCCACGTGTTATCCCAAGGGCAGAGATTATGATGATCAAGTTAGCCAAATACTTAAGAGGGGTCGGACCAGACACGAGACAAGGGCTCAAAGTTTAGTCCTTAATAGCTAGAAATGATCTTCTTGGGATTTTGAAAGTAAGTGAGTAATGTCCCTTTACCTTGAGATGAGCACCCCTTTTATAGATGACATTGCCTTGGAGTGGTTGGAAGCGATTGGTGATGTACGGCCAAGATTTGATTTGGCCGATGCCACGTGACGTGATTTGAAGCCTGCCAAGTATCCCTACATCACTAGGTTTTTTTTATATATGGCATCTAATACCCAACGTTGACCTGGTCAGCTGTGAAAAGTAAAAACCAATGAACCGATCACAATTCCAATACAGTCAATGACATATAGACCCTGATTTTTGAGTCGTTCACTTGTTCAACCCGTTTACTAGGTCATCAAGTTTCGAATTATTTTCCTTTTTTGGAAGTTCTTTTATTTCCATGATTCCATGGATGGGCCCATTAACCTAGACGGTTGAAACCGGTTGCCTGCCCTCTCAGAGGAAAAAAGTGGTCAAACTTTTGGGCCAGTGCACTGGGTTTAAAAAACATTTATTTGGATGTAGATGAAATGGCTTGAAATGTAAATTACTTGGCAGTGTTGAATAAGTTTGTACGTCAACATTTACATTTAATCAAAAAAATTGAAGAATGATAATATATTAGGCCACGTTTGTTTGAGGTGGAAAATCGAACCGGGGTAAACTTTACACCTCGGTTCGGATTTGCACATGTTTGGAAAGAGTATAATTTTATTCCGTAAATTGGTGTAAAATATACATCGAATTTAAGGACGTAAAATAAAGCTCATCGATTTCTATCGTACTCTTCTCACCCTAACGTCTCTTTCTTCCTCTTTGTTTTATCCATCGTTTTTTCTCTTGCTAGCACCGATGCGTCTCCGTCAAACATCTTGTATGAGATTTTGGCACCAACGAAGCTCTGATCAACACCGACGATTTTGGCAACTGGGTGGGAGTCATCTCCACCATTGACCCTTCAACCTTCCCAATAACAAAAACCCTCTTCGTCCCCAGTGACGAAGACCTCTCTTGCCTCTCCAGCTCTCTCCCTCCCAACTTCTACACATGAATGAAGTTGGCCTCAAATCGGATGCTGCAACTTGTTACAACGGTGGATCTGAATCAAAGGCGGCAGTGGCAAAACCTAATCAGATCTTCCACAACCAGATTTCTCTCTCTCTCTCTCTTCTTCTTCTTCTTCTTCTTGCCCCTTTTTTTCTTTCTCTATTCCATCACCACCGCTACAACTAGTTGCAGCGGCAGATCTGAACCCAGCTCCGACCTTTCTCTCTCCATATGTCTTTCTTTCGTTCTCTCTTTCTCTTTTCTCCTCCTTTTGCTTTTTTTTTCTTTCTCGACTTCCCTCCTCCTCTATTCTATTTTTTTTGAATCACTGAAATCACTCGAAGATATTGTAGATTGTTTTCTCCTTCGAGACAACCGGAGAACAACAATCCTTCCTCTTTCTTCACTTTGATCTTCGCCTCCCTAAAACCATCACTTAAAATCTGTTTCGTCTACTGAGCAAGTAGAATCAACTGTAGTAGTGACCACATGAAACTTCTCCTAATAGCATGATCCCTTATTGCTGCAATGAACTCAGGCCTATATTCATGCAAAACCGACCACGGCATGGTGACGCTCTTAGCACTCCCTATTCTGTGTTGACAGCAGTAGCTTCCATCTCAGGTTTCGTCTTCAACCTATTTTGTGTCAACACTCTCACTGATTACAATGTAGTACCATCTTTAACTATTGTATCGATTACAATAGCTCCCATCTCACCAAATTTACAATTTGACAATTAAATATGATCAGTGTAAATTTTCAAAATCTACCGGTCCCATTTTCCATTGACAATTAAACCGATTCACATTTCCCTTTGGTGTAAAACTAAATTTACACCTAAAACAAATGCAGCCTTAAGAGCATATGTTGTTGATAGTGTTTAAAATGCAACAGCCAATGAACACCACAATTCTTGCAAATAGAATCAGGCCCCGATTAGAGAAATTATTTAACCTTTTCATGTAGCTTTTGTTCTTGGGAAACATATGAGTGAAATCATAAACATAATAATTGCTCATAAGTCATAAAGCTATTCATTTGTATGGAGAAGAAAAAAGGCAAAATGGGTCTAATGGGGCTTAGATTGGACATTCAAAAGTATATAATAAAGTTGAATTAAAACATCTTATGAAAGTAATAAGATGTTTAAGGTTCTTTGAAAATTGGTGTTAATTAATCTTTTAATGTGCTTCTACAATTAATTTCTCAATTTTGGCTAATGGGAATTAGGAGGAATATTTCAACTCTAGTTAGGGATCCTTTTATCTCCTTCTTTATTCATTACTACAATGAAAGGATTGTCTTGATTACTCATTAAATGCTGAAGGTGTATGCATAATTCATGGTATAGAAATTGCTAACATTGCTAAAATTGCACCTCCAACCCTTCATCGTCTATCTTCTGATGATTAATATTTTTCTTTTATAAATTTTCAAGATCTAAAGCTGCTATATTTTGAATTATATGATTTTTTTTTTCTGAAGTATATCTAGCCAATGTTTTGATTTTCAGTCTTATTTATTTTGTAGTAAGAATGTGCTGATAAAGGAGCTAAAATCAACGAATGAATGTCACATATGAGAAGACTAAGAGTAAATCTAAGTATTTGGGGTTGCCTTTCTTTTAGAGTAGGGTTGTGTCTCTGTTGTTCATTTTATTTTGAAAAAAAAAAAGGATTATTTTTTCTCAAGCCAAGAGACTAATTTTGTTAGGCTGTGTTTGGTTTGAAGGAAAAAAATGGGAAAAAGTAAAGAATCCTATACAAGATTTGTCTCCCTACCTTTTCCTTCAAACCAAACATAACCTGAGTGGATGGAGAAGATAATATATTTTCTCAAGCCAAGAGACTAGTTTTGTTAAAAAAAACTTGGAATTGAAGTATTTTATCTGGTAGTTGCCTAACTGACATGACATGCACTTGAATACCAATAAAGTAGATTTTAACAAATAGTTAATTTTTGCTACGACGTGGTATTAGCCTTGGGCTAAACCCATAAATCACAGCCTTCCATTTATTGATGTGGCCCCGCTTTAAATTAGATGTAGTATGTCATATCATATGATAATTTGGTAATTTTAATCATTTTATATTTATATATTAATAATTGATTTGACATTTTCTCCTGCAAATTATCAAGTAAAAAAAAATACAGATTGAATTTAACTCTCCTTTTTTTTAGAAAAAACAAATCATTACTGTACCAAAAACAAGAACAGATTACAAAGACCA
Organism: Nelumbo nucifera; assembly: GCF_000365185.1. The sequence continues at coordinate 4,462,071 of NW_010729093.1, read as the reverse complement.
AACAGACCACAAATCAAACAAAAAAAGACCCACCACATATCTCTCTCTCTGATCCGTGCCTTCATTTATGGACGGAGATGCAAAATGACCAACCTAAAATGAGAAATGACATTTTGCCTACCGAAAAGAGAAAGTATGAGAAGTGACATCTCAAGCATTGAATATCAGGGCCCAAACATTAAAATGGTCCCACCTTAGATGTTACTTATGCAAAAAATAATAATAATAATAATAATAATAATAATAATAATAATAATAATAATAATAATAATAATAATAATAGTAATAAGAAGAAGAAGAAGAAAAGAAGAAAAAAAGAAAAGAAGAAAGAAGCTGGAGATAAGATTGAGAAAGGTCACATTATGATTCCCATCATTCTGGTTTTTGTTATATTTTGCTTTTAATCAATGTGGGAAGAGTAAACAGGGCTTGGGCCTATTTCTTTGAATCTTGAATAAGCCCAAACCCATGGAGGGCCCAAACTAGTTCAATTAAAATTCATGGAAATTCCAACTTTAGACTATTTGTCTGCACAGGCTTGACCTTTCTGTACGTGATACACGTGTCAACAGCTTACTGTGATAGATAGGTTCAAAAACAACTCTGACTTTGACACTGGCGGGGTCGTTCGTGTATCTCAAGATAATCTGGGTACTTGGAAACGACAAATATGAGTGTTAAGGTGATGGATCGTCGTGGGTCTGCCTTTTTTGATTAAAATCAAATCAAAAGCATTCCGTACGTTGCACCTTATTTTACATGCTCCTTTTATTGTTCTATTCTACACCACAAGTTTGTGGTTCATTTGCATGGGAAAATCTATCATGCGGAAAAGATATGATATAAAAAGAGTTTTTACCAATTAAAACCTACCATGAATTCTGATAAATAACTTGATTGGCTACCGATTTATGATTCTAATTGACTGGTCAAAAAATTTTCAAAAATTATATCTTTTTTATATCATAGTCAAACCCATTTGCATTATTAATCTAAGTGACAAAGTTCCAACATTTTGTCCACGTCAGCTCCGTGGTTCAGTACCCTACCTTCAAATTTGTTGTCACCCGGCAACTGCCAAGGTCTTAGTTTCAGATCTCAGACGTCGTCATCACCGTCCATAATGTTCATCACATGGGGCTCACTTTTCTAATATTTTCCCATCAATGATTACGGTGGTGTTGGCGTGTTCTAATTTTCCCACGTGGCATCATGTAGATCGAAAGACCCATAGACAATGCGGCAGAAAGACCATAAAAGCTAAAAATCGAAAAACTTCAAATGAAGCTTTTCATCTTTCTATATTGAAAATAACCATATCAGCTGTTTTGATCTTTAAAAACAAAACCCTAAAAGCTTATAGTATCTTCTTGTCTATTAGTCTATTGAAAGATCTACTTATGAATAAAATTTGTGCCCACTTCATATATCATCCAAAATTTTAGTTTTGAACATTGATTCATTTTAAGAGGAAGGAATGCTCTTTATCGATGATATGGATGCTGTTTGGCAAGTCTTTTTTAAAAGACTTTTTGAAAGTTCTGACAGCCAAAAGATGCAGTGCGTTTTTACGTAAGGATCTTGGCAGCCAATAGCCCATTTAGTTGGAATCGGGTCTTTTTACGAAGACGAAATGAAATAAGTCAAAAAGCTCTATTTGGAGCTTTCAAAAAATAGCCTGAAATGGGCTTTCCATCTCTTTTTTGGGCTACATCTTTTGGTGGCTGAATCTTTTTCTATCCAAACAAGAAAAAACAAAAATGCAAGCCAATGGACGTCTAAAAATCCAACAACCCATGCAAAAAAACACACCAAACAGAACAATGGTTTTAATATCCACTATTAAAATAATAATTTCTGTTTTTTTTTAATAAATTGGAAAAATTGGGGGCTAAACAAGACAAAGGGTAATCTGACCACAAGCATCATTAAAGCAAATATAACCTAATCTCCTCTTAAGGAGCCAAGAACTAGAAAGCTGGTGAATATGAATTTGCCTCTCTAAACATATGCACTTAAAGATAACATGGTAAGACCATGTAGACAATGCACCTTGTAGGTAGGAGCTCGGATCTCCTACCTAAAAACTCTTCCCACATCCCTATCCATTGGACATTACCGGTGTATTTAGAAGAGACGTGGGTAAGAGATGTAGTATCCTTTGGGCAGGGATGTGTGAAGAGTTTGTGGGTAGGAAATCAGAATGACCTCGTTGCACTCTTTGAATAGTAACCTTTATATTTGAGGGTGGGTCCTCTAATCCATCAAGCACATTCACAACAATTTTTGAATTTCCTTCTGTTATATTCCTGTTATTTTGAACTGCCCAAGCTTCTTCATTGATGGAACAAATGCCAACATCCTTGCTGACCACAAAAAGAATTTTTAGGCAGGTGATTGTTGATGTTGGCATCCATTCTCATCATCTCATGCAACAGATCATGGGCAAGGATTAAAATTTATCAACATGACCCGTATCAGTATCAATATGGCCGGTGCCCCTAGTTTTTATTTTAGTGTCTCACCCATTATTTTAAAATTTTAAATATATATTTTTTAAATGTATTATTGTATTTATACATATTTGAATGCACTGATACCGATACGATATTGCCATATCATCAATATTTTAATATTGTTTAATAATGGGTTTAATACAAGGGAATGATCTCGTTGTTAATATTGCATTATGATGCGATCTTCCTGGTTCACAACGTCTTCATGTTTGAGTTGGTCTTGTATACATAATCTCCTTTCATATAAACCCAGGGTTGAATTAATGAACAGGTGAGGTGATGAAATGATCAGATCTCTTTTTTTTTTTTAATGGTTTTGATACTTAAACCTTGTTTATTTTTCAAAATGTTTCTTATTCACCCGAGAGATGGGTATGACTATTGAGAGCCCCAAATTTATTGAAAAAATAATACTGTAAAGTTGGTTAATAAAAATTACTTTTCCATTAACCAACTTCCCCTCTCCTATTTCTCAAAAAAGATCGGGACCTTTAATATTTCCTTGAATGATCGAGATTAAATCAATCCCCACAAAATTATCCCATACGTCCCACAGCACATCCCCACCATATATTAAGAACATTTCCCGATAATGATATCTTCATTTTTTATATTATCATGGAGAAATGTTCCCAACACACATCCATCCTACACGTCCAAAATCAATCCATGTATAATTTAACTAGTGTAATAAGATCACATCATTTTCTAAACCACTAAACAACAAAAACAACAAAGTTATTATCCAATGCTGGTCCCAACCATATAGACCTAACCTCCGACACTTGAGGCAAGTGGCCGGTCTAAGATTCAACAGGCACAGTTTTTATGCCTGTCAGCACCAGATTTTTATCTTAGTCCGTACATGCATATATATATATGTATTTATAGAATTGTCCACATCGCAGCTTTTTAAAATTTTCTTTCATTTTTTTTCTTAAATTTTGTTTTTCTGAATATAAAAGAAAAGATAAAAACATCACATACGGAATTATTAAGGGGATGTTGCATGATGTGATTCACAACCAATTTAGTTATCATATAAATCTAATCTTTTTTTTTTTTTTAAAAGGGGCCTATTATACAAAAACGTGACTTCCAACTTTTTGAGTTTAATTGTGATATACATGGTTTTTAAAACCGACCCAGAGACCGAACCAGTCAGGAGTTCTATTACCGGGTCAAACAGTCCAATTTTTCGAATTGAACGGTCGGCCCGTTCTGACAAAAAAATATAAAAATAAAAAGAATAAAAAATGGTAAAAACAGTTCGAACAGTTAACCGCTCGGGTCAGCGGTTGCTGACCAAAATCAACGGTTTTTTAAGAAATTCTGGTTTTGGGGAAAACCGAAACCGATCACCTGACCGGTTCCCGATTTTTCCGGTTTGACCGTCCAATCCAATATGATTTTGAAAACCATGGTGCTATACAACTAAGGGTGAGCATGAGCCGGTTTAATTCGACTCCAATGTAGAACTTAGAATCTAACTTGTAAGGATTGGTTTCAAGTTTTTTGTAAATTTTGTAAATATTCCATTTTAGATTATTTATTATATACATATTAAATTGAAGAAAAATGATTAAATCACTTAATTCACTCAACCAAGTGAGACTAGTCTTGTAATCATGTTTGGTTCAAATTTTCACATCCTTAAAGCATTTTGAGATTTACTTCAAGGCAAGCTTGGTTGCACTGAGGTCAATTAAGGCCAACCAAAGTAGATTCTTCAAGTCACTAGAACCAGCCTACGTGGGGTCAGTTCCAAGAATTTGGGATTGGACCCTACCCACTAATAGATTGGGTAGGGTTGATTCAAGGGAATCAAGGCTGATTTGAGGTTACTTCCATTCAATTTTGGGTAGAATCTACCCATTTCCGTAGAATAAGGATCTCTTGCCAACAAAGCATGTTCCAACAACATACCAACATCATCTGGCACCACACATTTTATCATGAGACTATAATTAACTATAAAACTGGGACCCATCATGTATGAGATGTATGTTGTTGGATGATGTTAGTAGGGTGTTGGAGAACACATTTTATTGGAAGGAGATCCCAACTCATTTGCTCATCCCTATACACAGTGGGAATAGCCTATCCCCCATCAGGCATGATTTAGGCCTTGTTTGTTTGTAATAGTGCAGTTTACTTGAATAAGTGCACTTACCCATGTTCTTTTGATTTTCAAGATTCCTAGGTAAAATAATAAAATGATATTTTTACCCACAAAAGTAACTATTAAAATGGGTAAAATAGTCTCATCATGTTTTATAAAAATTTCTCCTCACTAGGAAATTCATTTACCCACCTAGGAGATGTGAGTTTTACCCAAGAAAGTAAGGGTAACTTTACTATGGGACCCATTACTTAATGCAAAAAGAACATAGGAAAGTTGGTCAATGGGAAAATGTTACCCATTAACCAACTTTCCCATACATATTTACCTGCAAATGAACTAGGCCTTAATGGTAAGTCTTCGCTACAAGTATGAGATCCTACCAACTAGCCACCATTAGATGGTAAATCTTCTAATCACCAATATTTACATCATACATCCTATAATCTAGTAATTCGAATTAGTTGAACATGATAGCTGTTCAGTAAGCTGTGGAATCAATGATTAGATTCCATACTAGTATTTAAATACATGGGTCCACACCTCTTACAGTGGGCCAATGAAATTTATTACTGGTGTGGAACCTCATCATTGATTCCACAACCTGCTGAACAACCATTGCGCTCAGCCAAACCTTGGTCATAATCTAATAATCACCAATTTATTGATTAATTTAAGACATGATTAAAATTAATTTAACCAAGAATGGTAAAATGGTTTGGTTTTCTAAAATAAAAACAATTGCCATGTGAATAAAGAAAATATATTTTTGCTCATGTGGCAATTGCCTTTTGTTTTAGAAAATAAAAGTTTATATATTAGCGAATACCTCCTAAAAAACTAGAGTTGTAAATCGGGCCGTGTTAGGCCCGGCTCATCATTATAGCATGCGGGTCATGCTAGGCTTGGATTTTTAGGTTTGTGGGTTAGCACAACATGACACAACAAGGCGGGTCGTGTTGGCACAAATTGCAGCATGGCTCGACACCAATAGCACGGTCTGACACAACCCATATATAATTATATATATATTTATATTATTCTCTCTATCTCTATATATAATTATATGCATATTTATATATATATGTATATTAAATATTAATTATAATATATATATATATATATGTATGAATTTTTATTTTCAATTTTATTATACTATTAACTATTTTGTTCTAATTGTATTGTAATTTTTTAATTTCATTTTATTATTTCATGTATAAACAATTGTATACATCAAATTTCATTTTAAGATTTTTTTCAATTTTTTGTTTATTTTATTAATTTATTTTAAAAATTTCATTTTTTTTAAAATTTTTTAAAAAATATGCCGCTCATGGCCTAGCCCATGGCTCGGCTTGCAGCCTAACCCAACACAGCACGACCGGCCCGATCCTACTTAGGCTTGTGCCATAGGCCATACCGAACCCGATCTTTGAAGTATCCCAAAGGAAACCAGCACAGCCCGGCATAGCCCAGCAAAGCATGGGCAGCCTGCAAAGTCGTGCCGTAATGACATATCATGGCCCAATATTCATCTCTATAAAAACTAATTGATATGTTTTTTTATTTAAACGAGTTTAAAAAACAAATTAATATGATTTACTTCAGCAATTTCACCTGTTGTCCTGCGGTCCATACCTCGTGTCACTACAAGTCTACAATCATCGTGTTGGCACCTACAAGCCACAACAGGCAAAAAGAAACATAAAGATCACTTGAAAAGAATTATTTCTTTACCACGTGTCACTGTATCAGGGCCTTTCTGTTCGAAAATGCCACGTTGTTTGAGGTTTGTGTTGTTCCATATACACGATCTATACACAACCGGACATTATAGCTTTTCTAGGTGGCCGTCTAGTAAATACGTACTTAAATTCGTTTTTGTTTTTTTTTTATTATTTTAACTTTTTCTCCGAGTTAGGGAAGGGAGGGCGGATCTTTGGAAGACGTGACAGACAATGAAAGTGACTGAGGGCAATCCTGTCATTGTAGTACTTACAATGGCAAATTAGTTATTTTAAGCAAAACGAGATCCCTTTGTAGAGGAGCCAAAGTCGTTTAGAAGCCCAAGATTCATGGACGCAGATCGACATCGGGATTGGAGAGAGAGTGTGTGAGAGACGCGAAGGGTGGGTTGGGGGTGGGGGGTACGCAGGAGGAATTTCCGCCGCAAGGCTTCGACGTGTGAAGGTAGTACGGACGATCTGAGTGCTCTCTTGTATTATTTGAATTTACAAAAAGACCCTTACGACCCCCCCCCCCAAAAAAAAACACCTCAGCTTTATCCACTCTGTCCACGTACCCAACTGTGGAGTTCAACACTTTCCACCTGGCAAGTTTTGTGAAAGTCATGATGTTCGGTTTGCTTGACTAGATTCCAATCCAACGTTACAAGGTAAAAAAACATCATTGAACCCTAAAGAACCCCTGTTTTTTTTTTTTTTTATTATAAAACTGAGAGAGATGAGGCGAGAAATTATAATATACAAGTATTGATTAAAGAGGTTGGAACTTGGAAGTAGAAGTAGTGATTTTAGGGGACCGCACATCAGAAACATTTCTTTCTAAAATGAACATACTTAGCTATAAAGAACGATATATTACTCCTATTTTTAAACAAATTGTGTGCAGAATCTGAAGTGCATGAATTTTGAATATGGACCACATCAAGAAAATAGAAGCCATTACTCCTATTAGGGACTTTTAACAGATTTGGATGTTTAAATTACAATGGGCATCATCATGGATGTAAACCCAATTTTTAACCAAAGGGGAGAGAGAGAGAGATGAAGTCTATGGGACTCTGGTAACCACAGGCAGAGGTCCAATCTGGAGTCTTGACTAAAACTAAACCATGGGCCATTGGGATCTGGTTGGCGAAGTCTTTTCAAACACCTGGAGGGCTTCAACATTTGAGTGATGGTGACAGAGGGAGGGAATTGAGGGAGTACCACTAATTACTAAACTCTCTTGATCACCCAGTTGTCTCAACTTTACTGTGTTGCATGCTCAGCAGAGAGATAAAACCCCAAACCCACTTTGTTGCACTTGAAAATATCTTATTAATTTATGAGATCTTAATGGTAATGTTAGGTGATCTATTTCATTAGATAATTGATTAGCAGATCAAAGAAGAGAGGCTTTGTCTTAATCCTAATCAATCTGGATAAAACTTTAAACTAATCCCTGTTGCAAAGGGAATTTGTGGGGATTGTAGGGCGATAGACAACCAAATAAAGCAACAAGACAAACAAAAAGCTCCAAAGTAAGTCCTTTTTCCCGTAAATATGCTAAGAAGTAAGGGTGCTAATGAAGTTAAACTAAAACCTCAAGAAATCCCATCTTTCCACAGTAAAAAGGGTCCCCACTACTGTCTACTGGTTTTAAGTTGCAGCCAATCTTGTAAAGAATTTCGTAAGATAGGCTCCGAAAAATACTTTACAAGGAATTCCAAAGCGGTAATATGATTAATTAATGTAAAAAAGATTACTGTTTTTAGAGATGGTTGATGTTTGAGTTTGCTGTTGCAGTAAAGCAAGTGTGTCTAGATTTTTATTTTTGTTTTTTTGAGTTTTTAAGTTTTGTACCCAAAAGCAAGGAAGGTGGAGAGAATCTAGAAATGCCCATTTCTTCTTTCACTTCCTCAAAAACCCAGAAATAAATAAACAAATATATATATTAATTAAGAAATCAGAAAGAAGAAGGGAAGAAAAAGTAGAGAATAAAAAGAGACCGGATGTTGACAAATTTCTTGTCACTGTTCTTGGAAGGTCGTTTGTTCGTGTGAAGATTTCTTATCTGGGATCTCTCTCTCTCTATCCCCTTCTTCTTTCAGGGACTGGCCCCAGCAGATCGAAATCTCCATCTTTTCGTCGACCTGATGACGATCTAAGCTCCTTCAATGGCGTTACAGACATACCCACTTCGTTCCCTTCACCCGTTGGGGTCCTCTGCTTTGCGTTCTGGTTCAGGGGATTCTTCTGGTTTCTCCGGTTCATGTTTTGCGTCGTTTATGTCGGGAGTGCGAGTCCAAGGCTGTCAATTTTCATGCAGCGATTTTGGTATCTGCCAGGTTGTCGGGTAATCGAGATTTTGCTGAATCTGTGGCGGATTTTTGAAGAGGGCTGATAGAGGATGTTGGTCTGAGGTATATTTGTTCTTCAAAAAAAAAAAAAATCCCTTCTAGTTCTAAGTCGAGACTTTTGTGGTGGGTTTTGTATTTGTCGGCTGATCAAAATCGTTTATTTTAAAGTTCCTGTTTCTGGGTCAAAAAATTAAAAGTTCTTCGGTTGATTTGGGTAATTCGGCCTATGTATTTTTTTTAGTACTCCTGTTTATTGCTATTGCTATTGTTTTTTTTTTTCCCATTTTCCTTTGATGAATTTTGATGGATGATTTGAGTGTTTTGGCTTAGACTGGGTTCTTTTGTTTGGATTTGCATTCTTTTATTGTTCACGGGGAATGTGTTTTTCGCTATTTCCTTTTTTTTTTCCCAATCTGGGTTTTCCTTCTTGAAATTAAGAAGTAAAATGATTACAACTTTCCCCTTTCTGATGAAACGATTTATGAGGTTATAGCATATCGTCATCTTGTTTGTGATGCTTAATATGCTTTCATCGATGTGAGCCTCCTCCTTCTCTTTTATCTGGAGCTATTTTGAGATTTAAAATATCTGAGAACATTCTTAAACAGAGTTCCTATTCGAAATTTCTGGTCACTGTTGAGAATGGGTTTTTTTAATTTTTATTATTCCTTACTGCTTTTACTATTAAAGTAGTTCTTTGACTTCCTTTTTATGTATATGATCGGCATGGGAGATTGAAGAAATTGCCTTTCGTTTTTGCTTTCTCATTAATCATTAATGCTTCATTTGGTTTTTGAGCGACTGGTTTTGATTGATTACTTCGTGGCCCTAATTCTCACTTGCTATCCACAATAGAAATGCTCTTGTGGCTTCTTTTATTTTTTCATCAGGAAATCCTTTCGTGTTATTCTCAAAGTGTTGGACTAGTTTAACGAGTTTACTACTGGTTCTTTTTCTAGTATTGTGGCTTCATGGTGGCAATGCATGAACTTTAGTCAAATGAATTATACTAATCAAACACTAAGTTTGTGCTTACTTTAACAATCCACAGAGCAGTACAACAGATAAATTTTCTTTAACCATGTTCTCCATGGGCAGAGTAGCCATTACAGTTGAAGTTCACCTTATTCTATGTATTGGCTTGTATTTCATGGTTTGGGCCTTTAGGCTGGCCGTAAGCACTTCAATTCTTGCCTATCTACAAAACTCTCTACTAGACCACCTGTGTAGGGATGAAATTCACCATGATTAAATCAGTGTTGAATGGTAGTGGACACAATAGCCAGAATCCAACATGTAGTAGGACCTTGAAGTTAGACTCAACAAAATGGAAAAAAAGATGGTCTTAGGGGCATGTCCAAATTCGTTAATTTCTATTAAAGAATTTCCATATTCTGTCAATGCATCATCAGATATAGAAGATGCATAAGGAAATCTAAAAGTTTCTGTCACCTAGAAATATTCTATGAGGAAACATGGAACTTCATCTTAGCTCAGTGTTTTGATCTTGTCCAAAATGAGAATTTTGGGTATTTTTAACAGCCGTGAGCCTGTGACATCTTATGCTATTGTTAGTAGGATATGATATTAGTTTTTTTGAAGATAAGGCTGTGTTTGGTTGCAGTGCAAATTTATTTGCACTAGTACAAATGCATGGGAGTGCAAATGTAAAAAATGCAATTTGTTTAATTTTGTTTTGGGTTTTACTTTATTCTGCTTTATGTCTTAATTTACTTCATTTGTACTGCAATCAAACAAAATAAGCTAAAATTTGAAACAAAAATAGGTCAGAATTTACACTCAAATCATTTGCACTGCCATGGTTTTGCATCAGTGCAAATTTATTTGCATTTCAACCAAACACAACCTAAGGATCAATTTGGAAAGAGTACAAATACAAATATGTATGGTATAAATACATACAGAATAATACAAAATATAAGGTTTTGCAGTCTACATATTTGTATTTGTACTCCTTCCAAACTGAGCCTAAGTGTGATTTTTCAAGGTTTATGTCTTGGCAAATTTAATTAAATTTCCAAAATGATACATATTTTTTATAGTATGATTTGTTAGAAAATATCATCCTTCATATTTTTAAAAGTCTTAATTCTATAGAATATATTTAAAAGTGATCATAGAGTATCAGGCGTTGTATCCGATATATATATATATATCATATTTGATACCAGTACACTAAGCATGTATAATTATCTAGGTATCATAGCTCCACACAGCTGCTCCACTTTAAAATATGGTGACTCAGGTTCAAACTCTAGAATTCTAGATTTCATTTTAAAGTATAGATGATTTGGATATCACATAGGACTGCAATAACTAGAAGTGGAATAGCGTAATCTTTCTTATAATATATGCCGTTTTTGTGGGCCTTTAAGGTGTTCAAGAACTGTTGATTTTGATATTGTTTTATGTCCAATGAAGAAGGTTGTAGCCTGATATTGAACTTTTCCTTGCTTATTATTGGTAGGCAAACAAAATGAAGTAAAAAAAGGAAACAAATTTAGGATTCAATAATTCCAATAAAAGAGTACAATATAGGAAATTTGGGAGGCATGAAACATGCTTAGTTCATCTAGAGCAAGAAGAATTAGGAAAATACGACATAACATGCTGTGTCTGTGGTCATTCAAAATGCTACATTTTTTTGATAACTAACTAGTCAACACTACATTGAAAATTAATAAAATTCATCTGGTCAAAAATAATTTTGCAACTGAAATACATCTATACCTACTTGGCTGTATTGAGAACCATTTATTATAAATGACTTGTCAAAAAAAAAAAAGAACCATTTGTTATAAAGGGTTCCAAAATGGAGCCAAATCTTTTATTTTAGACAACTTAGAAAGCCATGTAATGTTATCTTATATTGTTGTTGTTGTTGTTGTTATTCATGCATAAATTTTGTGGATTTTCATGTCCACAAAATTGGACTGCTGTTATACTGGTTTGTCTTCATCATTTTCCCCTTAATGTTGCTATACCTTCTGCATTTGCATATTAGACAAAGATTTTTCTGTAGTGTGTTCTGTCGCTCTCTCTTCTTTACATTGTGAAAGGCAAACCATCTGTTGTCATTCAATTCAGTTCCTCTGTTATTTTCTTAATAAAGCTGAAAATGTAGTTCTGTAACTTTTAGTTCTATGGTTAATTGTTTCATTCATTTTCTAAGTCATTTTTTTTTTGAGTATGTGGCAGGTATGGGAACAAAAGTACAGTGTAAAAGCTACTTGCCAGGATATTACTCCATGAGGGATCTTAACGAGGATGCTAACAGTGGTAGCTGGCCCCTATATTATGAGGATAAAAATTTGAGAAGTGGGCAGCACTACAATAGTTTCTTGCCAAGACCTACTACAGATGGATATTTGGGCTATGACAAGGAAGTACTAAAGCAGACAATGCTTATGCATGAATCTATATTCAGGAAGCAGGTATGCTCTGGACTAGGAAATCTGGTCACCTCTTACATTCTAGATGTGTGATGTAACATGATATTTCAAAATTTCTTGGGTACCTGTTAGAATATGCAACTTATGTTTTAATGAATAGAGTTCCTTGAGTAAGTGGTATAGCTTTTCTTGGTTTTAAAATGAAAAGACCCTTCATTTGGCATCAGCTATTACTATCTGAGTTGAAAGTATCAGTTTTCTTGAGTACTCAATTTAATAGTTAAATCTATTCAAATGTGAATTGTACTATTCAGGTCCATGAACTTCATCGTCTTTATAGAATACAAAGAGACTTGATGGATGAACTTAAAATGAAAACATTGCATAAGTATATATTACCAGCGGAGACCACACAGTCATGTCTCTTTTCATCTCAAATGTCATCTGAAGATTCTCAGAAGATGTGGCACATCTCCAGCTTGCCTTTGGTGAATTCTGCCTGTAGTAGAGCATCAGTGTCTGGTACTGACAAAATGCAACCGCCTTTTAGTTTTTGTAAAGACAACAACATGCAAGTTGATCTTGCTCCAACCCAAAATGGGGATAGTTCAAAAGATTGCAAGTTGTTGGAGTCTAAATCCAAGAAATTTCCAAGAAAGGTGTTTGACCTTCAACTTCCAGCTGATGAATACATTGACAGTGAAGGAGAGACACTGGAAGAAGAAAAGGTTTCTGAAATTTCTGTGGTGGCAAATTATACTCAGAGAAACTCTGGCATTGCACCTGACCGTGATGTAAATCTGTCTCTTGGAAGCAGTAGGAACCATAGTAGTCAAGGGGAGTCTTCAAGATCTGAATCAAGCTTACGAAGCAAACACCATGGTTTGGCAGATTTGAATGAACCCATCCAGGTTGAGGAAGTAACAGATTCAGCTCCTGTTGATTTTCTGCACCCTGTCAACTGCCACAAGGAGATTAAAGGTCAGAATTTGCCCACTGTGCCAAATTCAGGCTTGAAAGGTTCACCTAGGGATTTTTTCAAAGATACACAGAAGGGAAGGAGCAATGAAACTTCTTCAAACATTCAAAATCAAGAAAATGAGGGAAGAAAACGGGAATGGCTATCTTACAACCTTGAAGCTGGTAAGGGCACTTCATATAATTGCCTAAATTTCAGATCACTTTTGTCTTTTATTTATGTTTATCTCCTTTTTCAGAAAAAATACTTCATACACAATCAATTTTAGCAGTTATTCTGCAAATATCCTGATTCCCTTGTTTGGTCTTAGGAGCAAAAGTTCAAGAACGATGGAATTAATTCTCAGTTTAAGTTGGTTTGAAGTCCATTTATGTATGTGCATGTTTTGGCTGCAAGAGGGGGGAAGGGAAGCCAATAAGTTTAATAGAATTGAAAGGTTTGAAGTCCATTTTGAGTTGTGTTTTTATTATCCCAAAAGGTGCCGAAATCTGACTTTTCATCCAAATTTTGTTTATTGGAAGGGAGCATCTAGAAGAAAATGACAATGGTTACCGAAGTGGTAGAGGAACAGGGATTCCTAGGTAGTAGTTGGGTGGATAAATTCACAAGACATAAGGCCCTTGGGCACTTTGGCATGTAATTAGATCATTGACTGCTGGGTTCAGTGTGCTTGTTTTATTGGGTTCCTAGATCTGTAAACTTTATGGCAGATGGATTATAATTAGAGATGGGGTTGGGATGGCTAAATTGCATTAGGAACCATTATAATGGGCTAACCTGTTAAAATCTAAGGCCTTTGTATCTCTCTTTTTCATTGTTCTTATTTGTTCTGTGATATAGACATATGGTAATCGTTATCTACACCATGTTCCCCTTGTCTAAAGAAAAGTAAGTATTTGATATAGGAAAACAATCTTGATTTGTCTAGAAAACCTGGAAGATTAAGTGAATGTCTTGAGTACCAAATGTATTGATTTGTTGACAGATGGTGATACACTCTTATTTGCACCTCAACGCTCTATTTTGTGAAATTCCACAATATGTACTTAGTAACAAGTTGTCTTCAGCTTCTTGTTGATTTGGATTGTTCTTTTATAACTGATTTATTATGTGGAATTGTGGCTGTTTCCTTTTACAGGGCAAAGTAATAGCAACCTGAAGCCTTTACCTCAAGGTGTCCATTCAGAAAATTTACTGGCATCATCCGCACCAATTCAAGTTGAGCTTAAGAAAGCTCATGAATTTCCACGGTTTCTTATATCGGATCACGATAAGAAAGAACCATGGAGAGAAAAAGCAATTTGTAGTTTAGGAATCTCTGATAAAGATCAAAATCTACCCAATTTTAACAATCCATATCCAGTTGTTTCTCAGTCTGATATGGCCAATTTTGGAGTACCTTCAGCTTCATCTTGGAGAAGACCAATGTGTAGCTTGAGTCAGAAGAATCCGATAGCAGTTGAAGCACTCCCATGTGTCAACCCATTTGCTCCTTTGAGTAACAATTCCAAATCGTCACTTGAAGGCTCTGGGGTTATTGAAGACAAATGGCATCTTAATGGCAATTTGAGATTGAACCCAAATTTTGGAAGTGAGATATCCCATAAAAGAAATGGCTTTTGCCATGGATCCCAGTTGGAGTCCAAGCCATTACAGGTTTGTTCCCCTTCAGTTGGCTTTGATTATCTGAACTGCAGTAATGAGAAGGCATTAACTTCTGAAAACTTTGAAGACCATGGTTCTGTGAAGCGTTACAAGGGTTCAGACTTCGTTGATGTTAAGACTGCAAAGGATAGGAATTTGAATATGGTGCTTCCAAGTGGCTTCAACGATACAGTGGTTCCCCAGCGAGATCTTGTGATTATAGATGGAGAAAGGAAGCATGAAGATCCTTCAGCTGTCTTGCCTTGGCTTAGAGGAAAACCAGCTTGCAATGACATGACCCCCAAAGCAAGGGGAAATTCAGAGAGAATGGGATTGGATTTCTTACAAGTCAATCATCAACACTTTTCTGACAAAGTTGAAGCAGGAAATGGTCCCAGTCTGCATTATGTACATGATACTGAGCCTAAGAGTGTTAAGGTGGCTGACAGACTCGGTGATAAAAAGATACTTGGTGTTCCCATTTTTGAAAAGCCATGTGCTTCCAACAACCATTCTTCTTTTCAGTTGTCCCCTGCCAGGATTAACCATTACCCATCTAGAGTTGAAGACGTTGAGAATAATGGAAAAGCAACGGTACTTCATATTGACTTGTCTTGTGATCCTATATTGCCTAATTTAGGGGATCATTTTGCCACACAGAATCTGATGGTAGAGAAGGGATCTAATAACACCCTGGCTGCTTCTAGAAATCACATTAATTTGAACTCATGTGCAGATGAGGATGACAGTTCATCAGTAGTCTATTTCCAAAGTGAAGCGAAGAAAAATACAACTGGGATAGATTTAGAGGTTCCGGCAGTTCCTGAAACTGAGGAAGGTATTCCTACTGGGGACGAGTTTCTGGAAAACCAACTTGAGAAACCTGTTCAATCATCAGAACATGAGGATGGAGACCCACATGGGGAGCTTATCAGGACTGCTGCAGAAGTTTTAGTTGCCATCTCATCATCCAGCGTTAATAAGCATTTAGAGAATGACAATTGTCATCCATCAGGAACTTCAATGATGGAGACACTCCACTGGTTTGCAGATATAGTTTCTTCTAACATGGATGATCTCCAGAATGAGGTTGACTTAGCCTTGAGGTCTAAGGATAGGTCTAACCAGGAGTCATCTTCCTCAGATGAGAGTGATTACTTTGAAACCATGACATTACAATTGACGGAGCTCAAGGTGGAAGAACGCTGGTGTAAGCCACCAGAGATTCTAAAAGTGGAAGAAACAGGTTCTGCCACTTCATTGCTAAGTCGGCCTAGGAAGGGCCAAGGAAGAAGGGGAAGGCAGCGGAGGGACTTTCAAAGGGATATCCTACCAGGTCTTGCTTCTTTGTCAAGACATGAGGTCACTGAAGACCTTCAGACTATTGGAGGGCTGATGAAAGCTACAGGCTGTCCCTGGGAGACGGGGCTGGCAAAGAGGAATGCTGGTAGAGGTGGATGGCCAAGGGGAAGGAGGCGGTCAAGGGGCCCTACTCCAACCATGGCAGCAAGCATACCCTGCTCTCCGCCAGAGCAACAACCCAGTAATAGTGAACTCGGACTAGAGGACAGAAGCCTAACAGGATGGGGAAAGACAACTAGACGGCCCCGGCGCCAGAGATGTCCAGCTGGTAACCTTCCTCCTCTTCCTGTTGCCTTAGTATAGAGAGGCACTGTATAATGATTTGAAAATGTCATGGGGAAGGGAGGGTATTGAGGAAACAGAAGTTGTTTCAATGGCTTAGGAGTGAGTGAATTGTGAGTTCCAGGAATTGCCTTTGTACATGTCTTAACCTGAAATTCGGGTGCCTTTGATTTTCTGTGTTTGAGGTTTACCAACTTTGTATAATTCATAAATAATGTTGCATTGCTTCTGAGATATACAGCATTCTCAATCTCGTTGGTTTGGGTATTGGGTGTTAACGTTTAGGATCATTACTGTCTTTATGGAGCACCCTGGGAGTCAAACTTATTCTAATCTCTTCTGGTTTTAGCTCAAGGTAATGGCGCTTAAGTCAATAATTTGAGAGGCTTTGAGTAAAATGTAGAGATTGAGAAGACTTGAAATCTATTTTTTTTGGGTTACAAAAAGAGGGATGGCTACTTCACACAGGGTGTTGCTCTCCCCCAATAATCTGGGGATGATGCTAAGTTAAGGTCTTGTTCATTCAGCTTGTTCTTTGTCTATTATGTCGGCTGAATCCCTTTCTCATAGCCCATCGTATTCTAAGAATCAAGATATTTTGGGTGATCCAATTGAACAAGAAATGTAATATAGTTAATCTGCAGTTGTTAAGATGCCAACTTAATACAGAATTCATTAATTGGACAATTGGGTTTGGTGGATGTTTATCTTCCACACAGGACTCTGATCCCATCACAATCACACAAGACAATTAATTGGTTTCTAACTTTGAAGGAGTCAAAAGCTAAACAGCAAGTTACTCCTCACTGGACTAACCTAAGCTCAGAATAGTCTTGCCCCCGTCACCAAACGATCCTGAAAGAACACGGAAAAAAAAAACATTATTTCCCGAAAAAAATAAAAAAATAAAGGAAGGTTGAAGAATAAAAAGCAGAGTGCAGAGATAAGGCTGATAAGCTCTTGGCTGTACGATCTCTTTTCTGAGTGTGTTGTGTACAAAGATGTCATCATGTTCATGTTCATGTTCATGGATAGATACTGATGTGATGACGAATGGACTAATCAGAAAATCTCCACTTTCCAGTTTACATCATGCCAAGTAGAAGAAGACCCAATGCACTTGATGCCCATGTTTCCCTTTCTTGACCGTCTCCATCCATCTCCCATGTATCTTTTGACCATTTGCCTTCCTCTTTTTCGCTACTTTGGTTTGGGCAATGTTATCAATCTGTTTGGTATTTAGTCTTTACATACAACAGTCAGCATTATATATTCTAATTCTAATATTCTATGCAAGTAGGAGGGGTGTCGATGGTATTCCAAAATTCGATTTGGAATTTAGCATTCGATAATTTGAATTTGAATCGAATCAGATAATTCAAATATTATAATTGGTTGAATTTGGATATCCCATTCATACCATTTAAGTAATTAAGTTAAATTTAGATATGATTTGATAAATATCAGAATTTGATTGATTATTTAATTTATATATAATATAAAATATTTATTAATTATCTAAAATAATTAATTGGTCGAATTTAAATTAAATAGAATATTCAAATATTTAATTGAATTTAAATTTAAACGTTGATTTTCAATATCTGTCGGATATCGCGTCCAATTTGGATATTGAACTATTTAATTTAAATCAAATTCATATATTGCCTCGTTTGGTTTGATCTGTTTACACCCATCACCCAGCAAAAAAGGGTTCCAGTTGAACTAAGTATTGTCCACGTGGCATCTTCTTCATGTGCTGCCACTTGTCAAAATAAATCCCTTTTCTGGTGGCTATTTCTTATTTGTGCATAAACAGATATTCTTTATGGTCATTGATAATATAGACATTAGGTCAGCAACTCAGGCTAGTGTGTTACCTTATACCATACCAAACCAAGCTAGACTCCTAGCCGGTGGGCCTTATGGGGCTTCAGTCCACACTGGTGATAGGTCAAGTGTCCCGTGGGCCGGACCCAAAATTTTGAGATCCACTCACTTGTCGAACGCTTGCGAGTTGTGAACGGGCTATAGAATTAGAGAGTAGAAAGAAATTCAAACTCAAAACAGCCATTAGGCTATTTAAGCCTGTTATTATGTTACCCAATAACTGTAGGAGGAAATGGCGGGAATTATTGCTGCTCTGGATCAGTGGATCTTCCGAGTTCTGATCATCAAAATGGAACGCAGGATTAGGTGATTAAAAGGGGAAAAGAAAATGAATGCGATCTCGTTGTCGTTGTTGCGCAGACGTGCGCTTTGCCTCAAGAAGTCTCCTCATCGTTTTGGGTCTTTTACCGAAACTGGCCCCGAACAGCGGCTAGAGCCTCTTGAAGTCGATCGGACAATAGCTTCTATTGATTCCATCAATTCGAATCCCTGGTTTTCCCTGTTGAATCTCTGCCACAGTATAAATTTTCTCAAGAAAATACACGGCTTGCTGCTAGTCCATGGATTAGCGGGTGACCTTCTCTGCCAAACAAAATTGGTTAGTTTGTATGGTTCCTTCGGGGATGTCGAGTGCGCTCGCTTGGTTTTTGATAGGATAAGAAACCCAGATCTATATTCATGGAAGGTGATGATCAGATGGTACTTCCTTAATGATTGTTATTCGGAAATAATCCCGTTTTATACCTGTATGAGACAATGTCTAAGAGAGTTGGATAACATTGTTTTCTCTATTGTGTTGAAGACGTGCACTGAACTGCATGATATAGACGAAGGGAGGAAACTCCACTCCCATGTTGTAAAAGTAGGGAATCCTGACAGTTTCGTATTAACGGGTCTCATAGACATGTATGCCAAATGCGGAGAAGTTGAATGTTCTCGTAGTGTGTTCGAGGAAATTCCTGATAGGAATGTGGTCTCTTGGACATCTATGATCATGGGATATGTTCAGAATGATTTCTCAATAGAAGGGTTGGTTTTATTCAATCAGATGAGACGTGAACYGATTGAAGCTAACCAATTTACAGTGGGGGGCTTACTCACAGCATGCATCAAGTTAGGTGCCTTACATCAAGGCAAATGGGTCCATGGGTACATAATTAAGCAAGGCATAGAATTCAATTCATTTGTGGTAACCACCCTCCTAGAMATGTATACCAAGTGTGGGGTTGTCAAGGATGCTCGTTCTGTATTTGATGAACTGTCYACCATCGATCTTGTCTCATGGACAGCTATGATTGTTGGTTATACCCAGAGAAGCTACCCTCATGAAGCATTGAAACTATTTACAGACAAGAAAWGGGAAGATCTCTTGCCCAATTCCATTACCATTGCAAGTGTTCTTTCTGCATGTGCACAGATGGGCAATTCAAATATTGGTAGGCCAGTTCACAGTCTTGGGATTAAACTAGGATTACTTGATGGTACAGTAAAGAATGCCCTCGTGGATATGTATGCAAAATGTCATATGATTGGAGGCGCACGTTCTATATTCCAGACAATATTGGACAAGGACGTGGTTGCATGGAATTCAATGATCAGCGGTTATTCCCAAAATGGGTCTTATTGTGAAGCACTGTCACTTTTTCGTCAGATGAGAGATATTGTCTCGCCAGATGCCGTTACAGTGGTGAGTGTCCTGTCTGCTTGTGTGTGCTTAGGTGCTCTGCGTGTTGGTTGTTCAATTCATGCTTACGCAGTGAAGCAAGGCCTTCTATTGTCCAATGTCTATGTTGGAACTTCCCTTGTCAATTTTTATGCTAAATGTGGGGATACAGGATCTGCCCGCAGAGCTTTTGATGAGATGGCATTGAAGAATACAGTGACATGGAGTGCCATGGTGGCTGGGTATGGCATGCATGGGGATGCTAGGGAGTCCCTTTCACTTTTTAGTGAGATGTTGAGTGAAAGTTTGGAACCCAATGAAGTGATCTTCACAAGCATTTTATCAGCTTGTAGCCACACGGGGATGGTTGGAGAAGGGTGGAGGTACTTCGATTCCATGTGTCAGGAGTATAATTTCACTCCTTCCATGAAGCATTATGCTTGTATGGTTGATCTACTATCTCGTGCTGGGAAGTTGGAAGAAGCCTTGGCATTTATAGAGAGGATGCCGGTTCAACCAGATGTAAGTGTCTTTGGAGCCTTGCTCCATGGATGTAGACTCCATTCAAGGTTGGATATTGGAGAGGTGGCAATTAGGAGGATGTTAGAGCTACAGCCTAATGGTGCAGGGTACTATGTACTCATATCTAATTTGTATGCGTCAGATGGAAGATGGGAAAAAGCCAATGAATTGAGGGAGTTGATGAAAGAACGTGGCTTGAGCAAGTCCCCTGGGTGTAGCCTAGTGGAGGTGGACTACAGCAACAAGTTCACTGACTTGAGGGTGGCATCTTTCGTTTAACTGCATCAATGGTTGTGTATGTTTTTTCTAGCCAAAGAGAGTCTTTATCACAAAGTTGGGAGGAAACAAGAATGGTAACATGCTATGCATGAGTACTCACCCTGAGCATGCTCAAAGATATTCAGGAGGATGATCTTCCAAATATTGGATCTCAGTTTGGTCGGAGACATGCTTTAGAGTTCAGATCAAGCACATACTCTATAATATCATGCTGAGGAATCAATACAGTCTATTTATGGGTGCAGCATGAAAATCGGAATGTATATTTGGAAATCGTCAATTTACATGCCTTCTAAACATTACAGAGAAGAACAATTTCGAATTCTTCCAATGAGCAGGGCCATTTCCACCTGAAACACGCATGGAGAAATTAAATACAGCTGTTTAAGGGTGTACCTCCATCTGCAACTACCATGCACATGAGCTCATTCATAGTCACAGGGTAGAAAGCATCACCACTTAGCTTCTTTTCAATCCTCATATTACAATTTTGATGAATTTCTTTTCCTTTCCCGTTACATTACCATTGTTTCTTATTTTCCTTTTCTTCTTAGGATGTTGTTTGGGGATGAGATGAGTTCGCAAGAACCACTGCTTTGACTGTCCCGAGGATGTATATTACTGTATATTCAAAAATGAGCATGATAATGTGTGTTCTGTTACAACTTACAAGATTAACAATGACATACTGGCATGTAAACCCTACTAAATTATCTGATCTTTGATGACATAAATATTTGGAACTGAAACGATGTCTTCCACAAGTTTCCTAATGTTTCAATGGTGTGCAGCTAGGGGTGTCAGTTGGACCGGATTTGATCCAATCTGATCCAATCCAATATGAGTCCATTACAGATGGATCAGGTCCAATCCAATCTGATGAATACCTGGATCATTTTGGACCAGTCCAATTCAATGTTTGGACCGGCCAATTTGTTCAAATTGGCTTTAATTAGATTGGTTCCAACCCAAACCTGGTCTATTGACACCTGCATTCTTATCTTCTAGCAATGGATTGGATATTGGTTCAATCTGACCCAATCCAATATAAATCCATTACGGATGGACTGAGTCCAATAAAATCCAATAAATACCTTGGACCATTAAGTCTGGACAGATCCAATCCAATCTGTCCAAATCAATTTTGATTTGGACGGGTCCAACCCAAAACCAGTCCACTGACACCCCTATCTGCAGCTCTACTCATGATACCAGGCCAATCATGGTGCATGTCAATTCTGTATAATCCAATATTTCAAATTTAGAAAGGGTAAGTTACTTATACTACCTCTGGATTTCAGTCAAATATTGATGATTTAGCTGAATGCGATAGCTGTTTGGCAGGTTGTGGAACCAATAACGGGCGTGGGGTGTTATCATTGATTCCACAACCTGCTACATAGTAATGCGTTCAAAAAATCCGAATTCAGATATAGGATGATGTGGTCCCCACTTTATATGAGAATTGAGATAGGAGGAAGGTGGTGCAAATTCTGCATCAGTTTTTCGGATGACAAAATTTACACTACTAGTGAATGCAAAACTTAGAAAAAAGTACAAATTTTGTATGATAAGAATGCAAACCATAGGCTCAGTTGGAGAAGAGTATAAACACCAATATGTACAGTGAATGCAAAGTTTACAAATATAGTATACAAGGTCTTGCACTATACATATTTGTATTTATAGTTTTATACTCCTCCCAAACTGAGTCTGGAAGGAGTACAAATGCAGATACATAGAGTACAAAACCTTGTATTTTGTATGTGTACATATTTGTATTTGTACTCTTTCTAAATCGAGCCAATTGCAAAGCGCAAAAGCAAATTCTATGTTACCCAAGTTGGCATCTGGTCTTGGGAAGGTATCAAAGACAAATTGAGCAGATTTTATGTTACCTAACTTGGCATAAGATTCGATAAGTTTGGTGGAAGGAAGTGCATCTCTTTCCCACTCTTCAACCTTCTTTCTCTCCTACTTCCTCTACCTTCCTCGGCCCGGACCAACTCACCCTTAACAGCTCGGCCTGGCTGACCTTTACTCACAGTTTACTAACTTGAGCATCAGAGTGCCTTCCTTGGGGATCTCATCCTCAGGACCTTTGACCATGCTTTGGTTGTAGGCTCTACTCGGTGCACCACCTTGTCCTTTCACCTTGGTTCGTCCAAGTTGGTAAGATTTATCTATTGCACGTTCACCTCAATCCGGACAGCATTAGATTTGGATTGACTCACCTTTAACAGCTCGGCCTGGCTGACCTTTATTTACAGCTTACTGACTTGAGTGTCAAAGTGCCATCCCCAGGGACCCCTGACCATGCTTTGGTTGTAGGTTCTACTTAGTGCACCACCTCGTCCTTCCACCTCAGCTTGTCCAAATTGATAGGATTTATCTGTTGCGGGTCTACCTCGGTTCAAATAGCAGAGGCTATGGTTGTTCCCACCAACTGCTCGAGCTGTTAGAGACTCCTAGCAGGTTCTTTGACGACCCAAATTCCTAGATATTAGGCTATCTCAAATGCCTCACAAACTAAAGTACCCACCATCAACCCATTAATACATTGTTAGAAACCTTGAGTTAAAGAGGGCTCCTTTGTAATTCTCCCTTGATGTAGGCGTACATGGTGAGAATCGTAGTGCCTGCCCCGACAAAGACCTGTCAATGGGCCGGGTCTGAGTCATCTGACCCAATGCATCCATCAGTACTGAACCGTCAACCCTCCAAAGATGTGAATGTATGATCGACATATTAAGGGTGGATTCGAGCTAAGCCAAGCTGAACATCTATTTATTCGAGTTTGACTTACCAAAAGACCATGAGGCTCAAGCTCGATTTGAGCTTGATTTGATTCAATTCAAAAGCTCGTACATTCGAGCTCAACGTGGCTTAAGCTATATATATTATATATATATATGGCTCGATCTCGACTCAAAACTCAGTTTAGACTTTAGATTAAGCCAAGCTTGAATAATAGCTCGTGAAAAAAGCGTATCCACTCCTATACCTTGTATTGGTGGGAAGAAAATGTTTATTCATAACTCAGTCAGTGATCTTGTAACGATTCGAGTTTTGGAACTCTGTAAGTCATAAAAGGCCCATTTGAGAGGGCTTTTGTTGATTGAGCTGTGTTGATTGAATCGCTTGAAAGAACCTACCAAATCATCACCCAAACAGAACTTATCATGCACTTGCATTCTGTTATGAACATGAAAGTTGAAATCCGTATGCAAGAGGCGTTTTTCTTTTGGGAAGCCTCTATGCAGCTGATTGGTTAACTAAGTTGGGTCACTTGGTAGGGATCTTCGATGTTAGGGGTGTCAATTGGACTGGATTTGGTCCAATCCGATCCAGTCCAATGTGAGTCCATTACAAATGGACCTGGTCCAATTCAGTCCAATGAATATTTTGGATCGGTCCAGTGACTGTCCAGTCTGTTCAAATTTCTGTTAATTTAGATTGGTTTCAACTCAAACCAGGTCCATTGACACCTATATTCTTATTTTTTATCAATGGACCAGATATTGACTCAATCCAATATAAATTCATTATGGATGGACCAGGTCCAATCCAATATGTCATATTGGTTCGTCCAGTCCATCCAAATTTAATATATCTTATTAGTCCGTCCAATCCATCCAAATGGATTTTAATTTGGACGGAGTCCAACTCAAAACCGATCCATTGACACCCCTATTTGATGTTGCTCTCTGTTAAGTGGTTTTCTTTGGCAGTGTTTGGAATCAATGTTGTTTCTGAGAGGTGGGTTTTTTTTTTTTTTTCATAAAATGGTGTTGTATAAATATGTTGTTTTCTCTGATTTTTTTTTTTTATTTGGTATCATTAGTGTTACTGTTACATAGTAATTTTTTAATGGTGTGTCAGCATAATGTTGCTAGCAACAGTAGAAAAAACACCACGAAAACATTGAAAAGGGCATTCTCTTGGATCACACCTTTCCTGATTTCCAATATGAGAAAATGGCATTGATGCCAAACACCTACTTTATATTTGTTTGTGCGATCGATGCATGAGAAAGAAGACAATCCCACGTTCTTTCATTGTAACTCTTTCCGATCTACCAGGAAAGGAAAAAAAAAATACAGAGAGAGATGGTGAGGACTAATGTAACTCTTTTCGTTCTAACTTAAAACTTATCTCTTCAAACACTAATGGAAACACGAAAGCAATCCAATTAAACCTCTCGATCGGTTCCAATAATTCTCAATCCACCAACTATAGTCTACATTTAGTGTTGTGGCAGAGGTTTAATTTTACGGTAATGAGTAGTGGTAGGGGTTTGATTTCTTTTTGAACGTACGTTGAAGCCAATTTACTATTGTTCATCAATGGCATCGCTGTTGTTGGTGATTAGAGATGGTGAGGACTGAGGAGAGCCCCACCCATTTTTCAGTCTTTCTGTTGCAAAATTTCTGCCTTGGTAAGTGGCCTAATGGATGGGTTCTTATTGAGTGAGTAAACCATCTTGATACCTTTTGAGAAGCCACATATGACATACCCTCTTACAGGTTCAACAATGTTTTAAAATTTGATGTCCCAAAAACACTTGCCACTGAAAAAAACATACTGATTCTCGAATGTGATGAGTTGCTTATGCCAAACTTGGAACTATGTATTTGCCTTAATTGAGGAGCAAATCTTTGTTTGTGTTCAACAAAGAACAATGGTTCGTGGTGAGCTGTTGTGTTAATTGTGTATCTCTACAAATTAACCCGGCCATTACTCAATCCAGTTGATTCATTTCTGTTTCAAATGTTTTTTACTTTAAGCCTTTGAAAATCTTCTGCAACTGATGAAACTGATGAAGGTATGCTTGGTTTTATTGGTATATGCAGCCCCAGAAAGGAAAGGGCCATGACATGTGAAACTTGAAGAGGAGAGCCCCGCCAATTTTGTAACCAACTTGTGGCAGTAAGCCAATCTTTCAAAGAATTGAATAGAATCATGATAATGAAAATCTCTCATATAAAATCATAAAAAAACCCAAATAGCCGATTAGGCTTGTTCATCAAATCGATGAAACTGATCAAATCGACCAATCCAAATCGATTTTCTAATAATTTGATTAAATTCGGCGGGCTTTGATTTAGTTATTATGTTAACATGAAAGGTCGGGTTGGTTTCGGTTTAGTTATCATGTTAATATTTTATATTTTAAATTAAATTTTTTAATATATGAAAGTGGAAAATGTCTCATATTTCTTAGTTTAAAATATTTTGTATTGTAAATTTTATTTTTTAAAATTTAAATTTTTTGAACCAATATGATCCAAGTTTTCACCAATGATTAATTGATTTTGGGTGACCAACTCTCCAACTCGATCAAATCAATTTAACTGATCAAATAGACTGATCTTATGGAACTGAATGGACCTACGAACACCCCTATAGCCCGATGGTGGAACTTAAGACTTGATTAATCAATAAAAGGAGATGTCCTTTTCGTTTAATTTTCCCTGAATTTGACTAGAAACCAAAATAACAAAAATATACAGTATAACAAATAATGCACTGTAGACAAGAAGATCCTAAAAGAACAGTTCTCACATACCGAGTAGTAACACTAGAAGAGATGATCGGTGGGGTGTGAAGTGGGGGTTTGGTACCTGATTTATTTTTGTTTGCAAAAAGATGGTTGTGTTTGGTTCAAATGCAAATAAATTTATAATGATGCAAAGTTATAGTAATGCAAATGATTTCCGTGCAAATTTTGATTTATTTCAAAATTTGTAATCCCACGTTCTTCCTTAATCCTCCTCTCCCCTTTTAAGGATTTCAATGTGAAATTATAAATTTGATAGAGAAGAGAAAAATATACATCTGTATGCAGGTTTGATGCATTTGAGATTCTTTTACCTTCCTGTAACTTGTTTTGTACATCATTCAATATTATTTACAATTTGGAGGCCTATTCAGATGGGCATTCTCTGCTTGGGTGTTTTCCTTCACCGCCACCACCTCCGACGAGGTTTGATTGGAGGAACTTGGAGGCCGATTCAGATGGGCATTCTTTGCTTCTAGGCGTTTTGCTCTTCCATGGCTGCAGCATCTCGTCGTTCCTAGGCACTTTGCTCCCATTGATGGTTCTGTCTTTTTGCCCCTTTTCTCTTCTGAGTTTCTAAGAAGGGAGATCTTTCCCTGCCGGCTCCGCCCTTCTTTCTCTCTCTCCCTCCCTCTCTGATAAATCTCCCGCTGCAATAAGATATAACCAAACGGATACAATGGCCGGTCCATATTTTACACTCTCACTAAACCATCATTTCTCAACCCCATCGGTGTAAAAGTGCATGTACACCTGAAACAAATGCTGCCTTAATGAAGAATTTTTTACCAAAAAAATAAAGGAAATTGGAAGGTGGCTTCTTGAAATATTCCTCGATTTTCAGCTTAGGAAGAAAGGACCCACCGAAGAAGAGGTTAATTGGACATGGTTATAGCGATGTTAATCTCGCATCCCAGCTGGGAAACAGAAAACCAGATGCTGAGATAATTACCAGAGTCATGGGGCCTGAGATGGGATATTTAACAACCCCAATTGTATCGCTTCAATGCGCGCTTCTACTGTTAAGTGGGCGAGGTAGTCTACCCAAGGGAGGTGTTTTGCCACCTGGCATTGTTTTCGGGCCCACCGATCTCCAAGAAAGACTCAACAGAATGGCGTAACGTTTGATATCATCTCGAGGAATGCACTTTAATTTCTGCCTTGTAGTTGCTCCTTTTTCTCAAGACCAAGGCTAATTTAAAAGAAATTATAAGTGGCGGTTTGAGATCAAAGTAAGACAGAATGAATAAATTCTAAGCACTGCTTTTGTTTTTGGATGACATACAAAAACATTTCCTGAAGTAGTTTCTGACAATCATCAAAACCTTCCTTATATTTTTACTTTAGTAAAAATTTCCCTTAAATTTTTAAAAAATTTAACATAAACCTTACTTCCATCAATGATCCAAATAGAAAATGTTATATCGATTCATCAATTTTGCTTCAAATACCCATTTTGCCCTTTTATAAATTATTAATTTGCATATATTTATACTGAAATATCCTTGTCAACCTGGTATTCTCTTTTCCTCTCCGACAACCTCTTTTTTCCTCTTTCCTATCCCTGGGATTCCACCATGTAAGAGGAGGAAGGCGGCAGCTCTTTCAATCTTTCAATCCAAATCCAAAAAGAACACAGCTCTTTCAGTTTTCTCCCCGCCAATAGGAGGCTCTCCGGCTATAGAGAAGGGACGCCTCACGCCGGTGGACCGCACAAGAACTTCGGTCACCAACGGGCTGCGGAAGAAGCTGAAGGATCTGATGATGGACTTCCAAGAGCTGAGGCAGCAGACGATGGCAGATTATAAGGAGATGGAGAGCCGCCAATAGTTCACAGTAAAAAGGGAGTAACCGGTGGAAGAGGTGATAGAGAAGATTATATCGAGTGGGGGAGGAACAGGAGCGGAGGAGCTGCTGCAAAGGGCAGTGCAGGAGCACAGAAGGGGGAAGGTTCTTGAGATGGTGTTGGAGATACAAAACAGGCACAATGCGGTGAAGGAGATTGAGAAGAGCCTTCTTAAGCTGCACTTGAACATGAAGGTGATGGTGGAACCTCAGGGGGAGCAGTTGGACAACATCCAACACTATGTCATGAATGCTACCGAGTATGTGAAGGACGGGATGCGCGACCTCAAGGACTACTAAGAACTATCAGAAAAGCAGCAAGAAGTGGATGTGTATGGGGTTTGACGATGCGCAATCTGGCCGGTCTTAGTTGTCAATGACCTTGCCTCTGAATCGAGTAGCAGGGACTTGAAACGTAGGAGACGAAGAAGCTCCGGGGAGAATCCGGTGTAAAGGCTCCGAAGCTTAAGTTAGGATCTTTCAAAGGCAAGATAAACCAGATAGCGCAAGGTTTTTGCATACATCCTCTTTGGGGGTGGAGCGCCTTTTATAACCACCTCGCGCACTCACTCCTAGACTCTTGTCAGGTCGGGAATGAGTATTTCCGCGCTTCTGCCAGTCCGGGCGCCATCGCCTCTGCTGAGGCAGAACCGTCGCTGCTCCTTTTGTCGGAGCCGTCTCTGTAACTGGAGGCAGTGGTGACAGGTGACGGTGGCAGGTGGCCGTTGGGAATGCKGCCGTCAAGCGTCAGATCCCAAGTCAGTCAGTGCGCCGCCCCTGGATACGGACTCCCTCGGTGTCAGGTACGGCGTGGTTCGTCCAGTTCAATGCTCCGGAAGCGACGTACCTGGAGTGATGCGTAAGGCGAAGTCTCAAGTTTGGAGAAGGGGAGGCCCCGAATTGTCATAAGACGGGCCCGTTCGGGTCTTTGCTTTGTGTGACGGGGTCAAAAGGGGGAGTTCGGGCTCCTCGTAGGGAGTCCGATCACTAAGTAGGGAGTTCGAGCCTCTTGCTAGGGAGTTCGAACTCTAGGTAGGGAGCTCGGGCACTAAGTAAGGAGCTCGGGCCTCTTGCTAGGGAGTTCGAGCTCTAAGTACGGAGCTCGGGCCTCGGGCCTCTCGCTAGGGAGTTTGAGCTCTAAGTAGGGAGCTCGGGCCTKCTGGTCYCTTCCCTTTGGYGTTTGTACCCTCGGTATGGTCTTGAGTTCCGAGCTGCTTGCCTTTATTGCCACGTGCCGTGATTTGCGAGGTCGGGCCAAATCTTCCTTCATCAATTGCCCCCCACTCCTTGTGCTAAGGTCTTGCCCTGGCGCGGGGAATTCGCAAGGTGGCAGGTAGATTTGTTCTACACTCTGAACCTTGGTTCTGCTGGCRCGAGGTGCGTTTGTCAAGGTTTCTTGGGTTTCCTCGAGCGTCCATTTATGTGGGAAGCGTGTTGGCCTGCCTGAATGTTGCTAGATGTGGCGGTGCGCGCGCTTTGCTTTGAATTTTGAAAAAAAAGGGGGGTGCGGAAGCGGGCGCTTTTTTAAATTTGAAAAATACGTGCCACTGCCGTCTTTTCTGAGACGTGCGCTGACGTTCCGTCAGTTTCGAAAAGGTGCGTGCTGTCACTGTCAGTTTCAGAAAGACGTGCGCCAATCACGTCTCAGTTTCGGGCGACGTGCGGTTAGGGCGGTCGTAGGCCGTCAGATTGGCTTTGATCTGAGCCGTTGCCTTTTGGTCACTGTGTGCATAAATAGTGGGGGGGGGACCCCGTTTCGTTGTCGCTTTTGTATCTCTCGAGCTCGCGTCTGAGTTTTAGCTCGCATCCAATTCCCGTCCAAGGTCTTCCGTTCGTCCGAGCTCCTATAGTCTACAACTTTCGTCCGGGTGAGTACTTTCCTGGTCTACTCCCAATGTCTAGCTCGGATGGCTCAGATAGTCATTTCAGCGGGTCTGATGCAGGTTCTACGAACCAAGTTGCATCCCCCGATAGCCTTAGCGAGCCAGAGGTAGAGCTCGAGGAAGAGTTC